>JAUMJL010001610.1:0-341909 GCA_033558185.1 Dromococcyx pavoninus | reverse complement strand
CGTCCTCCTTTCGTCGCTCTCCCCCTCGTAGGATCGCGGGGGCCGCGCTTTTCCTGTGAGGGGAAAAGGCTCCTTGTCTGGTCTGAGGAGGGGATTTGGCAGCGCCAGATCCGTCAGAGGCTGCCAGGGGAGCCGTGACGGCCCCACCACCACCCGCGGGGTCCAACCTCGCTAGTGTGTAGCGATAGGGAGCGGAGGGATGGGCTTAGAGGAATGGTTTAAGTACTGAAAGGGGCTCTAGGAAGGCTGGGGAGAGACTCTGGATCAGAGTGCAGGGAAAGGATGAGGGGGAACGTTTTAAATTGGAAGGGGGGAGATTTAGATTGGACATCAGGAAGAAATTCTTCACTGTGAGGGGGGGGAGGCCCTGGCCCAGGTTGCCCAGAGAAGTTGTGGCTGCCTCATCCCTGGACGTGTTCAAGGACCCCATGTTAGGGGAAAAGTACTCCCGCTGGCCTGAGGAGGGGGTTTGGCAGTGGCAGATGGGTCAGAGGCTGCCAGGGAATCAGTGATGGCCACCCCACTTCCCCCCTGCTGCTCTGAAGAGAGAGGGAATGAAGGGATGGGATGAGGGCAATGGTTTTAAGTACTAAAAAAGGGTTCTTGATCCAGGAGTGCAGGCACAGAACAAGGGGTAACAGTTTGAAGTACTTAAAGGGGGCGACTGGTACAATGGGAGAGGCTTTTTATCAGAGAGTACAGGAATAGGACAACGGAGAAGGGTTTTGAGCTGAAAGAGGGGAGATGGAGTAGAGATCTTATCTCACCTCCCCCCCACTTTTGTAGAGGGAGAGTGCAGGGATAGGATGGGAGGAACAGTTTTTGAGCTGAAAGAGGGAAGACTGAGATGAGCTCTTAGGAAGAAAAGTTTTTCTGTGAGGGTGGCGAGGCCCTAGCCCAAGTTGCCCAGAGCAGTGGTGGCTGCCCCATCCCTGGAGGTGTTCCAGGCCTCACTGTGAGGGGAAAGGGTCCCCCACTGACACGAGGTTTGGCAGTGCCAGTTTGGTCAGATGCTGTCAGGAGCAGTGATGTCTGTACCACTGCCCACGGGGCCTATAACCCACTATAAGAAAGACATTGAGGAGCTGGAGGAGGCCAGAGAAGGGCAACAAAGCTGGTGAAGGGTCTGGAGAAGAAGCTTTATGAGAGGCAGCTGAGGGACCTGGGGCTGTTTAGCCTGGAGGAGACTGAGGGGAGACCTCATCACTCTCTTCAGCTCCCTGAAAGGAAGTTGTGATGAGGTGAGTGTTGGTATCTGCTCTCCAGTAACAGGGAAAGGGCTTTTTTTTTGCTTTTTTAATGTTTTTTTTTCCTTAGACCTGATGGAAATCCCCAAGGAAAATGTTTTTAACCGCAGAACCGCATGATTGTACAGATGGATAATGGCTCTGATGCACTGGTTACAGATGGTTTGGAGTTGGTGTTTCAAGCCAATTCCACTTAGAGGAATGCAAAGAGCTTGTCGTTACTCAATTACTTTGCTCTTTTTGTCTTGTTTGGATAATGTTGGAAAGCACCAGTCCTATCTATAGCACCTTGGAAATGAAACTGCTTGTAAAAAAATTCTCAAATTCTTTTCAGGAAAGCTAATCTGCACAGTTTTCCCCCAAATCTTGCATCCCACCAAAAACTGCCTCATTACATGCCTTTTAATATGGGGACTGTGTTAGGGTAACCATTGTTAAATTACATAATTTCCAAGTCATCTGACTAGAACTGCAGTCCTTAACCTCTCATCCTCAGGTCCAAGATCTAAACTGAACAATGCCCTTATAAACATCTCTGTAGATGACAGTTTGATGCGATCCAGGAGGAATAAACTGGATGTTCCAGCCACCTTCCCACTTCCTGGTATGACTGCACAAAAGCCTCACACTGAACAATGCTTCTGTTGTCTGGAGTCAAATACACTGATTGATCGTTACTGATTTATCATGAGATACAAGCACTAATTAAGCATTTGCTGTAATCATACCAAGCAGAAAACACAATTGTAGATAAATACAGATGACCTTGGCCTTACCATCAGAGATTTATGGTGTGCGTGTGGAAAGGATGTCACCTGGTTCAGGCGACAAGCCTGGAAAAGAGACCCAGTCTTCCCAGTTTGATCCAGGAGGTGACTGCCTTTTTCAGACAAAACGTGTCTTGGATTCCTTTGGCTGCACAGTAGCCTGGTGGAGGACCAGATTGTCCACATGCATCAGATTCACCCACCTGGATTCAGGCAGGGTGGCTGCAGGGCTGGATTTTACCTTTTGAGCTGTTAGCAAGGAATTGTCCTCTCTATCCCTTTCCGGAGCACCGGAAGGTTGGGAAATGGCATTGAAGGGCTCTTCCACCACTTATCTAGGCCATGATCTGGTTTGTGTTACAAAGCTGCATTTGATACTGAGCTTCAATGTTTGCACATTACTTCCAGGATCCGTTTAAGTTGTCAAGCTTGGAAAGGGCCTTTAGAGCCACCCAGCCCAGTTCTGTTCTAATGGAATCACCACATTATCGCTCCGGGTTGTATTCTCAAGCCCTGAATCAGATGGAGTGGTTACAGAACACTACCTTTGTTGGCACAGGCTGGGATTATTTGTTCAGTTTCTTTTACGGTGGTGTCCTCTGCTCTAATCAAAGAGTTCCTCCTCCTGATCTTGTGGTGTAGAGCAAGTGTGTTTCCTCCATTTCTGTAACACCATTTATACTTGCTTTCCCTACCACCCTCACTAGTTTGAGCCTTCTGAGAGTGCAACAACAGCAAATGCACTTGTGGTGTCCAGAGAAGCCTGGTGTTGGACTCATCGGGCTTGTAAGCCTTGCTTTTGTCATGGGCTGAAGCTGTGAGGGAATGTTGGCTGTTGATCTCTTGATGGTTTAAGCAACAGAACGCCTTAGGAAGGCCTGGAGCTTCTCCGGGTTATGTAACTTTGTATTCTAGAAACACAAAATAAACCATTTTTGCAGATACCACAATAATCATCAAGACAGGTTTATAATGATAGACTAAATAATGAAGATCATTTCTTTCTATCCCAGTTTTCATGAGGGTGTGTGACCCAAAGATGTGTTTGCTGTTCATGGGGCTGTTAGGGAATAGATTACACAGCAATGGGAAATCAGAAAGGCCCTCACCAGGGGAGGGATCCCTAACAAATACATTTCCTTTTGTGAGATTGGTTAACTTTGGCCATTTGGCTTTGTTGCTAGCATAAAGCTGCAGGAAATCTTGCAAAAAATAATAATCTTTATAATCCGCCGAACACTCAGTGAGTTCAGACCTGAGGCTGGAATTCAGTGAATGCTCTCAGGAACTGTTTGGTGTGTGCCAGATTCTGTATAAAGTTCTGCAGGACAACCCACCTGTTTAAACCTTTGCCATGGAGTACCTGTCTCTGCAGATCTGCTTTCAATTTCATTTATAACTGCTGGAGGCTGTGTCATCATCAAAGTCGGGAAGTAGGGGTGCCGAGTTTTGTTTGCAGTTGCAACTCCAACAGGAACTGAAGGAGTTACTGCTGGTTTGAGTTTCAGTAACCCCTCCAGCACACACACCCCATAATGTGCACATTTTCACACCCTGTGAGTTTGGCTTTGCCTCCACCTGCACCAATTTTAAATGTGCACCCTCTCCCTGCTGGTTCATGCGTGTGTCAGCTTCTTCCACCCACTGGTGCTCAGTGCCGGGCCATCCAGCACTCCCAAACATGCTCTGGTCACACTCATCCCCTATATCTTAGGCATTTTTTCACCCTAGGAGCTCCTGAATGAGGGTCAGAACTTCTGGAATTATCTGTTCAGGGCTGGAGAGACAAAAGGGTGAAAGGTGTCTCATTATTGAAGCACAAAGATTAAATAATCCTGATTTTAACTTCGATAACTTTTAATGTAAGTGCACTTAAATGGCACTTCTGAAAGGCTGAAATACTTTTCTTTTTGGAAAGAGATGAATTTGTATTTGTGTGAAAATTAGAGCTTTAAGCCCCAACTCAGGACAACTACAACTGCCACAAGGCTGCCTTTTGCCATTGTCTCCCTCTGGCCCATCTCAGTATCAGTTTTTCTCTCTTTGGGAATACCACTGCTGCAGTCGAGTTCCTTTAAGTGCTGAGGAGCGACTGCCTCCTACAAAGGGTGAGAGCTGTCAGCCTAAAACCGCACCTTACATTTTTGTCTCTTCATCTCAAGACTGAGTACATCTCATTTTCTATTAGTGTGAGTAGGAGGAACATAGGAGGGGCACATGTTCTACATCTGCAGATGAGATGATTATCTAAATGAGCTATGAAATTAATCCCAAACCCAAATCATGCCACTCTCACTGGTTACACAGTAAGTGAAGTCGTTGGATATCATACAATAGTTTGGGTTGGAAGGGATATTAAAGATCACCCAGTTCCAACCTGACGCAAACAGGTTTGCAATTGCAGCTTCTAAATGTGCTGCAATGTTTTATTCATTTCATTATGGGAATTGTGAACCCGAAATTGTTGTATTCCTTCAACACATACCAAAAGGATCAGCTCGGTGAACCTCCTTGGTGCATAGTGTTTTCTCAAAAAAATGGAAGACTCATCTGAAATGGGAGACTCATTATACATCATTATTTTTTTTAAATGGAAATAATAACATTGAAGGTGTTCAGTGATTATGCAGCTACTGCTGATCAAGTCAGAGGGTGAGAGAAGGACAAGAACGTAAATGTCTGCATTCAGAGAAATACTACTGCTCTCTGTGATATATATTTAAGGTTTGCCTAAAACAGTTTTAATAGCTGTAAATTACATGTGGAAAAGAATGGTTAAAAATTGTTTTTATATAGTCATGACATTTACTTCAAATTATGTTTTTTTAATATCTGTATTTCTCCATTACAGCAATTTTCCTGTGAGTGTCTCAGTTGCTACAGCCTTGTGAGTGAAGAAAGCAAAGAGAATCCAGGCAAATTCAGAATTTAAGGAGAGTGGTGCTAGCCTGGAAGAACTGCTGGGAGTTACAGCAGCCCTATTCATCCAGCTCTGTACATGCAGAAGGTAAAGCACTTACATTAATGCTGACACTCAAATACACCCGGCATGAAAGGCCATTTGGGAGTGACCTGGCATGGTAAGCCAGGGAATTTTGCCATTTGCTATGCTTGCACACATCAGTGTCAGCTAAAATCACATACATCCTGCTTGGATGGCTTTAAAATGGTCTGTATTCCATCTGTATTACACAGTCTGCTCGTTGCCCTTAAACCTTAATAAGGCATCATGGCAGCTTTGACCGCTTCCTCACGGGGAGGACTGGGAAATTAAGAACAAGTCCAGAAAGCAAAGCCTTTGAAAGCTGATTCACTGCAGAAATATACAAGTGCTCTGTTAAAACAGAAAAGGAAATGATGGCATTCCATCCGGCTAAGGGTTTGCTAACAGAGACCAACCTTCTCCTTTTTCCTTCGTGATGCCATCACGGAGATCTCAAGGAGCATCGCCAGTCGCATTCACCCTCCCACAAGACGTCAGAGCCTGGGGTGGCACTTGCTACCAGGGCCTTTGCTGAGAGCCCGGCAGGACTGCTGGAGAGTTTTGGTGACATGGAATGGTTTGGGTCTGAATGCGATGCTTTCTACCAGTGCACTTGGGGCTGGTTCAGAATGTTTAGTGGGACTCATTCACTGCTGATTCCAGTGTTCTTGAGGGAAAGCACTGCCAAGTTAAGGGTGCACTGTTTGTCTTGCTCTCCTAGCTTGGGTGTCTGGCCAGAGGCATGCACGTTAACCTAACGGTGAGCTAGAGAGTCGTGGCCACGCTGGTCTCATTTTATGCAAGGATCTGGCATGTGTTAAAGCTACAATAACGGCACCAGAGTAACTCGTGGTGTGTAATAGAGCACTGCTGTTTGGGGGCTGGGAATTCAGGGTTCCATGCGGAGAGAGGAGACCTGGAAACAGTCTTCCCGGAGAAGTGGGGCAGCCCTTGAGAAATCTATGTAGCGTATGGGAGTTAGGAGATGGCTGATGGGTACAAGGCTGGGCTGGAACACTGATGGCCCCAGAAAGACTTGAGCCCGGTGAGACAAAGGGAGGCAATGCCTTTTGTATTAAAAAATCAAGGTTTTGATATAAAATTTTGACTTTGTATTTTTATGGTGAGCTTTACAAACCAGTCCCTGTTTTATACCCCTCTCTGCAGTCCCAGAACCACTAGGATGTTAAACTTGTCTTATGTTTTGCTTGAGCCCTGCCAGTCCATAATGATAATTTCTATAGTAACCACTTTTTAAGTAAACAATTGATTAGTCCTGAAATTAGTCCTTGAAATTTTTTCTCTTTGTGCAGCTCAGGAGATCTGAATGCATAACAGCACGGTTCGTGCTGTTGCTCTACTATCTTCATACAAAGTATGCCTGGAAAATATTTATGCTGCCAGGGTAGGTTATCTCTGGGTGAGAATTTCCATGTAAAGCTTTGTGAGAGGTTTCTGTGAAGGCAACAAAAGAAACTGCTTTACTCTCTCAAAAAAGGTTGGTAAAGTGGCAGAAAACCGTTTTTGGCAGAGTTCAAATGATAACTAGAAAAACTGTCAAAAAGCCCCCAATCACCAAAATTCTCTAACCCCATCTGGATCCTGTGCAGCCTCTGTTTTTCAAAGTAGAACCTTCCCTATCTTGCTTATTGTGTCCTTTTCTACTTATTGGCTCATGTTATTTACCATTTCATCTTCATATCAGTGCATTTTCTTTCAGCAGCTGTAAGTTGTTGATTCCTGATCTCTCTGTTTTAGGGGAGGCTGGGATACAGTTTTTTTAAAAGAGAGGGCAGCTCAATCTTTCTGTTATTTCAGTTTGACACAGTAGATGGAGCTACAAGCTGTCAGTCCACAAGTCAGAATTGAGAAAATTGTCAGAATGACAATTGTTACTCTTCCCAACGTTCTGGAAATGAAATTGTACCAAAGCATTTGGTTCCTAAACATATATGTCCTCAAAATAATTTTTTTTCCATACAATAATATATAGTGATTCAATAAATATAAAGTGATTTTTTGGTGTCATTTATTTCCAGCAGGCTAGTCAGGGATTTTTTGCTTGTGACATTCACAACACCATTGACTTTAATGCAAGCCAATTACAGAGTGAGGTGCTGCCTTGAATCACTTTGTGTTCCTGAATTAGTGCCCTTTCCAATAAGCATTTCATGCTGATGGGGTGCATTTTCATTTTGTCCCCTGTCATTCCCTTATTTTCTCCTTCCTGAGCATGATTTCAGTTATATTTTTAAGGCAGGACCTGAGAGAGGGCAGCAGTAAACCAGAACACAGTTACCGATGGATGTCTGTGAGCGTTAGGAGCGCATTGGAAGGTCAATCTGGATCTTTTATTCTCATTCATGAATTTTGATGCATGTGCTCCACCTAAAACATCTGATTTGTTTTCCCAAGTGTGTTGTTGTCAATTATACACAAGATATTGCCTTTCAATACTTAATGTCGCATGCCAGAGTCAGTTTGAACTCACAAGCTGACCTTCAGCCATCGCTCCAGCCTCTCTGTGTTCAGCGAAGCTCTTAAATGCCACAATTTCAGTGAGGCTTCAAGGACCTGTGTCGCCCCACTTGTGCAATACTTTGCACCAAATAAATCGCACAGGTCAGGTTTTCTCTTCATTATTAATCAAAACTCCACATTTCATTATAGCAGTTTTCTAAGACTGTCACTGCAATATCAGACGTGTTCTTTTGTGTGCTAGAATATTCACAATAAGGTACATTACTGCCTCTGTGCACTGTCATTCCCAGGCAGATGCACCTGAGTTCTGTTAAACAGATTACATCACTGACAATTAATAAGACACTCCTTGCTTAATGACTGTTATACTCTGAATTTTAACCTGCCATAGAATTATTATAGAATCCTGGAATGGTTTGGGTGGGAAGGGACCTTAAAGCCCATCCAGTTCCACTCCCTGTCATGGGCAGGGACACCTCCCAAAGGATCAGGGGCTCAAAGCCCCATCCAACCTGGCCTTGAACACCTCCAGGGATGGGGCAACCACAGATTCTCTGGGCAACCTGGGCCAGGGCCTCCCCACCCTCACAGGAAAACGTTTCTCCCTAAATCTCATCTCAATCTCCCTTCTTTCAGCTTCATACCATTCCCCATCATCCTGTCCCTGCATTCCCTGATCAAGAGCTCCTCCCCAGCTTTCCTGCAGCCTTTCAGTACCTTCCAGTATAGAATGGATTATTATGGAATATTGTGGAATAGATTCAACGAGTTTTACTTACCGCAACCTGAATAAAAGAGGGAAGAAAATAAAATCAACGGGAAGCAAACTCTCCTCCTCATGTAACCATATGGCCTGACCGCTGCAGGACCTGCCAAACGAGCACCAGTAACTGATATCTTGATGTTTTTAGATGTTGCCAAGGCTTTCTGGTGTTTTAGCATCTTTCACCAGTGTGCATAGTATGGGGAAACCCCTCACAAGCTTTTTTTCCTGGAATAGTCAGTCACTAACTGGAAATAGCTGGTAGCAATGATGACTCTGAAAGAACGACCATTTCCTTCCCCACAGCAACATGATGTCTATCTCCACTGTGAAGTCCATGGCGCCTCTGTGCAGGAGAGATCTATTAACAGTAGGTGGCTGCCTTCTCCTGCCTGATGGCTCTGAAAAGGCTGTGTGTTCCTCAAGTCCTGTCCTTGCCAAATGCGGGTACCTCTGGACACACCATAGCTTTCTCTGCAAGAGCTCTATTTTGGAAAAGGATTAGGCTTGAACAGTGGCTTTAGAATAATCTCAGTGTAACCCAAGACAGACCTTTTACTGTCCATAATTGTGCTGTTTGCATTTTTGTCAGAGCTCCTCCCAGCTGTACTTTTCCCACAGCTCATTGCAGCAGCCTTTTCACCTGTTACCACTGTCTCATCTGCATGACTCTTCAGCCACAGCTTTGAATGAGGTGCTTGGCCTCACATGCAGGAGGTAGTTAAACCCAAATTCATTCCTTGCTGTGCTGCATGGACATTTCCTACTCTTCTGCCTACCAGACTAAAAATATTTGTGTAATTTGGTGTGAAATGTGTTCCTTAAAATACCGTAGAGAGTGTCTAAAGTCTGTATGGAAAGACCCAAGATACGATATCTCCTGGCACTTTTGAACATTAAACCTCTACTTCCAAAATGAAGGCCTAATAAGAAGGCTTTTGCAGAAGAACAGTGTCTCAGTTGGCATTGTACCCACTTGTGTAAAATAAGATCATAGAATCACAGAATTGTTAAGGTTGGAAAAGCCCTCTCAGATCATCCAGTCCAACTGTCAGTCCAGCCCCACCATGTCTGTCCCCAAGTGCCACCGCTACACATCTTTTAAGCCTCTCCAGAGATGGAGACTCCACCACTGCCCTGGACAACCTCTGCCAGTGCTACACCACTCTGTCAGTAAACAAATTTTTCCCAAAACCTAATCTGACCCTCCCCTGATGCAACTTGAGGCCATTTCCTCTTGTCCTATCACCTGTCACTTGGGAGAACTCAGCACCCACCTGGCTCCAGCCTCCTTTCAGGGAGGTGCAGAGTGCAGTAACATGGCCCCTCAGCCTCCTCTTTCCAAACTAAACAACCCCAGGGTCCTCAGCCGCTCCTCATAACCCTTTACCAGCATCATTGTCCTCCTCTGGAGGCTCTGCAGCAGCTCAGTGTCCTTCCTGTACTGAGGGGCCCAAAGCTGAACCCAGGATTCGAGGTGCAGTCTCACCAGCACTCAATATAGGGGCACAATCCCTTCCTTACTCCTGCTGGCCACACCATGGCTGATCCAAGCCAGGATGCCTTTGGCCTTCTTGTCCAGCCAGCTATTTATCTACTCTGTTTCCAGTGAAGTCAGGTAAGATCTAGCACCAGCTTTGGCATGACCAGAGTTAGTCCAATACAGAATGTGTTTCAAAGTCCTCCACTGAGGGCCTGAAAACCTCACTGAGCTCTCAAATAGCTACTTAGGCAATATCAGTGCTGGATAGACAGGAGGCTCTTGTTTGTCTCCTTTACAGCTGCCCGTACCCAACTTAAACTGCAGTTACATACTACAAGCAGAAGCAGTAGATTATCTACTTGATAACCAGCAATCAAATAAAATAGTCTTTTTCTTTGGGAAAAAAAGTACAAAAAATAAACTACACAGAAATTCCTTGGGAAGCCCAATCTAAATTTCACCTTGTCCACACAATAATTTTTAACCCCAACGTGACATCACTCTGTATTGCATTTATGACCAGCTTGATCACGAAGCGTTCTTTCTGTGGGTGGCAAGATAAAGTGACCCAAGTCCATGTCAGTGGAGTTTTTCTCTGTTGCCACATGGTACAATGTGTTTTTTTCCCAAAGAACAGAAAATTCGGTGCAAAGTTTCATGAATAAATGCCATGAGGACTGATAGAAATACACGTTATCAGTGAAGCAGTGAAGGTTACCGGCCAAGGGCTTCCGCGTTTGTTGTTCTAAAGCCATGACAACCACAGATCTTTGATAGGGCCTGGGTCTGTAGATCTTAAACAAGGAAAAGTCATTCTTGAATGCTCACAGAGATGGTAACTTAATTTTCAAGGCAGGCCTGGTGACCACATGGTATTGTTTTGTTCTCTTGATTTCATGCTGGCTTCAAATGGTTTTATTTTTGATGGAGGGTCTGTTTACAGGATATCTTCTTCAGTTTGCATGACATGAGGTGCCTACCAAAACAGGTGATTTACAGGTATAATTCACATCACGTTAGTCTGTTCATTCCATTTCCTGGGATTGGCAGTGTCAGACAAAACCGTGCCCGCAGGATCAGAGGTGTTGGTCTGTTTGTGTTAGTAGAGATGGCAGTGAGCATTCTGAACTTCCACTGCCAGTAACAATGGACCCTGTGCTTTCCGTATGCAGGATTCTAACTGAAGCCACACTTCCTCGTGCAGATCCAGGTTTGCTCATATTGTGTTCATTTTCACTCCCCCACCTGGAGTCCTGTGTCCACTTCTGGAATCCCCAGCACAAGAAGGATATGGAACTGTTGGAGCAGGTCCAGAGGAGGACTACGAGGATGATCAGAGGGCTGAGAGAGTTGGGGCTGTTCAGCCTGGAGAAGAGAAGGCTCCAGGGAGACCTCATAGTAGAGATGTCTTT
Organism: Dromococcyx pavoninus; assembly: GCA_033558185.1. NCBI lineage: Eukaryota > Metazoa > Chordata > Aves > Cuculiformes > Neomorphidae > Dromococcyx > Dromococcyx pavoninus. The sequence continues at coordinate 330,773 of JAUMJL010001610.1, read as the reverse complement.
TGCACAGATCTAAATAACATGGGAGCCTTTGGGCAATGGCCTTCGATTGTTTACGTGGCTTTCATAAACAGGATATTAGTGGTTTGTAAATATCCTGCTGGGAAGCCCTCAGCTGCACTTGTGAGCTCACAATGGACCAGTCTGATCTGTGCCCATCTGTAATAAATCTTGCTTCTAAAAATTCACTGGTAATGTTGCACAACCGTGACAAATTGCAATTGCCTCTAAATTTGTGTACTGATGGTTCACTTCACAAACTGTCTATGAGACCCCACCGGGAGTCCCAAGTCCAGTTCTGGAATCCCCAACACGGGAAGGATATGGAACTGTTGGAGCGAGTCCAGAGGAGGCCACGGAGATGATCCAAGGGCTGCAGCACCTCTGCTATGAGGACAGACTGGGAGAGTTGGGGTGTTCAGCCTGCAACCTCATAGTGGCTTTCCAGTACCTGAAAGGGGCTCCAGGAAAGCTGGGGAGTGACTTTTTCCGAGTGCCTGTAGTGATAGGACGAGGGGGAACGGCTTTAAATTGTAAGGGGGAAGACTTAGATTGGACATTAGGAAGACATTCTTTACAATGAGGCTGGGGAGGCCCTGGCACAGGTTGCCCAGGGAAGCTGTGGCTGCCCCATCCCTGGAGGTGTTCAAGGCCAGGTTGGATGTGGCTCTGAGCCCCCTGGATCCAGTGGGAGGTGTCCCTGCCCATGGCAGGGGGTTGTAACTGGATGGGCTTTGAGGTCCCTTCCAACACAAACCATTCTGTGATTCTATGATCCTATGATTTTTACACAGATTTTCTGGCAGAAATGAAGCACACATGGAACGTGAAGCCTGGTCTTTTTAAGATGTGTTGAACTGTATATTTTCTGGTTTCCAGTCTCCAGAATTATATTGATGGTCTTTTGTGTGACTGCTTCAATCCTTTCCAAGTTTTTAGATTTAAGATTGTTCTTTATGGTTGGAAGGATAAATTAGACATTGAGACTTGTATTTACAGCCTGGAACACTTGGAGTCGGGTGGGCTCACGTGTCTGAGAGCACCACTGGGACTGATAAAGTCTAACCCGCATGCTCCTCACAGGCTGAGGAGGAAAATAGTGGCAAAGTCTTTCACAAACAGTGACTCTGGGCTCTGAGAAGAGGCGTTGAGGTCAGGCAGAGTAGCTGGACTCTGTCATTTCGAGGCTGAGAAATGGGCATGTGTCCGTGTAGGTCATAGTTGAGCGCTGGTTCTGGGGTAGCAGTGCTGTAGTTCATTAATGTGGTTTGAGTTTTTATTTGGCATAGGTCAGGGTCAGATTAAAAGATGTTGCTCATTTGAGACGTTTGAACGTTTCAAACATTCACTCTTGAATTGCTGTGGTTGGAGATCACAGGACACCATCCCCAGGGACAATATAGGCATTCGTAAGGGTGATTCCCCATGGACTCGGTGGTGCCCTAGCTCAGACTCCTGTTGGGAGTTTTCCTGTTGTCTTCAGGAGGAGCAAAGATGTGCTGTGCTAATTCTATCAAGCAAGCATTATGACCTAAAGTAGACCTGGTTTCCCTCTTTATCGCACAGTTTTCACCTAAAAAGTCATTGAGTTGAATCCAAAGTGTTTCACTGGAAACATCAGAGTTCTGAATAACTGTCCTGAAATCCAAAGTTACATTTCCTATGGAGCTGTACTGGCTTTTACAAACCTGCAGGGAGTCAGGTGCTGGGCCTGGAAGAGTTCAGCTTTGGGGCACCCACTCAAATGAGCCAAGAAATCAGTGTTCTGGGATGCCAAGGCTGGATAGGCTCTCCAGCTGGAAGCTGGGACTCCCAAAACTCTTACAGTGCTGACAGCAATGAGGCTGCAGTGCCCGACCGCGCTGCAGGACCTTGGAGGCTGTGAGACTCGTGTTTGTGTTGGGCTCTCAGCCTTGCCAGGCTTCCCGGTCTTACATCAGGAGCTCAGCATTGGGCTCTCCTCTCCATTCTTACACCAGGAGCTGGGTGTGGAGCCTTGGCTCAGCACTGGGGTCTCTCCTCTCTGCCAGCAGACACCATCAGAAATGTGGTTCAACACACAATTTGTACAGCTTCCAACTCCTCTTCCCAGGAAGCCAGGAACCTGGCAGCTTTGGGCAACCCTGGCATGGAAAATGCTTATTAAGATGCAGGAGGCAGATGTAACAGTATAAATCAGGCACTGTGACCGGCTGTTTATGAACACCAGGCAGCATTCCTCTCTTTCTAACGCAAGCACCTCTGTTTGGTTGGACCAGAAGTGTCCTTCATGGCTGTATTGACTTGATCTGTCCTGGCTGTGAGGGAATGCTGGAGACTCTTTGCAGTGAGAACAGCTCAGGTGCCTGTACCTTAGACAGATGAAGAGAGACAAATTCCATTGTTTCCAGTGCTCACAGTCATGAAGAAATGTCAGAAACCAAACTTCACTTAAAAGTGCAGGAGCCCAATAAAGGCAATTCTGAATTCACTCTTATAATTTAATTTCTTGAGTTATTTTTAAGGTGGATGAAGAATATGCTTGACTGGCAATATCCAGCCCCCATTGGTGTTAGGATAAAAGGCGTTTGAGCAGAAAGCAAATGTCAAGGACTGTCAGCGTGGGGCTGGAGGGCAGTGTGGAGGAATGGCCTGGCGAGTATAGCCACTGCATAATTGATCCGAAAGACAACACTGAGAGCTTCATGTGCAAAGAGCTTGTTAATATTTCTTCTCATGGCTGGAGAACGATCCTCTGGTTAACATTCAAATTAAAAATCCTAGCACAGACATTTGGGCTTGCAAAGCCACAGACCTATTTGGTGCCTCTTTTAATTGCTTTGATGTGACTGCACCAATTACTCATTTAAGAGTAACTCATGAACCAGACAGATCTTTTCTAAGCTTAATCACATTTTTTTGACCTCTATTCTAAAATCAGGTCTTCCTGAAGGCTGTCAGACTAGATACCCTAAATCCCTTGTTTCCTTTAAAATCAGAGTTTAAAAGCACTTCTCTAAAGAAAACCAAACCAACAAGCAAACCAAGCAACATTTTCTCAGCTCCCTACTATTTTAGTCACTTCCTTAACATTGGGAATCCCAGTTTTCCAGTATTATATAGTATAATAAATTGAGATAAAGGAGAACGTAAGAAGGAAAAGGGCAATCAGAAAGACACTTTTTTTGCTGCTGCAGCAGCAAATCTAATTCTCTTTGCAAGATGATTACATGCTGGTTATATCACTGGGAGTTTAATTCACATTTAAGGCAGGACTGGACCTGGAACTGCAAACCAGAGATCAGCTGATAAATGTAGGTGTTTCAGCACTGCTTGAAAAGCTTTCAGCTGTTAAAAAACAGTGATTTGTTTCAGAGAGAAAAGTGCACATGCTTAGGTTCAGCTAACTGAACTGTGCTGCTGAGGCTAAGAAAAAGCATTGTGATACTTCACTGTGGTTTTGGATTTCACCTGTGGGCACAAAAAGCAGTGTGTTTAATGCATGGAGACTCAGAATTCACTATAGCAGAATAAGAAGCAGAAGTGGTTTATCTTTTTCTGGCAGTGCCAGCTTTCAGCACACCTTAACCTGCCAGCTTTGAAAGAATGGAGCAGGCTCAGCCATAGCTGTGGCTCAGTCCTAGCTGAGTTCTGGACCCCGTTTCATCCTGTTCATCCTCACCTCTGCTCTCAGAATTCCCTGCTGTGATGTCAGGAGGTGAGTTCCACCTCTGTCCAGAGAGCGGCTTTGAGGACAGTGAAAGCCTGAGTGCTGAAGGGAGCAATGTGTTTGAACACAACTGTGCTGGAGCTGTGTTCAGTGTACGGGACTGGAGGGATTCCTCCCTATACATTCATCTGTCTCTCTTGCACTACAAACACTCCTCCAGCCACAATGAACTACAAATCAACTACTATCAACTTCTCTTCTCCTATTCAGGGCCAGTTCAAGCCCTGGCTCTTTAGCTGAAGACATTCCAAAGGCAGTAGGGGATGTTTGAGGCGGCCCTATTCCTTCTTCATTTAAAATAACTCTCTTTCCTTTTTTTTGAAGTTATGAGAGCTTTACCTTCAGGAATCGCTTACTCAGAAATGGAAGAAAGAATGAGAATAGGATCATGCTTTTTTTCTCCTTAATGCTTGAACATTCACAAGTTATCTTAAACAGTTAAACTGGTATCTGCCCAAGAAACAAACCAACACAAAAAATCCAGAGGCCACAACAGAAAATCAGGCACAAAATCAGAAAGCAGTCATAGCAGTAACACAGAATCTCTTTCTACGGAGATGGACAGGAAAGAGGAAACATTTATCAGCTTTGCATGTTTCAGGCCAGAATGGGAAAGCTGTAAGATTACAATGAAACTAAATGACAAACAGGGCAAAGTCAGGGTGTCAATGGTGCTGAGGGGCACAGGCTGTCAGTGGCGAGGTCACATCGGGTGTGCTGGCTGCAGAACGGGGTGGTCTGTGTAAGTTTGCCAGAAGCCCTGCAGCCCCACTAGACATAGAATCATAGAAATCACAGAATGGTTTGGGTTGAAAGGGACTTTAAAGATCATCCATTTCCAATTCCCTGCCATGGGCAGGGGCAGCTCCCACCAGACTAGGCTGATCAAGGCCCCTCCAACCTGGCCTTGAACACCTCCAGGGATGGAGCAGCCACAGCTTCCCTGGGCAGCCTGTGCCAGTGTCTCACCACCCTCATAAAACAATCTTTTCAACCCTTAATTGTTCCCAGTCGTAGCAAAACCAACGGCCCCCAGAATCATTGGTTCATTTTCAACATCTTCTCTTCTGATTTTAGCCAACACACCTGCTTGCACTTCCAAAACTGTTTGTAGCCATATTTTTTCTAAATTGGAGATCACAGATAAACACCTTAAAGTAATTAAAACCAAAAAACCCTCCAAACATTTCCTGCTGTTCCTCAGAAGTTTTCAGTCTTTCATTGCTAAACCTCAAGTACGTGAAATCTAGGGAAGAAATATTAAGGCTCTCTTGGCAAAGGAAAACTTTCAGCTCTGGCTCCTGACTGAACTCTGCTCACTTGAATGCTTCTCCTATATCGACCTAGGGCAGTGGAAGAGTCTCCATCCCTGGAGGGGTTTGAAAGATGGGCAGATAAGGTGCTCAGGGATGGTTCAGTAGTGGACAGGTATGGTTAGACTGGATGATCTCAAAGGTCTTTTCCAACCACGCGATTCTATGATATCACCAAAGCCCATCCAACCCCAGCTGACTGTAGCTGCATCTTTCCAGGCTCAGTGCCACCACAATTTCTTTGATTTGTCATTCATTAGCTATCAGAAACCAAACAGCCAGGAAGCAGAAAGGGTGGTGAAAAGGACAGTCCGCAGAGACTCCCAGTGAGGATTTTCAGAGAGCTGACAGCAGATCCGTTAGGATCATTAGAAATACATGAAGCTCAACATAAGCACAAGTAGAATAGACTCAAGAACAGCTTATCAAACGCGAAAAATATATCAAAATTGGTGGGAGATGGACAGAAATAAAGAGTTAAACAAAAACAGCGCTTGGTGTGCCATTGAAAATACAGACTAATGGAATGTGTGTGGTCCCACATCCATCAGCTGTGCCAACTGTTTTTAAGTGGCACCTTGAAGATGAATGCAAGCAGGCACTGAGAAAGTGAGCTTTGGTGGAAATGCGACATCAGCAGGGTACAGGGCAGCAAAACTAGGTGGATGTCAAGCTTGGAACACCACAGGCTACAAAGCTCAGGCAGCAGGGTGGAAATTGGGAACTGAGTGCCAAAATGTTTCTAGGGCACAAGTGAACGTACTGGATTCCAAAGGCCTCTTGAGAATTATGTAAGAGGAAGAAGAAAGATCCCACCGACAGTTATATCATGAAGCAAACATCAGTCACACCACCACAACAATCTGGATTTCAGATAGCGTATCAAAGATGTTTATAAAAAATAGAGAAGCCAAAGGTTCTTTCTGATAAGGACTTCATGAACCGAGTAACGCTGCACCCCTGGTAATTCTTTCCTACATCTGTTTTGTGTTTAGATGTGCACTTCACTCATACCAAACCATCACCTGTGCTTTTTGAGGGACCTTGTAACTAGAAATGGATAAAATAATCAAGCCAGTGCCTCATCTGTTTTGCAGGTTGCCTGCTTGCATTGCCAGACAAAAACCTCACGGGGATATGGAAAAAAGAAGTCACAGAACTTTCCAGCTGGTAGGCTGTGTGTTTGGGTAGAGTCAAGTGATTTAATGTATTTTGGGGAGTCAATATGAACTGACATGATCGGTAAGGTATTACCTCAGAAGACAAAACAACACGGCTCTTGTACTGGCTGCCAAAGGATGAGACTGGCAACTCTTGCTTGATCAGGAAAACAGCTGCATCACCACATTGTGGGCTTCGTGAGACAACTTGGTAGGGATGGTAGAATGCCCTAGGGATCAAGTGTGTAGGATTTGAAAAGCAGGACAGTAAACAGGGCTTGATAACAGGACTCAGACAGTGTAGAGTAATGTTGAAAGGGAGAATATTTTGGATGTGAAGACAGCACAAGAAGTGCAGTAGGGTATGAACTCTTCTTTTTGATTAGTGTAGGTAGGGAGGATGAAAGAACAAAGTGATTTCTGGATCATTGTTGAACCATACATATCTTAGAATCATAGAATCGTGGAATGGTTTGGGGAAGGGACCTGGAATGGACCTCAAAGCCCATCCAGTTCCACCTCCCACTGGATCAGGGGGGGCTCCAAGCCCCATCCAACCTGGCCTTGAACACCTCCAGGGGTGGGGCAGCCACAACTGCTCTCGGCAACCTGGGCCAGGGCCTCCCCACCCTCACAGGAAAACATTTCTTCCTGATATCTCAGTCTCCCCTCTTCCAGCTTCAAACCATTCCCCCTCATCCTATCCCTGTACTCCCTGATCAAGAGCCCCTCCCCAGATTTCCTGCAGGCTCCAAAGCGAACTCTGAATCATCATTCTGGTTGATTTAACAATGCATATTTTAGTGAGAGAGCACTCTGTAAAACTGCAGGGGAGTGGCTTCGCATCAGAGCTGCGGGTGTGCCAGCAGCCATGCCCTGTCATGCAATGCCGTTAGCTATGCCTCAGCAGGTCTGTTCTGCCGCAGCCATCAGATCCTTCCCATCTCTATGTTTGCTCATCAGACAGGCCTTCTTGCTCGTTTGGTATCTATGAGTCCATCACTGTTCAAATACAAGGCACATACTTATCTGTTGGAGATGTTTGACTTGTTTTGCATGGGAGCCAAATATCAGCGATAAGAAGAGCAAACACAATGCAACAGAGCAGGAAAAGCCTGGTACCTGACTGTGTCCAGACATACGGATGTTAATTTAGAAATACACTGATAATTAGAGTTATTTAAAAAATGAGCTACTGTCCTTTGGATAGAGAATAGGACACAGCAACACTGCTTTCAGCGTTATCTCCCCTCCACCTGCAGACATATTGGGAGGGAAACAGCGTTCTTTTCGCTGGTTCCATCCTCTTTGGCAGAACGATATTTTTCATTTTAAGGAGGTAAAGACAATTGCTAGTTAGCCACCCTTCTCCTGTTATCATTCGATACACAAAAAGCCAAAGCAAAACAAAGAACAACCCCCCCTCCAAACCAAAACTGCAGTTACTGGCAGTGCCTGCGACCCTGGCACGCAACATCTCGAGCTTTGGTGTGTATCTCACGGTCCATCTGCACAAACAAAACTTTTTGTCTTTGGAATAAAGGAGAAACAGCAGTAAACAAAGCCACTAAATGAGAGAGTTACCGATAGCCTTTCGTTTTTGAGAGATTGCTCTGAAAAGGACTTCCTCCCCCAAAAAGCTCTGGCAATTGCTCTTGTGATGGTATGTGCAGTTTGTTACTCAGGAGTCTCCTGCAGTTTTAGAACCATTTGGTCCACATAGGCGTAACTTTTAGTAGGAACATGAATCCCAGTGGCATATGGATAGCTTCCCCTTCAATCTCTGAGTGCTTTCACCTCTCCTGCAATCTCCTTTTAGTTCAATCCCCCTGCACACAGAGGTGGATGGGTGGATTTTTCTGATAAAGGAGGTGTTATTCACAGATCACAAATTCCTCCAGAGCTATGGCTCTGCCATAGCATCTCTTCACCCTCACTAAGGATGTTGTATCAGCGTAAGAGAGCACGCAGCACTGGCCATGTGCAAACAGAAGCTGGTTAAATAGGTATCCCTGAAAACATCTCTGCAGGAGGACCCTGAGAATGAAGCCATCCACTCTGTGTGCTCTCACTTTGTGCACTGTGGTATGATGGGATATGTAAAAGTGAAGCATCCTTCTTTCCCAGCTCAATTACTCTTGGAATTGCTGTCCCTCTGTCCCCTACATCTGAAATAACCCTGGCTACCATCTGTAACTTTAGCCATAGCTGTGTGTGACAATGTGAGTGCTATGTTCTGTTCTGCAGTGCCAGGAGAGCTTTGCGGAGAGTGCGCTCAGCACATCGGGGAGAAATTGGGTAACAGGAAGCTCAGGATAATAGTTAATATTGGTAAGCAAACACCAGCACTGGAGCTCAGCTCTCTCGTTCAGCAGTTATATGAAATGTTGGCATGAAGTACAGGACAGACAACAGAAGATATCTGGAAATAAACATGGACCCTGTATTCCGAACTTACATATTAACTCCAGGGGGCCAGCAGTGTTCTTGCTAACACTGCACAAAGCCATCAGGGAAAATTCCAGATGGCTTTCAAGATGCAACACTCCATATTGACACCTTTTCTGGTGCTAAATTGCAGTGTAACAGAAAAATGCTTCTCCCCTCCCCAAGTCCTTAGCTGTCATTTTCTGAGCGCTGTGAGCATTCCAGGAACTGTTCTAAGGAGGGATTTGCCACAGCCACATTTTTTCACCTCTTAGGTTTGGGCAATGTTCTGTTCTGGCTGCATTTTACAGTCCCTTTATGGTTAACAACAGGACACCTAAGTGTGTGCTTATCTCTGTTCAGCTGCGGAAGGAGACACGGGAATCGAGCTGATGGTTGTAGGAAAGCTGTATTCCTCTTTTACAGCAGCTTTTGTTGGAGCAGAAGGTGCTGGGCAGGTTGCTGAGTTAGCTCCGTTTATCTGGGAGCTTGGAACAAGTACTGTGCTAAGCCCCGGATTCCACCTCTCACCATTTGTATCAACGCAAAACGCACGCAGGCGCTCCCAGGCTGGGAATGCTGATGTATCCAAATGTCAGTGATGTAAGGGACTGTGCAGAAAATCCTGCTAGGTTGTCTGCACCATTCTGAAGGTTACAGGTTGTCAGCAAGATCCATGTTTTAGTGGTGCATTCTTCTTTGACACCAGACAGACAGACTGCAGCGTCTAACCAGCTCTCCCTTGGGATTCTGTTAGGCTAAAGCAGCACAGCTCTGAAAGATCCACACTAGTCATCCTAATTCCCATCTTTCTCCAGAAAGCTGGGATTTTGCTACAACCACCTGAAAATTATCCCTCTTTCTAACACTAGGATGAAACCAGGGTGCTTGTTTGCAAATTGGGCTTTCCCTCGCCATCCTTTGTGTAAGAGTTCTCCAGATAAGCTTTAATTCCCAAAGCAGAGACTTGTTCCTTTAAACCACAGGCAAGAATCCTGATTTTCACCTACAAAGCCATCGGGAGCAGACTTGGGGAAACACAAAACCTGCTTGCAAAAGGCACAGATAATACAAATGTCACTATTCTGTGCACTCATCTGAGTTCTGTGTGGTTATGGAGAACACAATGATCTTTCTGGAAGACAAGATGCACTGCCTTGACATTCTTATAACTGAAAATTGCCTGCAAATATTTTCTGCTCAGACATGCCATTTGAGTTCTTTAAGACATTTGAAAACTTAAGTTCAAAAACAAAGTGGTCATTTATTTATTTTGACACATTTTGAGAAAACTGGAAATTGAATTATTCATACTGTTCCCAGTAGGACTAACACAGAGTTGTGGTCAAACTGATCGTGGGAAGGGAAAAACAGAGTAGGAAAGGGAAACTTAAGGCCTAAGGAAGTGTTACAAGACCTTGCTCTGGGCTGTACCAGGTAGTCACTGGCCACTGGAAGCACCAAGTTGTGAGGCAGAGCACGACACAGTGAGAGCAGTTGTGTGGGCTGACATCCACCACCAGAGAGAGGAATCCATTCTGAGTAAACCATAGCATCACTTTGCACTCAGTACGGATCCAGCCTAGTACTTGTTATTTGTTTTTAAGCCTCTCACTGTCTGTTCTGGAAAAAAATGATCTCCATTCTATTCCACGTTCCAGGGCTCTCTCAAACTTCACAGTTCTCCCTGTGTCTCATCTCCTACCTTACCAACTGATCAATAGCACATTTTTGAAGAGGAGAACGGTGCTGAATTAAAAGGTTACTCTTGGGAGGGTGTCAGCACAAATGAGGGTTATGAAATGCCAGCTCTTGCAAACAGCTCAGCTAACACACATACTCGGCAGTTTTCTGGATCCTGGGGAACAGCTGCACCCACAGAAACCAGAGCGGGACCTGACAACTGAGGTGCTCAAATCAGTCCTCTGGCTGTTTGCACAGCCTTCCTCTCAGGTGTTACCCTACCTGTAAGTCCCAGAATCTGGAGCGAGATGCAGCCTTACACAGTGTAAAAGTGTCAGTTCCACTTACTGACGCTGATCCATAGGCTGCATGAAACTGTTCCACTCCAGAGCTACTTGTATAGTGTGATTTAGATGCCCTGGTACCCATTCCATAATTTCTACCTCCATTTCTTTAAGCTGACTGAAATGGGAGATGCTCTTGACCTGTGCTTTGGATTCAATGTTTATTGTACCCATCTGTATTTTTATGCAGAGTCTCAATGAGCCATCTCATCTTTGTCAAGTGATTTTAAATTACAATTCTCTAATTATAAGCAGATATGGGCACCGAGTCCTGTGTGGGTGAGATGGTACTGGACAATACCAACACGCTTTGCTTTGGACAAATATGAGCAAAAAAGTCCCAGCTATAGGCTTCAACTCGATGACTTCTTTTTCTGATGCCTTGAACTCCCTGTTTGTCATTTGATAAGGAAATTTACGCAAAACTTGATCTATTTGGGTGCCAGAGGGTTCAACCTTTTCTGGACAAAAAGGCCCAGAGTAGCACATAACAAATAATATCAAATTCATTTTTGGCAAGGACAGTCCAAGTTTTGTAATCTTCCTCAAACCAAGTGGAAATCTACAGATGCCAGCTCCACGGTTAATATTTTACAGACCCAGGCAGTAAAGGGTATATAAGAAAACGCTTTCCCTTCAATCGTCCTAGCATTTCTGAGCTATTTAGCTCACATCAAAATCTGCAACCATGAAGTGGGTAACGTTAATTTCCTTCATTTTCCTCTTTAGTTCAGCTACATCCAGGAACCTGCAAAGAGCTGCTCGTGATGCAGGTAAGAAGACTCATTGGTTGTCTTTGCAGCCTTTGTTAGAGCAATGTAATGACTTTAATGCAATTTCACAAACGATTCTTGCAAGCCTGATCCAAAGACACTGGAAAAATTTGGTTGACTTGAAAAGAAACTAAATGGAGAAGTGGTGAGGAGATGGGTAGGACACTCCAGACAACTTAGCATGGCTAATGTTTGGTGATGTCCCTCTGCAATATAGCACATGAATAGATATAGATTATTCAGAATCTGTGACTTCCCAGCATGGAGAAAGTGGATGCACCGTGCTTTTGGAACAGCTCTTTGGAATGGTAGCTCATAAGTGAGATCCTCACCAATTAACAGCAACGGCTTTCACGCGAGTAGGTCAAAAATCCCCAAATCTACATCTGGTAGAACTACAACCTTTATTTATTGCTGTCAGGGCAAGTGGAGGCATTTACTTGCTTTCCTTGAAGAGTACAGAAGATACCCACTGGGGGGAACAAGAATATCAATCTGCCAAGCTAGTAATTTTGTGTTCCAAGAGAGAAGATTCTGCTAATGCCTGCTCAACTCAAACTGCAACTGCACTGCTTTATTGGCGGGGCGGAGCCGGTAGCGGTGTTGGTTATGCAAAGGATGTGTTTGCTCATCCTTAAGTAAGTGACAGCAGTCATTTTGTGCTTACAGAGGTAACTATTGTATTAGAATCCTAAATGTTACATGTTTGGGTTCCTCCAGAAAGAGGAGCACATGTAAGAGTTAGGTACCTGTGGACAAAGGAACAAGAGTGGCTGTCTGAGACAGCAAAGAGTTCAAGGGAAAGCTTTAGATCGAAGCTCTTGGGAAGGCAGCACAGATGACCTGGATGGTGTACCCACAGGTACCCACCAGCACTCGGCTTGGGCTGTTTCAAATCCATGGTATTGCTCCTTTGAGCATGGGTGAATGCTGAACACTTGTGGAAACCTGGCCCGAGGTGCCCAGAACGTGTTCTTTAAGTGCTGTAGCACAGCCAATGGGATCATCATTGTTCTCTGTTTTTCCCCCTAGACCACAAGAGCGAGATTGCCCATCGCTTCAATGATTTGAAGGAAGAGACATTTAAGGCAGTGTAAGTGAATGTTCACCTTACACTTTCTGATTGTTTTCCATCTCTATTGGTATTGGACAAATAAAAGAAATGAAAACTCACTTTGTGAGCTAGTGGAGATGTATTTGCCTCACTGAAGCACAGCAGCCAGCCAGCCTTCTCACTGCTAGTAGACAAAGCCTACAAACATTTTAAGACCTACAAAAGTCACAACGACTTTTTTGCTCTCTGGGAGAAGAATTCTGTTTTGAAACTGGTTTTGGGGTTGGCAGAGGGCCCTGACAGGAATGTAACTCATTCTGAAAGAAGACAGCCTAAAGATCAATGGCAAAAATCCAGCTTCGTTTATGGCATTTTCAAATACACTGGTGAAAGTGGTAGAAAACTCAAATCACAGCCTTTTATGGTTTGTTTATAATCTGTTAATCAAGCCTGTTGTTCTTGGGAAGTGAGGTGAAAAACATTCCTCAGAAAGGAGGTGAGAAGAGGAAGGACAGGGGATGTGGTGCTAGGCTCCTCCTGGTGCTCTGTTTCAGCGTTTGGGCACAGCATTTGAACTAACAACTTTAAATCCAGAAGCACCTTTGAAAATGTTGCCTGTACATTCTGATCTCCGTGTTCCACAACGTGCTCTGTGTTTCAGGACCCTGATCACCTTTGCCCAGTATCTCCAGAGATGCTCTTACGAAGGGCTGTCTAAGCTGGTGAAAGACGTTGTTGATCTGGCACATAAGTGCGTGGCCAACGAGGATGCTCCTGACTGCTCAAAATCCCTGGTAGGCAGTGAAAGCTTTGCTGTTGTGTTTCTCCTCATTCTGTGCCGCTACCAGAATCATCCTTGGTGAGGATCTATACCTGAGCCATTCAGGTGCTGCTGTTGTCATCAGCCAGTGCTCAGATTTTAGTCTTGTTTTTGTCAGGTTCTGAACTTCTGCCTTTCAGAAGTGCCCAAATTATCTGTGGAGCCATGGACAGGAGCCCAAACCCCGCACTTCGACACGTTAAGTTTAGCTTTGTCTGGAAACAGACGTTAGCATTTAGTACAAACACCTCAGCTGTAAAATACAGGTATAGTTCTAGGTACTAAAGTAACCAAAGTGTGTGGGATTTCACACCTGCAAAAGGTCTGTGTGCTACTTTAAGGTACTTCAAGGAGTTTTAAGACAACTCCTCTAAGATCAGGTAACAAAAAAGTTTGCAGGTGTGTGAACAATGAATTGTTCTGATTTATGGTCTAAATCTTATCTAGTAAAAATGTATTTACTTTTCAGTCGGGGTTTTCTTACACAGATAAATAGAATGCACATTTTGTATAAACAATATTCTGACCCTCACAGCCTGCCATTTTCCTGGATGAAATCTGCCAAGTGGAAAAGCTCCGTGACTCCTACGGTGCGATGGCCGACTGCTGCGGCAAACCCGATCCTGAACGAAACGAGTGTTTCTTGTCATTTAAAGTGCCCCAGCCCGACTTCATTCAGCCCTACCAAAGACCAGCTGCTGACGTGATATGCAAGGAGTACCAGGACAACCGGGTGTCTTTGCTGGGACAGTAAGGAAAATGGCCATTTTTTACTGTTTGAGTATGTAGTGGTGCAGAAGAAGGGTCCCCAGGCCACACGGTGTGTGTGGGCATGCAGGACACGTGAAGAAGTTCCAAGTATTCAACACCATATCTGCATATTTGAAACAGTTGCTCAGTCATTAAATAGCCAAAGCTCTGACTTTTTCATTCCGTGCTAGAAAAAATGGGCTTTAAGGATCACATTTTATGAATCTTGGGGGACATTTTTTGCCCAAAACGCCCAGAAAACCCGGTGTTTTCAATATTGATTTAATGATTCACTCGCTCCATCTTTCCACTGCCCCCATTGTAATGGGAAAGGGTGAAGAAAGGTAACAGTAAAAAGAATAAAAAATTGGCAACAAAATCTTGGCAAAATGGCCACAGATTAATTTTCCACTCTGAAAAGAAGAATTTTCGAGTATCTGATAATGCATTTTGAAAAATCATACATCCAAACTGAGCAGCTGACAACACAGAGAGTTTGTCCTTAGTAGGCATCGTGTTGGGAAAGCAGATTACCTTTCTAAACTAGAAATAATAGTTTAGAATATAATAAATAGAATATAATAATAAAAGCTGTAAGGGCCTCAAGGTTGCTGTTGTGGGTGGAATGTGTAACTTATGTTTTTATTTTCCTTATAGCTTCATCTATACTGTTGCAAGAAGAAATCCCTTCCTGTACGCCCCAACAATCCTCGGCCTGGCTGCTGATTACGAACACGCGCTTCAAGGCTGTTGCAAAGAGAGCGACATCGATACTTGCTTAAATGAAAAGGTACATCCCATGTTAGATTGTGGTTGGAAGCTGAGGTGGAGGCTAAGCAACTGGTCTGCCACACAAAGGTCTCCTATTTTAGCAGCCGTTCCCTCTAAAGCAAGAAGTGGCTTTAAAATGCCAACGTTAAATTATGGTTTATCATTCCAAAACTGGGCTTCCCCGTGGTGGTTTTCAGTATACATTTTTATGTGTCTTCAGAGAAACCAAGATGGTCCAAACCCTCACATTTTAATTTGTTTAAGAGAAAACAAAGGAATCAAGCTGTAGGTTAAGCTTGTCGTTTTGTCCCTTTGCTAACCCACTGTCAGGGAGCTGCGAGTTTTGCACAGATGCGTTGAAAACAAAGAACATGTAGCACTTGAAAATTTTCATCTGTGGCAAACTGTGGGGAGAAGGCTCACTGCTGAGGAGGCAGGGTGCTCAGCCCCCACCCAACCTCGCCCTGAACACCTCCAGGAATGGGGCACCACCACTGCTCTGGGCAGCCTGGGCCAGGGCCTCTGCACCCTCATTGTAAAGGATTTCTTCCTAATGTCTAATCTAAACCTTCCCTCTTCCAATTTAAATTTCCTGTCATCTTATCACTACAAGCCC
This sequence comes from Dromococcyx pavoninus, assembly GCA_033558185.1. Classification (NCBI taxonomy): domain Eukaryota; kingdom Metazoa; phylum Chordata; class Aves; order Cuculiformes; family Neomorphidae; genus Dromococcyx; species Dromococcyx pavoninus. Next base: position 315,356 of record JAUMJL010001610.1, on the reverse strand, counting down.
TTGTAAAGAGCTTCTTCCCAGCTTTCCTGTAGCTCCCTTTGGGTACTGGAAGGAGTTGAGAGAACAGAAGCCAAGATTTTCATGTTAACCTTGAGAATGGCATGAGCCAAACTTTTCCTTTGTCTCAAGCTCAGCCTCAGTGACTTCTGCATAATCACTGTGGTGCTTTGAAAGACAACCTGGACTCTGTTGAAGCCATGGGGTTTAAATTAAATCAAAGTACTTGGTGAGCAGCAGCCTGTTGGTAGAAGAGTTGCACCATGATGTAAGATATAGTGTGTAGACTGGAAGTTAAATGCTGGATTGCAAACAGGTTAGGACTATGAAAAGCAGTTCTCAGTTTGCTTGGCTTTTCATCAGCTCTAAACAGCCCAGAACCTGCTGCGTTTCTGAAGTGGGTTTGGCCAATTTGCCTCTTTCTCAGTCCGTTAGATGTGATCAGTTCAATGTGACAATGTGCCTCCTCTTGCTGCAGGCGACTGCCATAAAGGAAAAGGCCAAGAAAATCAGCCTGAAGCAGCATCACGCCTGTGAAATCCTCAAGAAGTTTGGAGAGAGAACCTTCAAAGCAAAGTAAGCTTCACTCAGGTTTTTTTTATAAAAAGTAACCTAAGTCTGAAAATACTCCAGGAAAATATCAGCATATATGCTATTTACTTCTGTCTGCAGAGTCTGAACGCTGCACTGGTGTTTGGCTGAGGACCATTGTCCAACAGGCATCCAGTGCTAGGAGAACATTTCTTAGTGTGTTTATTTAAATGTAGAATTTAATTCTGGTCAGGTTTCTGCATAAAGACTGGACATATTCCCAGACAGAAGAATCCTCATTTCCTAATTCCAATCTCCGTATCTGTTGTGGAGATATATTTGGGTGTTGCTGGCTGGTACTGTGCTGTGGAACACCCACACTTGCAGATCAGTTTCCTTGCCTGACCTACTGACATTTGACAAAGCTTTTAAGCTCTTTCAGGAATTTTATGTACTCCTGGTGCTCCAGTGCAGTGCTGAGCTCCATTAACTCATCAGCAAATTTCTTGTCCACTCCTTGATCAGCCAGAAAATCCATTAAGTGATCGTACAGAGCCCAGTCAAGGGTGTAGTTCATGTCCTTCCAATCCAGTTCTCTGGTGGACTGAAAAATGACCTCCAGAATCATGAGGCTGATCCAGGCTAATAGCGAGTATTAGGAAAAAGATCAGCCATGAGAGTCATACATCTCTGGAACCAACCCAGGAGATGCTGAGAGACTAAGACCTTTGGGATCGCCTGCCCAGGCACAGAGAGCTGCTTCCATCCTGTGGCTGGTCTAGCACACCAACACTGATGAGCATTTCCTCACTAGATGTGGTCAGCATAAATTTAAAGGTTTAATTAGGACTGTGTATATCTGTACTTGATTAGGACTGTCTACCTCTGTGCTAAGCAATCGAAAGATGCTTCACAGTCACTCAAGAGCAATGGGGAATTCTAAGGTGTGATCCTTACATAGACAGCTCAGACAGAGCAGAATCCCAGTCTTCTTTGTTTCCGTCTGTTTTAAAGGAGCGCTGGGTTCCTGGTGCAGGTGTTAATGCCCATTTGTTGCAGCCACCAGAAATCAGAAGAGAAAATGAAGGACTATTGACTTGAAATAATGTTCATCTACAGTGCAATAAGTGTTAACAACTTGCAAGGTTCTGTTCCACGTGGAGCTTTAAAACAAGCGTATTTCTCTTCTTTTTCACCCAGCAAGCTCACTCGCCTGAGCCAGAAATACCCCAAGGCTCCATTCCCAGAGCTTGTTAAAGTTGTAAAAGAAGTTAAGGAAGTCTACGGAGAGTGCTGCTCAGGGGACATGATCGAGTGCATGGATGACAGGGTGAGCCAAGAACGTGTTACACACTTGGGAAGTGTTTCAGAGGACAATAATTTGTGCAGCTTTTCATTCGCAGTCCAGGGAACTTGTATTCCACACTGCTGGAAGGTTCCTCAGCCACCAGAACGCTCATGGCCAGCTCAGCTGGCTGTTACCAGAATGAGGTTTCAGACTGGTTCCAGAGACAGCCCTTTGGCATCATGAGGGCACAGAGCTGTTGTTTTCAGCACAGCCCATGTCTCTGGGTGGAGTCAAAACACTTATCAGGGACACTGGTGGCACTGACTCACTTCAAATCAAACAAACAAAGCAGAGGCAAAGAGGCCACAATGTTTTGGCTGTCCTGTTGTGTACTGCCATTAGTCCAGCTTTCCTGTAGTACCAAGGAGCTCTCAAGAACAGCTTGCATGGGAGAATTAGCAAAACTATGTCATAGTGACAGGATTTAAACATTGCCTGTCTGGCCGGAACTTGGACGCGATTTTAAGCTGGCTTTGAGGCATTACATGTTTTGTCCTCTGTCAGAGCTGGAGACCTGACTGGATTGACAAGATCAATCCAGCAGCCCTGTGACAGACCACTCAATGACTTTCCTTGGCTTTCCAGAGTCTGTCTTCTCAAACTCATTAAGATCAGGGAGGGAACTGTATTCTCACCTGCAAACATCATGCTTGACACATGCAGGATGTGCTCACCCCTCCGATTATTTCTCTTTGTATGGAGACAGCTTTTCCTTAGGAAAATGCCAAGAATAAATGAAGGAAAAGTCTCAAAAAAAGAGAGAGGAGATAAATTAATCTAGCTTTAGCTTATTATTGCATACCTTGTCTGATAATGTTTTAATTTTACAGGCAGAGTTGATGAACTATGTGTGCTCTAAACAAGATGTTTTTTCAAGCAAAATCAAAGAGTGCTGTGAGAAGCCCATTGTGGAACGAAGCCAGTGCATTATGGAAGCAGAATTTGATGACAAACCTGAAGGTCTTCCTTCACTAGTTGAAAAATACATCCAAGATAAAGAAGTGTGTAAAAGCTATGAAGCAGACCACGACGCATTCTTGTCAGAGTAAGTAGTGCCAGCAGTACACAGGCTTGTATCAATGTTCCTGCAAGAGATCCTCTGTCTTTGCTGGACTATGGCCTTTTGCACCGCTGGAAAAACTGTCCTCTTGGGCACTACAGGTGCCTGTGGATACAAGATATGACCCCATGGAAGTCACTGTAACTACTGCAGCTTCAGCCCGAGTTGAACCCCTGCTTTCTCATTCATGCTTTGTGACTGTTCCTGTTCAGCACTGTCCTGCTTATCAAAGCTGAACTTATCAGCGCCTCTCTCTTACTCGAGGGCTTTGTGCATGCCCACACATACTATCTGCTTAAGAAGTGCTCTGACCTGGGGAACTGTTTTGTTCCCCTCACATTTGCCCTGTTGGCAGACAGCAAAACAACTGAAGAATGCTACTAAAATAAGCAAACAGCATTCCAAGTTCATTGTCCACCTGAGGAGCTGTCATTGTCAGTCACTGTGTTGTGCATAAAGAAAGCAGCACATTGTCTGGAGCTCTAATTCTGGCAGCTTCTGTGTCTTTCAGGTTTCTTTATGAATACTCACGAAGACACCCCGAGTTCTCCACACAGCTGATTCTGAGAATTGCTAAGGGATATGAAACACTCCTGGAGAAGTGCTGCAAAACAGACAACCCTGCCGAGTGCTACGGAAATGCTGTAGGTGCAAAATCTGTTGGCAGATAACTGGAATGCCTGGTCGGTAACCATCTTGAAACGATTGGGAAGAGCAGGCAGAAAGCATTTTGAGGGATAAATCCCAGGAGAATTTAGTGTTCTGATGGGAGGTGAGGCACTCCAGGGCCCAAGACAAGGAGACAGAGTTTTCTCAGATCACAAAGTAACTCCATTGGTCACCTCACAAAATTTCAGACCAGTCTCACTCAACTGCCTGATGCCTCTATCTCTCAGAAGTGTCTCTGCTTGTCCTGACGAAAATTATTAATAGCTGGTTAGCAGAATTATTCTGTGGGCTCCACTGCTTATACTGAGCATGGCTGCTCATGGATTATGATGGGAACCAGTCCACACAGAGATGCCTGAACTTTGGTTTCCTTGTTTTCAAGCGAATCACACCCACAGCCCACAAGCTTTGACCACAGGACAGAAAGACAATGTTCTCCTCATAGTTTATAATCCTATACTTGACAATCAAACCAACAAACAAAAAAAAAAAAAACATTGTCTAGAAAGGAAGTCTAACAGGTAATTAATTAAAAAATATTTTTGCATTTTTAATGGCAGTTCTGTTAGAGCTTAAGACTTGTGTGAGAATCAGGTCCCCCCTCTGCCATCCAGGCTGTGAGAAGTGATCAGCCTTACAAAATGGGTGTCTTACAGCTAATTAGACTGAGAAGAGGCCAAAAGGTACATTTGTATGACCGTTACCAGGATGTCCTGCTCTAACATTACTCATCAATTGGTATTTGCTTGCAGCAAGAGGAATTGAACAAACACATCCAAGAAACTCAGGATGTTGTAAAGACCAACTGTGAGCTTCTCAACACCCACGGCGAGCAAGACTTCCTGAAAGCGTAAGCACTTCCTGATCAGTATTCTTGAGGGTGAATGCTGGTGGTGGCTGCTTTGGGCACATTTATTTGGTCTTCACTTCTGTTTTCACTTCAGGGGTTTAGCTCAGCAGAGCATTCTTCAAACGTGAGCTAAGAGTGATTCTTGATATGACTTTTCAGAGTCCTGGTCCGCTACACTAAGAAAATGCCTCAGGTGTCAACCGATACCTTGCTGGAGATTGGGAAGAAAATGACAGGCGTGGGTACCAAGTGCTGCCAGCTTCCTGAAGACAGACGCCTGTCTTGTTCTGAGGGATATGTGAGTACATTGTTTATTCTCTCTACTCTTGGATGTTTCTTCTGTTCTCAAAAACATTAAATTCTGGTAAGATAGGACGCTTACGATGATTTTCCATAAACCAAGCTACGCATCTAACAGAATGCCAAGTCTGTTCATTGTTAATGGATGTAAGAACCTGAATAGCTGTCTGATGGAAGCTTTTGAACATTTGAGCTAAATTTGCTCTCTCTCAGAAAGCACAAGTCAGTCAATTGGGTCTGCAGCAGAGTGCTTTGGAAAAGCTAAACCGTCTCTTAATGCCCCCACCCTGATTGTAGCCCAGGGGACAGACTGTTTTCAGGTTAAGAAATGCCCCACTCCAGGAATACCTATTTGTTTTAAATTTTAAGACCATGCCATTTGTAAGCAGGTGTTTAGATCTGACAGCTTCCACTCCCAACTATGCTATTGTCACACAACCATCACATATTCCTTCTGTTATTGCCAAAGGTGTAACTGTTTCCTTCTCTTTTCAGCTGAGCATGGTGATTCAGGATATGTGCAAGAGACAGGAGACCTCACCTGTAAATGACAACGTGGCTCACTGCTGCAGCGATTCCTACGCTTACAGGAGACCGTGCTTCACTGCCCTGGGAGTAGATACCAAATATGTGCCTCCAGCGTTCAACCCCGACATGTTCAGCTTCGATGAGAAACTGTGCACTACTACTCCTGCTGAAAAGGAGTTAGGGCAGTTGAAGTAAGCTAAAAGAAATACCTTGTAGAAAAGCTTCTGACATGTAATGCTTTGGGTGGGGACAGAAGGAAGTTGTTTTGTCATCTAACTGAGTCTTCACTACAGAGAGAAAAACAGATGGAATTATGTGTTTGTACTGAGCTTGTCAATGCGTGACATCTCATGGTTTGGAAAAGGCAAAATAGGGCCTTTTCTTCAAATCAAATGGGTTTCCCAGCTGACCAGCTTCATGTAGATCCACTGCCAGTGCAAGTCATGAGATATGCTTAATTAGGATAACGTACAGATCATTTCAAAAAGCTTTTTCCTAAACCATTCTAGAATTCTAAAAAATCCCCTCATAAGTAAGATGTACCTGCATGAAAAGAGGTATTTAAAACTGGGAAATTCAACTACAAGTAGCTTCAACTGTGTATTGTGGCTTCATTTTCAGATTGCTGGTCAACCTCATTAAACGCAAGCCCCAGATGACAGAAGAACAAATAAAGACAATTGCTGAAGGTTTCACTGCCATGGTAGAGAAATGCTGCAAGCAATCGAATATTGAGACGTGCTTTGGGGAAGAGGTACTGCCCATCTCCTTTAAAAAATATCAAAGCCAAAACATAAAACACATACAGGAAACTCACTAGGAACCACGCATGGGAAGTGGTTCTGCACACTGCTGTGGATCCTTGTCCCTGTGCCTTTACACTAAGCCTGTCTGCAGAACATTATGTATATGTTGACTGCACAGGTTACAGTCACAGACTGTAGCAACTGAACAATTCCCTGTGGCTGGAGCTAATCTACTCTAGTCATGTGCTCAAAGCACAGCTAAATTCTTGATTAGACCAGGTTCTTCGGGGCCTTGTCTGTTGCATATCTACAAGCTGCAGCTAAAAATATGTATGTGTGGAATTTAAACTGCCTCTAGCATACATCAGCTTCCTTTTCTGCTAGATTCCTATAGAACTCTGAGGGATTGCCAGTAAATAGGGCAACTGGATCAGTTAATGGAGACACCTAGCAAATACAGAGCTATTGAGCCCCCTGATCCAGTGGAAGGTGTCCCTGCCCATGGCAGGAGGGTGGAACTGGGTGATCTTTAAGGCCCCTTCCAACCCAAACCATTTCAGGACTCTACGATTAGCAAGAGGAGTCCGGTTGGTTATGTCCTATCATCCCACTGTTTTCACACTGATTGACCACAAATGCATTAATTCATTCAACATTTACCCGTCTCTGAAATAACGGCAGGAGAAGTTTATCCGTAGCCCTCTTGCTGGGCAAGTGCAAAACATTTACAGGAAGTACAAATGACAATTTACACAGCAACCTAAGTATCATTTGGATCATGGAACTGTTCTCCTGGTACCTTAAACTGCTTATTGATTGATTGAATCCTTTTTTATTTCAAACCCAAGTGTTGCATAGGAAAATACATTAGAAAGACTTAGGAAAGAATTATTTCATCCCTAGCTCACTCCAAAAGTTTATTTTCTACCTTTGCAAAATTGGGCATTGGATGAGATGACCTTCATTGTCCCTTCCAACCCAAACCATTCCATGATTCTGTGAAGAACATCCAACATACAGGAGGGCACAGATTCTAAGTACCATTGGAATTATGCTCCCAACCATAGCACAGACACAAGTTCAAGTTTATAAAGTTCCTTCTCAACCGCTATACACATTCTTCCCTTGGTTTCTTTCTCACGACTGTTTGTATTCCTTTTTCTAGGGTGCAAACCTAATAGTCCAGAGCAGAGCCACATTAGGAATCGGCGTGTAACGTGTGGTAGGTAACAGCAACAATGCTTATATATCACGTCATAGATCTACCTGCCCCTCTCTGCCCACCCTCCCACCCATTCATATTCTCCAACTCAAAGAGCCATCAAGCTTCCCTTGAGCCACCAGCCACTGGCTTTTTCTAAGTGAACCCTGGGCCATTACACGGCACGTAGAGAGCTGAGGCGCTGCAGGTTTGGCACCATTTCACAAAGTAAGCCTTTCTGTTTCTCTGCTCTAGGTTGCCAGTGGGGAAAAACGTGAAGAAAAATACTTCTGTGTAACTTCTTCTACCCATCATCTTTTTTTTCCTTTGATACTGAATGAGCATTTCCTAAATCAGTGTTTTGGCAAACCACACACTTTTCCAGGAACTTTTCAATTCTATTACTTTGGAAAAAAAAAATGGAGAACAAATAAAAGCTTTATAAGTCTGCATCTGTCCTTGTCTGCTGGTGACTGCCATAAGACAAAGCTCGGCAGTGCTCCCCATGCAAAACAGTTGCTAAAAGTAGTATTTATGGGCAGAGATTCCAGTGGGGTTTTCCTGTTTCTTGCTCTTGGAAAATAGGTATGGAAGAACAGGAAAGGTAGCACGAAATTTAGATGGATTTCAATATTCCAGGTCAATTACAGGTCTGTTTGACACTTTTCTTCAGCAATTATAATTAAACATTAAGAGACTGTTCCAAGAAAGTGCTCTCTCTACATAAGGTGGCTGGCAACAAGCTCTTACAAAAAGTAAAAGGATTGTTTTTACCTCAGCCACAGATCAAGTAGCCCTTCCACTGCAAAGAGTTGCACAAATCCGATTTTAGACTTTTCTTGTCTAGAGTTGTTTTTAAAACAGCTTTTGACTTTAGAGATGTCTCTCAAAAAGTCCACCATCTAAATCATGCCCTTCATTGCAGGAAGCTCCTGAAAGAGAAACCTGGTTCTAGGCCACTAAAGCAGTGTGATTTTCCAGTATTTACTTAGTTTCAGCCCATAAACACAAAGCTCCCAAATCTTCTACACCTTAACAAGGATGCTTGCATTGTTAAATGGGCCCTTGCTTAATAAGGTGTTTCATAAGGCCACCTTTCTCGCCCTTGAACCTGTGGTTCCTGAATTGGGTATCTTCTCAGGAACTGTAGAAATACACTCAGAATGAAACATTCCGAGACACTGGGTTGAAAATTTAAACAAAATAATCGATCTCATTATTATTGAAAGGTTCAAAAACTCAGTCAATGCAATTTGAAGGTAAATACAAGTTTTTTTGCAGGCCCACATCCTTGCCTGTGAACTGAGTTGTAACAAAACCTACTCCCATAAATGAAGCTTTCCAGTCTTTGGACAAAGCCTGATGGGAACCACACACCCATCCTTTCCAGAAGACAATTCTGACAGCACTAGCCATTAACACTAATTGATGAAATCCCCTCAGACTTGACTCCTCTAAATTAACTTCTTTGCTAGATGTAGATTTCTTATGCTAAGACAGGGCAATAAACAAACACAAAATCATTAATTTTTAACAAATGCAAAGCCTACCATTGCTGGGTGAAGCTCTTGCTGCAGATTCCAAAGTTTTCAGAGTAACAGCCACCTGCAGAAGTTAGAGTGCTACTTTTCTGTGAGGTGATCAGAAGGCAAGGTCTTCATTCTGCTGCTCCTGGTGCAAAAGGGGAAGGGGCTGCATCCACTTCCTTCTGCCTTCTCCTTTGGCCTTTAATGCCTTCAGCTGACCCCATATACCTGCATCTATCAGAATCCCCTCCCACCTGCCCTAAGCTCCTTCCTTTCCTTATCCCTGAATTAATCAATCAGGTTCTTCTCTCCACACCTCCACCATGCTCTGATCACGAAGTGATGGCTAATCAAAGGGCTGCAGAGCTACCTACAGATACACATTGTTGTGCACAAAGACCTCCCTTTTTAAACACAGTCATTGCCAGGGGCACACGCTGGAACCTTCCAGCTGAGCCTGTCTCTTGCAAAAGTCTTATGGTGGTGATTTGTATTGAGTGTGCTCTGTCACCAGAGTGCTCAGGGGACCCAGAGAAGCCTTTAAGGACATAGAGTTAACAAACAGGAGTGCCCTGGGACCAGGCAGTCGCAGGGTGATTTGTGTTTAAGCCCCGTTTGGTCCACAGCAGCTGGAGGCAGTGGTACCAAGAGTTGGTGGGACACTGGCATTTCTGTGAACTGCAACCCAGCGCCTGAATTCATTCCTAAAAGGGACAAATGCAGCTCAAAGCCCCATTGTCCCTTCCTTTGTTCCCCAGAGTGACTGCGATTCAGAAATGCGTGGGGAAGCAGTTTTAAAGGAGACCAAGTGAGATATCAGTTTAACAGTTCTCATTTCACTTCTGATTTTCCACAGTGTAGAAAACCCCCAGCTCAGACAGAGATTCCCAGTGCTCACTTGAATGTGGGAGCAGTGCCACCTTGCGCGTCCTCGCAGCACACCTTGGTCCTGCACATACAGCAGGGTCTCAGCAAGTAGGGACAGGGAGCAGAGCTTGGGGCAGTACACGTCCTTTTCTGGGAACATTAATCCTAACTGGTAGATCTTAGTAATGAAGGGAATGCAGGAAAAACAGCGACTCTCCAAAAGCCTTGAATTTTAGAAAACTCAAAGAGGAGAAAACTGGAAAGCACAGGAGTGAGGATTTCTCTGTGTAAATTCCTTGAAATCTTTGTCTATCACAGTATTTTTATGTACCTGTGGTCATATATGTTCTTAAATATGGAATGCTGAATGAGGACGATCCCGGCTGCACTCCAAAGCGCTGTGTAAGCAGGTCACTGCGACCTCAGTTTGAGATAGCAGCAATCGTGCTGTGTTAAGATAATTGTTGTGACACTCAGCAGTGGTGTCTCACTTGGCTGGACCATCACACCTACAGGTGCCAGATAAAGACAAGGATAAGCTGTAAATGCCACCCTTTGTACTTTGTTGTGTCCAGCTCGGTTGCAATCAGCCCTCGGGGAGATTTGGAACACAGATAAAAGTAGGAGAGCTTTGCCTAGGGAGGTAAAGGGAGGGTGGGTCAGAGGATTTTAACTTGAGGAATGTCTTACTTCTTCCTTTCCAGATGTTGCAGGTTCATTTTCCACTCTCCTTTCGCAAGAAAGGTTGTGTCACATGAATTTATCTTGCAGAGGGCTGCAGAGTCTGAAGCAAATGAGGTTTAATCTCTCAGTTTGTTACAAGGCTGGGTTCCTTCTTTCTCTTTGTACTCAAATCAGAGAAGCTGAAGACAAGATATGCTCTGTAAAGAAAAGGAAAGCTTGTCTCGGTGTTGGCACACTGAAACCCGCTCTACAAACATCCAGACACGTCCTCCAGGGACACCCATCAGTTTCCGACATTGGGACAGGCAAAGCCCCCAGTAAGCTTTCCCCCTTGTGTCCCTCTGACACAGAGCACGCAGAAATGTGTCCCTGCAGGCCCAGAAACAACTGGGACAGGGACTCAAGGAAAAAAAGTCAATTCCTACCAAACCAGGGGGCCAAGCAACACACCTTGGGAAAAAGGGCAAACCAGGCATTGTACACAAATCTCTCTGTTCCTTCAAGTTAAAAGAATTTGAACTGAATCATTTAGTCAGACAAATTATGGTTTGTGTTATATCATGTGCATGTTTTCAACATGTATCATCAAAGAGGCATGGCTGAACAACAATATGTGAGTAACAGGTCAAAAATTGCCCATTTGCCATGGAACAAGTCATACTTCTCCATGAATGTATACAGCCTCTTAAAAATAACAAGGTCTGCATTACACATCTACTGAGGAAAGAGGTTAAGACATGCACTTCTGGCAAACTGCACCCATCAGGATATAATGTTCAGGTCACACAGAAGTTCACAAATGATTCTGAGATAATCTACAAAGCTGTAGGCAGAGATCATTACACACCATAAACAGCCCAGGAGTGTTTAAACATCTTGTTTGAAGTGTGATAAGTTACAAACATCTATTTGTCTAAATTTTGGAGGAAAAAAAAGCATCTCCAAAGCATCTTATCAAGAAGCTGCTCAGTTCATCATCCTGGGCAAATAATGGCACATTTAATTACTGTGGGACTATTCCAAGAGGGATGGTGTTATATGTGACGGTAAAAGGGTTTCGGTTAACCAGAAATCATTTGTGAGTGTATAAAAGTAACTTTTTTTCCCCTGGATTCTTCCTGCCTTTCACAGCTGAACAGCTTCACCTCAGGCCCCTGCCAGAATCCGGCAGGATGAGTGGGAGAACAATAACTGGTGCTGTTTTACTGCTGAGCCTTGCTGCAGGCAGAACCCTGCCGAGGAGCTACCGGGACACAGGCAGGAAGCCAGCTCAGATTTTCACTCTGTTCTCTGTGCGATACTGAGCACGCAGGGTCATTTGGGAGCTCACGGTGCCACCGGCTGTACCCTTGTGGGCCAAGGGCAGGCAACAAAACTCTGAAGCTTTTTTTGATCAGCTTGAGATGTAGGTGTGTGGCTTCTTTATGGCTTGAGCATCTGTGTGGAGTGCAGGACGGGCAGTGACTACTGGAAGAGGAGTTTAATCCACAGGGATGTGGTTGTGCCACTGTTTGATTGCAGGTACTGCCAAACCTGCTGAAGTAAAGGCTGTGGTGTTCCAGCCTCTCTCCCCAGACCACCCGGGAGAGGGACAGAGGAGTCCCAGGAAGGCTGGTACCTCCAAGCAGCTGTTCCAAGCAGCTACGTTACGCCGTTGCTCTGTGTTAGCCTTTGGAGGGGCCTCTCTCCCACTTCACCGACTGCTGAAGGAGCCTGCGGTGGCCACACAGCTCGCTGAGGCTCAGGGTCTACAGTGAGAGAGCTGGAAACTCCAGCAGTCTGTGGCCCAGCTGCTTCTTTGACATGACATATTGTTAGTGTAGGACTTCCAGATTCACTAAATGACACAACAGTGCAAAACAGAATCGATGTGTGTGTGTTCCTTACCTGATGTGACTGTCTCAGCTGACACCCTCACATTACTTTCTTTGACCTGTTTGACCCTTTTACACTGACCTCAGCCCTGCCAACACAAGGGTGAGACAGTAACATCTTGATTTGGGAGCAGGCTCCTCTGGACACCAGACAGAGCCATCCCAACAGCAGCCTTGCTCTCCCCATCCCTCCTACCTCATGGGCAGTTGTTGTGGCGCATCTCTAACTCCTGACACTCCACATGTTGCAGGTTTCTGTATGAATATTCCTGGAGACACCTCGACTTTTCTGCTCAAATGCTTTTAAGAATTGGGAAGGGCTATGAGGAGCCACTGACCGTGTGCTGCCAGCCCAGCGCTCCAGACAGCTGCTACAGCAGAGGGGTGGGTGCACAGAGCTTCACATAGCACTGAGGGAGGAGAGCATGGTTCCACCTAAATAGCCAATATCACAGGATTACCTGAGTTGGAAGGGACCCACAAGGATGGTCAAGTCCAGGTCTAGAGCGAGGAGCCACAGCACCTGTAACAAACCCAGTGAATATGACAAGGCCTGACTGATGCCATACGGAAGAAGCATCAGAGCCTTTGCAATTTTCCATTGCAGAACAATTTCTCATGGATAGAGAGAGGTGCTGGGTAAGGAGATGGAGCTCACATTGCTGTGAACCGACTCCTCTGGGCTCCCCAGCAGGGCCAGTTGCCCTCTTCCTGATGTCCAAGGCGCTTATGGTTACTGCTTCAGATAAAGGCATTGGCACTGTAAATACATGAAGCCAGGAGCCACTCTGTGTCCCAGCCTTGCCCTCCACCACTTAAATGAAACTAAGGTGAATGAGGGTGGATATTGATTGCATTCAGGCAGTTTGTAGAGGTGTCAGACAGGTGAAGGTGTCCTAATGGAATGCAAGCTGAGTGGTGCCCAACAAGTGAGAGGGAGCTGTTGATGCCTCTGTCTGCCTTCCCCTGATACAGTGATGCCTAAAATTAACTTATTTTTTCCAGGAGGAAGAACTGAAGAAACATATTTATGAAACGGAAAGCATCATGAAGACAAGCTGTGACATTTACAAAGAGAAAGGCAATTACTATTTCCAAAATGACTATTACTTTCTATCTGCTTTCGTTACCCCGTACCAGCTGAGCACAACTCGGGCTGGAGCAAAGCCAGCATGTCAAAAGGTCCAGGCTAAAAGATGCCTCTGGAATATTTGGGCCTATATATTAATGGCTGCTAGGATTTTTCCTCTCTTTTCCAAAGCAATGTGCTGGCCTCTCACAAGTTCTCTCCTTAACCCAGCTCAAAAAGCAGTGCAGTGACAACTGGATCAGTCTCCCACCCAGGGAGGGGGGTGGAGTCATCGTCCCTGGACAGATTTGAAAGACTGACAGATGAGGTGCTCAGGGATCTGGATTAGTATTGGACCATTAGGAATGGTTGGATTCAATGATCTCAAAGGTCTTTTCCAACCAAGTGATTCTATGATTCCGTGTTTCCTATGATCTTCTCACTTTACAGCTGCATTTTGATCTCTGGGCTGTAACTTGGGAGTCAGAAAGCTGCCCAAAAGACAGTTGCTGTGTCTTTTGCAAAAAAAAATTCGTTCTCCCCAGTTGCTGGAGCAGATGTAAATGTTAACAACTGCAATAAACATCAAACTGCAGCAGAGAGTAAAACCAGACTCACTGAGCCACACGCTGTGCAACGTGCATGCACAGGCCTCCAGGAGGAACTCTGGCCCCGATTTGCAATGCTAATTAGTACTTGCCTAACCCAAAGTATGCAGGCAATCCCAGTGAAGCCTCTGAACTGCCTGTGCACTGAAAGCTTAGCTCCAGCCAGCCTGCTCTGGGGAAGTGTTGGGCTTTCTGCACTCCCGTGCACATTTGATCTTCAAAAGCCCCTTGAAACCCCAAGTTTCCAGCCAACCCAGTGGGCTGCTCCTGCCTGTTGCATCAGTTGTTAAGGATTTCCTGGCCATGATGGTTAATAAGCAGCTTTGCGAAAAGAAAAAGCAGGTGAGCTGTTTGGAGCTTACCTTCTGCCCTCAGCCCATCTGCCCAGGCAGCACTCGAGCTCAGTTTTGCTCTTGGGCTGCTTGCACTGCCAGGGAAAAACACAGGAAACCCCCTGCACCACCTGGCAGGAGCACCCACTGACACAGAACTGGCAATGCTGTCCTTAGGTTTAGTTGTTTAACCTGGTAAGAGACCAGTCAGGCAAAGGAGAGCTCAAAGGGAGCAGGCTTACCCTCTCCTGCGGGAGTTTGAGTCCTGCCCCTGCAGCACCACGGGTTCTGGGGAGCTTGGTCAGAGCTTGGCAGTGCTTGCTGAATGCTGCCCATGGGAACAAACTCACCAACGTCAAAGATATGATCGTTTCAGGCTTCTCATGAGCATCACCAAGAAGATGCCTCAGCTGACATCTGCAGAGCTGATCAAATTCACCAAGCAAATGACTGCAGTTGGCTCCAACGCTGCCGGTTAAGCCAGGACAAGCTCCTGCATTGTGCCGAGGAGAACGTGAGTATTGCCCTCCCGGATCTTGGTCCTGCTTCTTCCTGAAACTGTGCCACAAGTTCTGCTGCCAGCAAGGTCCAAAAGCTTGGCATAAAGGTCAGTAAGAATGTTAACCGGGCTATGGAGGTGGCCTGAAGGTGGATTTCCATGCCTGAAGGAAGCACAACTCAGCATGGCTGCAGTTCGTGACTGAACCGACCTGCAGGACAGGACATGGTCTGGGCAGCGCTCGGCCGTGAGCAGTTACACAGTGCAGAGTCTGGCCCTGGTCCTGCAGAAGCTCATGAACTCCTGTTGAATACACCCCTTCCTGGTGCCAAAAGCCATAGCAATCTACGGGAAGGATCAGTTTCGGAGAGCTCTCACGTAAGAGTTCTCCAGGCCCGTAAGCCAAAGCACTTTCACTGCCTCAGCCCAGCCTCCAGTCACCCACTTGTGTAGTGTCACAGTCACCAGAACAGCTGAGCATACCCACGGAAACCCTTCTGGTGGGACCACATCACATACAAGCAGGGTTTGAGGAAGAAATCGCATCATTTCTCTGTGTAAAGGACAGCCCCTAAACCTGCACATAAAAACTTATTCTGAAAAATCTGAGCCATTTCTGCACTGACAGAAGCCACCATTCAGTAGAAATGCAAGCCATTCTCTACCTTACAGCAAGTTTTAATTCAACTCTCAGTGATGTTTTCACTTCACGAACAGCAGCATATATTTCAGGGATTTTGAAAATGAAGAAGTAAGGTCAAATTGATTTTTTTCCCTTCTTTCCATCCAGCTGGATCTGGTGCTGGGAGAAATCTGTAGGAGACACCTGGCTGACCCTATCAACACGGGAATTTGCCACTGCTGCAGCAGCTCTTATGCTTCCCGGAGGCCCTGCATGGAGAAACTGGAACTGGACAAGAGTTTTGTGCCCCTGCCCTTGACTCCCAGTCTCTCCACTTTCCATGAAGATTTGTGCACACCTGAAGTGGAACAGTTACAGCACAAGAAGCAGGAGTAAGCTGTGCCTGTCTCGCTGTTACCCTGCATTTCTCGTTCTCATCCCAGCAATGCTTGCCTTGCTCTTGGGTCACTCCCTCTGGCTGCCTCCCACTGGAAAGGGCCAGCACCCCTCAGCCCCTCTGCTGAGCTCCCCGTCTCAGTGAGCCACAGGCCAAGCTTCCTGCTCACAGCATCTGCGATGCTTCCCTTGCAGGATGCTCATCAACCTCAACAAGTACCCCGCATCGCCCAGGAGCAGCTGAGCGCCGTCACAGCTGCCTTTGCTGCCACGAGGGAGCAGTGCTGCCAAGCAGGAGAGCCCGAGGCCTGTTTTGCCACAGAGGTAAGGTTTGTGTCTCACCCATGAGTTCTGAATCAGAACAGAAACATGGGGCATAGGCAAAAGTGAATTTTTCATTTAGGCAGCAAACCCGAAGCCTGAGGGGCCAGAATTCCTGCAGACAGGCATTGCTGTCTGCAGAGGGTAGAGGGATACCAGATGAAGGGCCACTAGAGAGATGATCTATTTAGTCTTGTGTTGATTGGCAGCAATTGGTGATAACAGAGCTCAGCTGCATCCGTTGCCCCTGGGGTCACTGGGACTCGCATTGTTGAAGAACATGGGCAGAGTCTTTCCCTGGCTGACAGTTCTTACCTCATTTCTCTGGTTCCTCTGCAATGGAGACGAAGGATACATTCAAATTCTAGGCCAAAGCCTTTTCCCTGTTTGCTCTCCCTTCCTCTGTTTTCCTCCTGTCTCACCTGTGTTATTTCAGCTCACTGATCTCACTCTGCAGAGCTGTTTCAGCTTCTCTACACCCTCCAGAGTAAACCCGCTTTCGCCTACATGTCCTCTCTATCTTCAAAATATTCTGAACTGAGCTTTATCAAACCATCCGTGACCCTTCACAGCCTTCTCTCTTTCCTAACTCTTTGCTCTGCTTTGCTTTAAATGATGAAATACAGAAAATTCCCTCTTAATAAGAAGTTTCCCCTCCCAATGCACCCCAACAGTGAAGAGGCTGACTCTTCTGAACAGAACTGTATGTCAGGGTTTTTTTCTGAGAAATACCAAATTTTAAGGCAATCAGAGCCCAGCAGTAAAAGCAGAAAGTGTATTAAACAGTGACAGATGCACCTGCACCCCACAGGAAGTGTTGGGACAGAACCTGCCAGGATGACAAAGCATTACCTACTGCTGCCGTTCTCATTAATGGCCTCACAAGATCATCCTCCTTGCTCTCTTGCTCATAGATATTTTGCCTTCTTTTCAGGGTCCCCAACTTATCAAGAGAAGTGAGAAGATGCTGTCAGCATAAAGCGCTCACAGGGCCTGTTGGAAAGTGCTGGCTGAATGGTGTTCAGTCACACAAACTTAACAGCAAGCACCTCTTTTCTAACTGTTTACACTTCATGAACACAGATGGTTTGTCACAGTAGTGGCAGCTGCTGTGGCTCTTCACTCAACTCCAATGCAGCCGTGGTGGTTTCCACTGGCCACATCCTGTCACTATGGTCAAGGTGTGTTTCTCCTCTCTGTCCCCTTGCCCACAGTCATTTTCCTGGGCAGGATTATAATAGAGCACACATTAAAATAAAGCCCTTGCCCTGACCACAACAGCTCCACTCAGCTCATGGACTTCTTAGTTTTACATTTCCATCCACATAACGTCGTCTCAGGCCGGGTAAAGTTTCTCACATTCGCTTTGTTCCATGATTTCCAGGCAGCATTTTCTGCACATCAGTTGCCTCCCTCTCAGTGTTTGTTACCTGCATGAGCAGAGGTAGCTGAGGGTACAGAGACACTGTGTAAAACACGCTGAGAGAGGAGGGCAAGTAACTGTGCACAGACTGGGCTTTATTTACACCTCCACAGTGTGAGCTTTAACACTGAGTACGACTCAGTCCCACCGCTGGCTGCTGTGCTGGGGCCAGGCGGTCCCAAACCACATCTGCAGCGCAGACACCGCCCGGCTCTGGTGTTCTGCCTCTCACTGAACACGTCCAACCTCCATCTGCACACGTAACGCACAGCACGTGACACGGAATCATTTGTTTCAACAACAGCCAAAGCTGATCACACGGATGCAGTGTTAATGAGAGATCTTACTGTGCAGCTCAGAAGAAGTTCTGGAGATAAATGCCCCCTTTGGTGTAAGAGCTGAGGAGCTGTTAAGAGGGAGGGTTTCCGTGTACGTTTCTCTAAGCACAGCTCCAAGCTGAAGCGAAGCAGGCACCTACTGACCTGAAGGCCATGGGGTTTCAGCTCTCTCGCGTGGGTATTTTTTAGGGTAAGTGAAAAGCCTCGCTGCAATCTGAGATACATCAACAACTTTTGCCATTTAGTGCTATGGAAAAGCCTCCTCCCAACACAATTCAACGTTTCTCTAGAAGAAGGAAATCCATATATTTAATTTTCATGTTTTGTGTACTATTAACAGAGTGGTTATTGCGATGTTTTTCTTCTCTGCCAGGCTTCTGGCAAAGGTTTGTGCATCAGCAGGGTTAAAGTCTTGCACTTGGCACAGGATTCTTCCCTATGTGAAGTTTCAAGCTCAATTCAGTATCCACCTTTGGGGGATCGAGTGCATCTTCATAGGCAGTTCCCAACTCCTTCTCCAGAGCTGGAGAGCAAGGGGATCAGTTTTTTTGGCACAATTACCCAGAGAAACTTGAGGCCTCTGAACACCCCTGATGTAAGTGCTGTCCATCACGGCACAGGCACACACGTGTACCCAGCCCCGTTGGCACGGGCAGTGCGTGGGGTACTCACAGCCGGACGCTCACATCAGACGGTCGTCTCTGTCCTTTTAGCAGTTCGGCTGCGGAGGTGCTGGCTTATCAGACTCTTCTCCTTCAGGTACCTGAGATCAAAAGAGAGAACACATTTTAACACAGAACCTTGCAAAAACTGAATCAGAGTTCTGATGTTCTGGCTGACCAGCTGAAAAATTTTGTAACTACAGATTTTCTGACAGAATACGGCCATTGCTATTTATTTTTCTTTACAATTTCTGGCTGCTTTGGTTCACAGGGATTATCAGATGGTGATTTGATAAGAGATCCACATCTGGCAGCGACTCTCCCTGCTTTTGACCCCAGGACCTGGATCTGTTCAAAAATTGCAGTACCTCTCTAAGTGGTACCTGGTGAGCATTTGAAGCTTCCACCAGAAGAACTATTGCCATTCAGAGGGAAAGTTCTAGAGGGACATTAAGCATTTGGCACTAATTTAGCTTAAATGCTATGTTGCCGAACCAGTAGCCCGGGGTGTGCTGGGTTTGGACATCCCAAGAAAACCCATGACAGCAAACAGAGACTGAGGAACCAGGCTGAGGCTCAGAAGAGAAACAAAGTAAACAGAAGTGACCCTGAAGGTCCCAATTTTCCAAAAAGACCCCCTTGTGTGTATGCAGTTGTTATTTATTCTGGAATCTTGAACAGCAGCAGCTCCCTGGGTATGAAGGACGCAGAAGGGATTATAAATCCCACCAGGTTTCACTGGAACAGCCACAGCACAGCGTTCTAACTGCACTCGACTACAGAGACACGCTTGCCTCTTGGGCCAACCCATAACGGTCAAAATTCTCCCGGGCTTAAAGCAGCCCCACTCATTTGACTTCCATTTACCTTGCAATTGTCTGTTGAATCTCTTGCTCTTCCTCTTGATTGAGTCTGCGCAGAATGGACTCCAAAAAGGGAAGATGGAACTGGATGTACTGAGCAACCTAGTGAGAAGACAAGAAATGCCCGTTAGCAAGGACACTACCTGGGAGAAACACCACAGACTGTCAGAACTCATGGGATACGTACGTCACCGCTGACCTCTTCCACATCCCTGTCCATGAGGAAGAATTTGGCGATCCTCTCCGAGGGCCCCTGCAGGAGTCTCTGCAGTAAGGGGACATCTCCGCTCCTCAGCTGCTTCTTTTCTGGGATGCAAAGGCCACGTTGTGATGCACAGAATGCACAAGGGTGCCTCAAGATAACCCATGCAGTCTTATTTCTTGACAAAGGTCCCACATTTGAACGATGTGCACTTATTAGAACCTAACAAGACTCTAGGATATATCTGCAGGAGGATGTGGTGCCTAACTTACACCACGCATTTTGAAAGAAACAGGTAGCTGCACCACAAAGAAATGGCAATTCCAGTGGCCAAGTAAGCACTGAGGAGCGACCCCAGGCTCATCAGCTTGACCATGACTCCCTAAACCAAAACCTGCTTCATAATTTCAAACATCATTTGAACCAGATGAATGAGGACAGACACCTGTGACAAACCCCTGCCTCGCAGTGAAGGGGCTGCACTTACCTCCGGATGCGTGGATAACATAAAGTGCAAATTCCTGTGGGCTGTTCTCTATCTGTGAAACAAAGAAGCCTTCTCAGACCAAAAGATACCCTTACCCAGTATTTCACCACCGGGAGATTCGGAAGCCACAGACAGCACCAATGGAAAACTTATTTCTGACCAGGTATTGTCATGTAAATGGAAGGTGGTAGTAAAGAAACTTCCAGAAACAAAGAGCTGATTTCAGACAGGACAACACTGACCATGAACACTGGTTTTAACTCTGCCTTTGTGGAGCATCCTGCGTGCCTCTACACAGCCCAGCCCTCAGGCCAAGAGAGAGCACCCTGCTCTTTACAGCAAAACACTGACCAGAGCCCCTCACTAGAGGGAAGCACGGCTCCGTTCATTGAATAATTGTCCTTTCCCGGTGCTGGAAAACTCCATGCAGCAGCGTTTCCCCTCCTGTGCCTGAGTTTAGAGAAGCTGTTCTGCAGTTCTTCCTTCCCTGAGCACTGGACACCCAATACACCTCTTCTAGACTCAGACACCCATGAAACATCTGTAAAATAAAGCCCATCCTTTGATATGGCCCATGTGGTTTTTCCTACAATCCTTTCTGTGCATTCGCCCCTCCCGGTGTTTTCCCACCTCCACACAGCACTGGTGACACACACTGGTGACATTTCCAGTGCAGGGATCACACCTGCTCCCGCAAACACAGGGAGTTACCTTAAACTTCCGAAGCAACTGTTCTATCACTTGTCTTGTTCTCATCTGGCTGTTCACTCGTATTTTGGTCTCTGATCCAAAAGCCGGAGTAAAAACGGATGTCTAGGAACAAGCACAGCAGAAAGGCGTGTGAGGACGCTGCATTGACTGCTGGGACTCAAACGGAGATACACGAGCACAACTCTGCCCCACAAGAGCTGCCAGGGATGCTGCCACTGCTGTGGTGTCCCCAGGAGAGCACCCTGGTGCGTGGGACCAGTGACAGGCCCCACCCATGCACACTTGGAACCCACAGAGCGTGGGAGCAGATGCGAGGGTCTGGCACCAGAGCAGTGACCCCGGCCTGGCCACACAGCAGGGCCGGGGGTGCCGGTGAATGCAGCAGCATGTGTGCCAGACATTCCTATCTGTCCCAGCACCCCACCCCAGGGAGGACAGACAGACACAGACACCTGTACCTCATAGTTGTAGAAGTGGCCATTAATTGAGAACCTGTGAGTTTCTATTTCTGTCCTCATTATCGTGGGGAGCCGGCTCCTCTTCCGCACGGCCACGGCATCGCGGACGGCCCTGGGCAGGGTAGCACAGTCGTGTTCCTGCTCGCTCCTCGACTTCAGCGTGCGGCTTTCGTAACGCAAATAACCTGGACAAGGTGACACCACATCAGCGCACTGCACCACCGTGCTGCGCTCCCTGCCAGCACCCCCACAGGGACCACTTAATATTTATTGGAGAGGGAGTGGGAAAGCAGCATTGGCACTTACTTGGCTCAAGGTTTGGCTCTTCAGCAGATTTCAGTGTCTCCCCGCTAATATGATGTAAGTCATCAAACTCTCCCCAGCGCGTCATCCCTCTGCAAAATCCATCACACATTTATAGCCGATAACTTCCCATTAACTCAGTGATTCCAGTTATTCCATAGTCAGGCTCCATGCAATACATCCCTATCCCTGTTCAAAACTACGGAACACAATTGCAGAACTTCGTGTGGGATAGGAAGCCAGGGATTTTAGTTTATGCCCCATAACACCAATAAAACGTGGTACAAGGGGGGATCCCGACTGTAACACAACCCTGTTCAGAACCAGTTGTACACGGACCAAGGAACCCCTTTAAGTAACTTGTAGTGATTCTTTATCCAGACCAATTGGAAGGAAAACATTAAAGATTCACTTCCATTCCTTTATATTTAACCAGCTCCAACAAACATGCCAAAGGACACTCTTGGTGTGTTCCATGTGTTTACAAAGCTCATTTGAGATCAGTCACACTGCTCCGCATACCTTAAAGCGTGTCCGGGCAGCCTCGTGTCTCTGTGATCGTGAATTAATATTGACTTTAAGAGTCAGATCCCCACCAGTCCTAAGGTTTTAGGAAACAGAAGGCAAAGTGTACCCTGCACTGCCAGATCCAGTCAGGGTAAGCTGAGCCCAATCTGCCTCTTCCCTGCGGACTCCTGACGGGTTACTTCCCTTACCCTGTCTCTACAGGCCCTTGTAAAAGGTCCTTCTCCAGCTTCCCTGTAGCCCCCTTCAGGTACAGGGTGCAACAAAGATGCTATGAAGATGTGTCTTTCTGCCCAGCAAAAGCTGCTGAAGGACCACATGAGTTCCACCAGCACAAAGTGCTGCTGTGTGAGTGACCACTGCAGCCTTGGGAAACCCAGGATACACATCCCCTGAAACCACCCACATGAGTTGTCTCAAACCCGAGCCTGCCTGCTCCTTGTGGAATTTAATTCATTACCTTTTACCAGGGAACACACCCACGCTCTCTGCTGACTTCAGGGTCACAAAAGAGGGTATCTGCTTCTCATCTTGAATTTTCAGTTGGATGGGATGTCGGACTCCCCAAAATATCGACAAGATTCCTTCAATAAATGGTTTGCTTCCCTCCTGCTGGAGTTAGAAAAAGGAAGAAGGAGTGCTGCTGATTGTGTAATAACAATCACGTAATAGTAATAGATTTCCTCTGAAAGTAACAGGAATAAAATTAAATCCTAAAACTCCTACTGGCCTAAACATACCTGTTGCTGCTGTCCTCAAGCATCTCCCTCCAGGACTTGCTGTGCCGTTTTCCCTGCAGTGATCTGTTCCATCTAACAAACTCACAACAGGACCCTAAGCTGCTCAGCCCAGCCGCATCGAACAGCGGCGCCCATCAATCACGCGGTGCTCTTCATGCTGGTTTTACCCAGCTCCTTACCTCAGCCTGGGACAGCTGCAGGTGTTCTTGATCGGAATAGTACGAGTTGTAAGTCTTCAGCAGGGAACTGAGCTGCTCTCTAGAATGAGACATCAGGACACTTTAACACCTCTGTCACTGTGAGATCCGGCTGCTGAGCTGCCGGGTAACGCCCTGCATCCCTGTTACCTGCTGCCTCTCTGTGCAGGTTTGTTTATGGTTATTACACCATTTTCCGGGAGCAAAATTCGGTCAGGATACTGGGTTGCTTATTAATTTGCCTCTTTAAAGACCTGATACACAGTGGAAATTAATTAGTCACAGTCTGACGTGATGCTAATCACGCTGCCCCAGCATAGACTGTACTTTGGACCCTGCCACAGCCATGAGAGGGGAGCAAACAGGAACAGTGATCCCAGGCACCAACCACACAGATTATTAGGTCCGGGTTATTAGTTAGGTTACCGTTTCCCCCCTCATGTGATGGTTTCTATTAGGGTTTTGTATCTTCTCAGATACTCTTATTTCAGGTATCTACTGGATGCCCACACAAAACATCAGCTCCCTTTTGCGTGAAACACAACTGCTCTGCTTGGAGTAGAACAGGTGGGGCTGAAGGGACCCTCTGTTGACACACCAGGATTATAAACCTGCCCATCACCTTGGATTTCCAACAGAAAGCAGAAACTCAAAATACAATTGAAAAAAGCAGCACAACATCCTGCTCTGAAAACCCTGCGCTGAGGCAGGAAGGCGATGCAAAGCACACTGTGATGCTTAAAACTTAGTATTTCAGACCCACCACCAGCGATAACGATACCTGTCTCCTTCCCTGACAAACTGACCCCTCTGCAGAAGAGGGTTTAAGAAAATCTCTCAATTCTGATGGTGTTGAAATAACCAAGTTGGAGTTGGGGCACATCCCAGTTCCCAGGCCAT
Organism: Dromococcyx pavoninus; assembly: GCA_033558185.1. NCBI lineage: Eukaryota > Metazoa > Chordata > Aves > Cuculiformes > Neomorphidae > Dromococcyx > Dromococcyx pavoninus. The sequence continues at coordinate 291,519 of JAUMJL010001610.1, read as the reverse complement.
GGAAGCCTCCTTCTCCCCTCAGGAGCTCTATCTGGAAGAAAGAGCTTCGGCTACGGGGTTCTAACTCTGATCTCCAGACCTTCTGGGGAATTCCAGCAGCAGCTGGATTCCTGTGCACAGCCGGCACTCCCGCAGCACCCAGTGCCTTTATCACAAACTGAACTTGACAGAGTCCTGTTGCTTGGAGAGCCAGGAAAAGCTAAACAAGGCTTTTCCTCAGCAGGTAATGTTATGGCTGAACCTAACACGGTTAGCTGCATTAACACCCTGGATGTCAATTATTTACTTGGTTAAGCTACTGCAACTCCCCCAACAATATTTTGTCTACAGAGAACTGGGCTCCTGAAAAGCATTTTCAACGTTTACTTCAACCCACTTTGCTTTTAAATTCTCATAGAGGTGTTGAAAGCCTTTCTTTGGATTGCATTGGAACAGCTCCCTACAGGCTGTCTCATGGGCTCAGAGGGGCTGTACCCAAGTTATCCCACCATAAGGTAAAGCATTAACAGGCTTAGATATCAATCAGGTACCAGCGAAATTTGGATCAGGCTGGCTCAAAGTGAGCAGGACGAAGCAGGTCTTGGCTTCACACACAGGGAAAATTCAGCTGCAATGCAAGATTAACATGCAAGTAAGATGTTTGATGTGAGTTGTGACACACCTGCTGATCCTGCTTGCAAGGTGCTTAAATTATGTCTTTCTACTCTGGAGCCCAACGCCTTTGGCAATCATTTTATTGACAGCTCTATTTTGCAAGCTCTTCCCAGATAGAAAGTTGGGGAGATCAACTCTCTGAAGACAAATTGGGAATAAAGACTCTGGTCACATCGAGGCCCGTCTGTTGGCCTGCAGAAAATCTGGGGAGGGGCTCTTGATCAGGGAATGCAGAGACAGGAAGAGGGGGAACGGTTTTGAGCTGAAAGAGGGGAGATTGAGATGAGATTTCTGGGAGAAATGTTTTCTTTCGAGGGTGGGGAGGCCCTGGCAGAGGTTGCCCAGAGAAGCCGTGGCTGCCCCATCCCTGGAGGTGTTCAAGGCCAGGTTGGATGGGGCTTTGAGCCCCCTGATCCAGTGGGAGATGTTCCTGCCCATGGCAAGGGGTGGAACTGGGTGGGCTTTGGAGTCCCTTCCAGCCCAAACCATTCCATGATTCTATTACTCCTAATCCGCATTGGCTGCACAGGCAAATAAAACCACAGGCTAAAAGCCCAAGGGATGGGGTAAGGGGAATCTCTGTGGCAGATTGCATTTCTTAGAGTGAACTCTGAATGTTTTCTCTTAGTTTCTTGCCTGATCTAAAAAAACCTTCCCATTAATTTCCAAAGTCTGCACAAACGAACTTTGCACGTTTCAGCCTTGCGTTGGTGCAGCCAATGGCGAGGAACCACACAAGCGGTTAGAAAAGCCCCGAGGGAGAGATTTAACAGCAGCTCACAACGAGTCGAGTCGTTTGTCCTTGTGTAGCAGAGACACTGAGAGGAGAAAATCTCTTACTTCTTTTAGCCCCAGAAAGGAATAACCCATGCAGCAGCCCACCAGCTCCAGAACGAGTCCTGTCATAGCACATCTTCACTCTGAAGGCCCAAAGGCCACCCAAACCAAGAGGCTGATGGTCACCTCTTACAGGTCACGCTGCCAGAAGATCAGTGACTCTGTTGCATTGCAAGACTCCTTGTGGAGCTCTGTACCAAGTGCCAAATGCAGAGTTTAAGGGAAGCCATAGTAACTGGTCCAACAACTCATACAAACCCCAAACAGGTAACACTGCAGCCTCACCACTTTCTTCAGCAGCGAAGGTGGACAAAAGGCAGCTGGGAGGCCAAGCGCCCGGTGGCAACCCACAGCCAGACTGTGTTCACGTGAAACACCAACCCAGGACAAGTCACTTGTGCTCTCCTGAGCCCTCAGCATTTACCCATGGATATTTATGCTTGAAGACACAATAGCTCAGCCAGCCAAGTAACCCCATGGGCTCTGGTCAGCTGTCTGAGTCAGCCATTGTGCAACTCCCAGACAGCAGGATTGCCACATCAGCAAGAACTGTAGGACACTGCTGGAAGAGGAGCAATGCAACAGCAAATCCAAGGTATAGGATGAGGTGAGGGGTAACAATGGAATCTGCACTGGAAGCAAGCTGGAGTGCATTTGGAATACGCTAGTGAATCTTGAAACACTCACTTGTTTTGTCACAAGACAATGAAAATTGACCAGCACTTCAAACCATGGCTGTAAAGCAGAAGGGTCTCAACCAGGATCCACATTTCACCATGGGAACAGGCAAATATACAGGGGAATGAAAAGCCAGAAGCACTGGGTCATCTGGTACATTTCCAAAAGGTTTGTATGCCAAGCACATGAACATTTGCAGAGATTAATTGCCACTGACAAGTGGCAGTACAAGAGGAACAGCTCTTCAGGAGAAGGTGGGATGCATTGACTGCCTGCGTGCTTTGGGCAGAGCTCTGACACCTACCCTAAAAAGGGAGAAGCCACCAGCACTGCTCATGCCACACATCACACTATCAGGATTCAAACACCCACAGCAGCGTGACAAATTCCATCTGAGGACCCATCCCCAGTGCATTTACAGTTAAGCTTATTCCCAGGGGAACATCACAAGGAATGGAAATGAAGTGAGGAGAGAGCCTCTTCTTCCAGCTCTGGGCAACAAAAGAAAAATCAATCCCCTAAAAAGGGGATGGAGCTCTGTACCAGGGTTTACAGGCAGCGTTAGGGTAAAGTCCCATCAGTCAGAAGTAATTGTGGAAAAGCATCCCAGGAGATCCAGTGTGAGTGCAATCCCAAGTTTCTGCAGGAAACAGATCAGAGCTGGAGAGAAACCCTGCCACCAGGAGTACAGACCAAACCCTACACCTCAGACAAGCAGAGCTCAAGTTCACAATTGGAACTCATGTTCCATTCCAATAGTTTACAGAGATAAGAAGGCTTTCTTCCCTAATTTGGATATTATTGCAGCATCCTCAGAAGGTGCTGTCCTACCTAACGAACAAAAGGTTTAATGCTCAGTTCCTTGAAATCTGTATGAAGGGCAACTTTGTGCTGTGGAGGTCTGACAGTTGCAGGAGCTGCTCCTGCTCCAGGCTCGGCTCTCTACAGGATCCCCTGTTTGTTAATGAATGGATGTGGAGTAACCAGAAACAAGGCAGCAAAGTCATGAAGGGTTGTTTTTTTTTTTTTTTTAGTAGCTTACCTGGTTATGAACTTCTCCTCACTGATGGCAACAGAAGGCAGGTGCTGTGCTTTCATAGTCACTTTCTTCATTTATTCAGAAGAGACGAATCTAAAGAAAAGGTTAAAAAAATATAACTCTATGTCCACTAATGCCACCAAGAGACACCTAAATGGTGAACACAGCAGCAATGCCTTAGTTCACCAAGTGCAACAGGCACAGGCACTCAAACTACAGGCTAACAATGCCATATTCTCACTAATCTGTCACTAGCCTTAAGAGCCAAGTATTTCCCGCCCCTGGTAAAAAAGCCCTAAGTCATTCCCACCAAGAATCCCATAGTACCTTACATCCCAAGCTCTACACACCCCAGGGCTTTCTCAGACAGCTTTAGCACAACTCTACAGCTCCATGATTACACTTCACTTGTGAGGAGACTGAGACTACAACCCATTTACTCATTAAGATTCATTTGTTAATTACGAATAGAGCATTGCCCAGGGTCACCAAAACCAGCGACTCAGCAAAGCAGCCTTTACCACTGTGAAACCAGACAGGAGAAGTGCTGATCGTTGGCAAGGTCCTGCAGCACACAAAGAAAGCAGCTGAGATATTACAGAGCGGACAAGGCTGTAATTAAAGCGATGTAGCAACAGAATTTACAGATCTCCACGCAGTGATTCCAGCACGTTGTATGGGCACCAAGCCAGACGCAGACAGCAACAATGCATTCTTCAATAAGCTTAATTACAGAGCCTTGGCTGCTCTCACTCAGCCTCAGGTGCTAGAGGAAAAGGCAGGCTGAGGAGAGGAACTGGAGAGACTCTGAAACTCAACATTGCTGATTCCTACTACACTGAAAAACCACCTTCTCAGCCCAAGAAGTGGCATCACAGGGATTGGGGAGGGGGGCAGAAATGAACCCACGGAAAACAGCAAAAGCTCCAGAGATTGTACTGGAAGGTAATTACTCCACTTGTACTTGTTACTTGGGCATGACAAGAGAGGAGCTACCTAACAGCGCCTGACATCCCTTCTCCCTTAGCCCAGGAGCTGGACTCCAGCCTGATTTCAGATCACAGGGGACAGAGCCTGGGCAGAGACAGCTAAAGAGCAGTTCATTGTCTGCTGTATTAACGAGAAATAGCCTTCAGAAAGTCAATTCAGGAAAGAAAATCAAGCTTGGAAAGATCATGGATAGCTAAGGAGTAAGCACTAAGTTTCTGTGCAAGGATCCTTCCCTGCTGAGCTGCTGTCTTGGAAGTCTCCATAGTAATAGATGAATGGCTTCTAAACCAGTGGCATCTGTCAAGGCAGAAGCATTCCTGAGAGCCAAGAAAGCCCAGCGACTTCTGTGCAGACACGAGTTTGTACACAAGGAAGAGACTGCGTACACCAGTTTAACAATGCTGTTCCTTTGCCTCCAAGATGAGCTCAGTAACTACTGGCCACACCTTGAAAACTGATTTTATATGATTTACCAATATCTCTGACTGAACCAACCTCCTATGCCAGGGCAATTTCAAAGCACTATTCAAAGCTGCAGAGGAGCTGATGCACATTGGCACTGGAATACCTGGATATGCACTGGAACTTCCTTGATCTGCCAGGAAGAAACAAGTTAAGGGCAGCAGAGAGCCAAGTCACCACTATTTAACAGAGCAGGGACTCTAACAAGCTTCAGCACTGCTTCATTGCTCATGGCTGCATTCTTTTCAGTAGAATTTGACCTTGGAATGATCCATGTGAAGGAAAACGCTGATCTCCACAGGCTGAGAAGTGACCTGTGCAGGAGGAGATCACTGAACAGCCTGTTCGCTACACAGCGAAGGGCTCGCACTGCATCACTGGTCTTGAGTCAGCTGGCTGCTGCTGAAATGCTGACCATGAAACTGGAAGAGCAGCTGGTGATGGGAACAGCTCTTCAGCAGTGCCTCTCCCTCGTCTCCCGTTAGCCCAGACAAGGACAGGCTGCCTCCACAGCTGGTGCAGAGCACCAACAGTGCTCATTGCATCTTCCTCACCGATGTGACCAATTCGGCTCATCAGGCTTGGATCTCCACACCTCCCACTCATCTGAGAACACCCAGGGTGTTCTCCACACACCCTTCCCACAGGCGCGTTTGGGCTCCACACACCTCGCAGCCCTTATTTCCAGTTAACCCTGAAACCCACAGGTTAAGAACGTGCAGTGACTTCCCCAGCACGATGACCTGACACCACAAATTAAAGTGTGTTTACACTGGTGCCCCATAAATCCGCAAAGCCACCACCTCTTCTATTGCCTCCCATATCATATTGTTTGCCATGGCACTTCCCTGTAGCTCTTTTGAGGAAGCAAACTGGAGAAAACACATCTCATTTCTCCATTCCCTTAGATTTGAACTAAGATGTGCTGATTTCCCAACTCTTCCAGCACTCTAAGGTTGTAGTCATCCATTCCAGCTGTCTCTGAACTCATGGTGTCAGACAGGCATCTTCATCATGTTCACTGGACTAGAACCACACAGTTCCCTCCAGTAAGACCTTGGAAGCAGGACCTTGGCTGGACCAGAGACTGAACTAAACCAACTTCATGCTTGGAGGAAGACAGACTGAAGCCAAAAAGACTTCTGGAAGGAAATAAAAGAAACACAAGGGAAAGATGGAAATATAAAAGTGAGGCAGATGCAAAATGAGTACCTCTAGAGAAAGACTGCTACGCTTGGAGAAGAAAGGAAAAGGAAAAGTCTAGGAAAGGGAAAAGACCACTGCAGGATGCCAAATCTGCCAGAGGTTCAACAGGTGCATCAGGGAACAGACACATCTCAAAGGTAGTGAGCTTCACCTCTCTGTAAGGTTTAGATCTCATTTGGAATGTTTTTTTCCCCAAGAAAGCCCAAAGTGTGAATGGAAAGGCAGGTGAGAGGGCTTTATTAATTTTATTAAGTACCCCGATCTTTTGATTATTCACATACAGGACAGCCCAGGGACAGGACAGCAGTGCAGTGATGCAAAGCTGAAAGCAAACAGCCACAGAGATCTTGACACAGGGCTAGAAAGAGGTGGCTGTAGAGGAGGGCTGGACCTGGCTCCTGTAGAGGAGCAGGACCTGGCACCCAGAGCTGAGCCCCACAGGAGCAGCCAAGCAGCACTGATTTGTAAGCGCCTCGATGTGCTTTGCGGCGCATCCATGTGCTCAGGCGGGACTGCAGCGCGAGCAGCGTGTTACGCAGTGCTCCAGCCAGCCCCAGGAAAAACTCCAACCCCAACCCTCCCCACAGATTCCCAGCGGCTTTGCCCAGCACTGCCCAAAGCAGTTCCAAAGCCACATTTTCCCCACTGAAAACAAGGGTCTTTATTTTAACAATTAACTGCTCCAGCACAGAGCAGCAACAGCAGCACTGAACACAGAACACAGGCAGGGTCAGAATGGGCTTGGACCACCGGAACCAGAAGCAAGGTGGTGTTTATCCATGGATATGGCCCTTTTGCTTCCTGAGTCATGCAGGGATTGGTACAGAGCTCCCTGCTTCACCCAGGAATGCCAGAGCAGGGCTTGCACCCCATCTTCTCCGAACACTCAGCAGAGCATCGTTAGGAAGAGAAGTTACTTTCTATTTCAGGAGAGCTTTCACCCGCCAAAAGGCGCAGACAAGGTCACTGATAAAACCTCCACAACCGCTGCGGCGCCTGCTGAGGGGCAGTGAGGGCTCACGCCCCGAGCTCACCGAGCAGCAGCACGACCCTTACCTGCCCCTTGTAACCACAGCCCTGGCTCACGCAAGCCAACGTGAAATTTAGCAACTCCTCTGCCGAGGATTCCTGACCAAACACTTCTCCTCCCTCCAGCACCCTTATGTCCCAAACAGAACCTGATCGAGCCGTGGGTGCCTGCGCAGCACCTGGCGTTGCCCTGACCTGCAGGTCACACAGCGAGCGGAGGAGCAGCTCCCGCTGTGTTCCCTTACCTGTGCGTGGGGTCCGAGGAGGAGCAGCAGAGCGGGAATCTCACACACCTTTCCCCAAGCCCTGGCAGAGGCATGACAGCACTCACCACCCGCCAGCCACCGCTGCCACTTCAGGGAGCACACGGAGCCCCTCAGTCCTACTCTGCCTAACAAACTGGGAGCGCTGGAAAGCCAGGACACTCCCCGCACCTCGGTGCATGTCGGGAATATTTACCTACGCGCTCTCCTTCCTCCGAGAGCTGACAGGAGCGCTCCCTTCGCCAAGGCTACACCTCCGGGGAGGCTCCAGTTAACGCTTTAATCACTAACATCATGACGAGAGGCAACCTGTTGACTCTTAGTAATCACTGCCTGGCAGGGCACACCCGGAGACGGCCTGTGCTGGAAGCACCGCCAGGCTTGAACCTCTCACCTGGGATGCTCTCCACTTCACAGGATAAAGACACTTCTTCTGCAGATATAGCTCAGTTTTTGTTTTTGGTGGGAGGACCAACACAATCAGATCATGCCCAAGCACGGATATATGGATTTATAATATACAGCAGAAATGGGGACAACACAGCCTGATGACATCACACACAGTGGAATATTCAGTATTGTGCTTAACTGTACAATAGCCCTAAGAACATTACTCAAGGGACAAGACTTGTGTCTAAGAGAATGCATCGCTGCTCAGCTTAACTGCCCAGCAGCTGATTGTATAACCAGATGTTCAAGCTGTAAATTCTGTTTGAACCAACACACACCTTCCAAGTTCCACTGTTCATCCCTCTGTCTATCCATTTAGAGCAGCAATTCCTTCACAAGATGAGGCCTGAACTGGAAGTTACAGGGCCATAGAGAAAAGAACATAAACGGCACTGAGCCTGAATTCACACCTTCATACCCATCTCATCATATTAATTTATATCAAGTTACTTCTGCTGTAAATGATTTCATGTTTGGGAGAGGTAGAACAGCCCCATAACTGCTGGATTCCTGCTCACATCACTCTCAGGCCAAACTCACTGCTGTACACACAACACGAGATATGTGATATTTGGGATTACAGTTTATGCTGTACCTTCTGGCTCTGCACCTGGAAGATGTTTAAATGAGGATTTCATTGGCATGTAAAGTTGAGCAGTCTCTCAAAACATAGGAAGGAATCAACATGTGGGATTTTTGCTTCACTGGACAGGACAGAAGCTCCATGCCGTGGTGGGCTTTGAGCCTTACATCAAGCTCAGCCCCTGGAGCTACTCCCTCTCTTCTGGAGTTGTTCAACATGGAGTTGTTCAACACAAACACACACTGCTTCCCATCTTGTTCAAAATCAGAGGTTTGATGCTTCCTGTCACAGCTTCAGACGCTTGAGTGCTCCACCTGATGCTCTTGGGTCAGAGACCAAGCACAGCCCAGCAGCTATAAATCTCTGGACCACTATAACATCAGGTCTCTGTTTCTGACAAGAATGCTAGACACTCACGCCATAAAACTGCTGCGTAGCAGGAGGTATCGCAGTATTTTTAGAACTGAAGACCACACAAAGAGTTTACAGCAGGGCAGTGTGATGTTAACCCTTGAGTCTAACACAGGCTTCATCCTGACTCTAAACTTGTGAGGTTCTGTTCTACTTGTTTTAAGATAAAAGCTTTTAGGAACAGCCTTTTTGAAGTTTAAAAGCAAGTTGTGAAAGCCCAGTGCTAAGATTAGACTCATGAAAGATGCCTTGGAAAAGAGCTGATACGATAAAGCACTGAAAACTCGATGGCATTATAAAGGCCAAAGGTTCTCACGTCCAGCTAAACTCAGCGTGTGGATTTCCACACAGGCTGGGGACCGTGGCTAGGGTTGGTTTCTAGTTTTCATGCTCACACTTGAACTGCTCCCTAGTTCTGATCTCCCTCGAGTCCCACACAATTACCTGGTCGGCCCTTATGAGACTCTGCTCTGTGGAAATTGGGGACAGATATCACGTGGGGAGAGAAAAGGGAAGAGGCCTTTAGGGTCACACAGCAAGAATTAGTTTAGTATAAACTCCAAGAAAGAGAATGCTTCTACTCCTTCCATAGCAAAGTAAATAATCAATGCACTGAGTGTTATTTTCTCATCTTTCATAGCAACCATAGTTCCTCTGCACTGGAAACCTGAGAACAAGTCACAACTTGGTTATGCTATTTCAACCCCTAAGTGAAAGGGTAACGATGATTTCTGTAAGAGCAGGCAAGGAATGTGACGATTCTCAAGTCTCTAAAGGCATTAAAGGCATGACATTTTATGGCTCCTTGCATAATTAATATTCAAATAAACTGAAGTTAATAAATAATTGCAAGTTGGAGTTCACCTGTTTAATAACTTGGCCTCAAATCATTAACCAACAGACTGGCAAAGCTAGAAGAACATTCTGAATGGGAAAACCAAAGAGATTTCCCCTTCTATTCCTGTATAGCAGAACCATACAAGCAGGCTGTGGGCAGGGCCTGCACATGCTGGACTGCATAGAAGTGCTGGTCTTTAAGGTCCCTTCTAACCCAAACCATTCCATGATTCTATGACAAACACAAGGGGATATACATGAGCTCACAGCAGATTACTCTGCTTTAGTGAGAAGGGAAACCCCTGATACTGGGTGCAAACAGCTGTTTCTGGACAACTTTGGATCATTAGCTCCAAACAGGGAAAATCCCTACCGGACTTTCTGAGACAGCCACTGCAATGCAAAGGTAGAGAGAGCCTCAGCTTACAAGGTCTGAAAGTAATCTGAAACAAGAGACCAGTTCTTCCCTTTATATTACAAGCATTTCCAGGAGGATCACATTGATAAAGAGACACAAATAAGGAATTCAAGACAACTGGATTTACCCTGCCCAGCACCTCCCATTCCTTAGCAAGATTGTTTTCTGTCATCACGCCGAAGTGCCAACAGCAATCCCTGTGTGCCAGGACATGTTTTGCAGACACAACAGATAAGCACAGAGAACAGGACCTAGGAATCAGATAACTAGCTCAGATCATTAAATATGCAATGCACACACCCACTACAACACCTCAAAATCTGTCATAGGCCATAATCCCTTAAATGCAGTATTTTGGGAGTTTTAGAGGCCACAAGCCTTGAAGCAATAGAAGCAGAGCTGATGCTTGCAGCAGCACGTGAGCCACAGGTTGTGGGTTCTGTCGTCATTTACAGAGCGGGAATGTCCCAGGCACTGACCTTTCCCTGCACAGAACACAGTTTGCAGGTATCACTGTCGTTATCCTCATGAGCTGCTGGTACAGGGACAGGTCTTGCCTCAGTGTCTGAAGCGCCATCAGTCACACACCATGGCTTGGGGTTAATGACATCAATCCATTAAGTCATCCATTTGATATGACAGAGCTCCCTAAAGCCATGCAGGGATTTTCATTGCCTGAAGCTACAAAATATTTTAAAAGGCAGAGCCAGGGGGAACTGCCCTGTCCAGAAGAGCTACAGTCACACAGCTTCACACTCCCATTAGAGCTCAGCCAGGAGCAAAAGCACCTCCTCACCACACCCAACTGACTTACACAGCGCACGAGCCCTAATCCTTCCACACTCAAGGTTTCCAGACCCAGATTTTCCGCAAATCCAAGGCTTTACATAAATTATCACTTCCTTTAGACTTCTTTCCACATGTCACACTACATCCATGTTTCTGCCTTCAAGGTACAAACCCACCAGTTTGCCCTTCTCTTGGGTGCTGCAATCACAGGCTCTCACACTTCCCACAAAACCTTCCTTTCTCCAGTTTGCATTCAGGATTCTTTTATGGATCCTCCAATGGTCAATCGAGGTCCATGTGACTGAGGTACCTGACTCCCATTTCCAATTTGCTAATGATTTTTCTCTAATTCCTGCTTCCTTAGGGCAGCTGAGTTATAATGTAGACCGTCTCCTGTTCTCTTTTCCTTCTAAATATATCAGTCCAGTGCTCCCCACAGTAAAACGGCCATCCTCGAGCTGAACCAGAGCTGTGGGAAGCTTCAGAACTCAGTGTTGCCTCGCAGCTCTTGCGATGGCATTCCTGCCTACTGGAGCTGGACCTGCCCTTGCAGAACACCCACTTTGTTCTCTGTTACTTCTGTGCTTGCCTTTACATTGTGTGTGAATGGGAAGAGTCCATTTGCACTGTGTGTGACTATTTGAGAGGGGGAAACTGCCCAAATTTTTCCCATTTTCCTCACCCTAGGATGTCCCAAACCATGAAGCAAATCTCAGCAACCTGGCCTTGAAAACCTCCATGGCGAGGGCATTGCCCACCTCTATGGGCAACCTGTGCCAGGGCCTCCCCACCCTCACAGAAAAACATTTCTTCAGTTACACCCAGTCTAAATGTCCCCTCCCTCAGCTTAAAACCCTTGCTCCTTGCTCTGTCACGACACGTCTTGCTAAAAAGCTCCTCCCCAGCTTTCCTAGAGGCTGCTCTAAGGTCTCCCTGGAGCCTTCTCTTCTCCAGGTTGAACAACCCCAACTCTCCCAGCCTGTCGTCATAGCAGAGCTGCTCCAGCCCTCAGATTGTCGCTGTGCCCTCCTCTGGACTTGCTCCAACAGCTCCACATCCGTTTGGCCATTTGAAGAGACTCCTCAGCTCTCCTTAAGATAGCTCACCCTTCGGCAGAGGCATTCCTCACCTCTGCTCGGTGTTCCTGCTGAAAATCCCCCCCAGACACCACAGCTGCCTGCTCTGGATCCCGCCTGTCCTTCCATAACAATGCCTTCCTATGACAATACCAAACAAGGCTTTGGGCGCTCAGCTGGCTGGCACAGCTTACCGAGAGTAGATACGTTCACATACTTACTGTGTTGTGTTCACATTCTTCTCCCGAACATCTGATTGTACGGATCACACTGCTCTTGTCAAGTCCCAAACTGTGTCGAGCAGGGTCCTGGAGCACAGTGGGCGCCTCGCGCTATGGGTGGCAGCCGCACGTCAGCTCGATGGCAGAGGCGGTGGCATTCCAGCGGCGCTGGAGGAAACAATAGTGCCTCTAACTCTGAAGGGCTAAATCCTCTCGCAGTGCTTGGCCAACATGTTTACAACCTACACTAGGTTTTGTGGGAATCAAGAGGGCTAAAACATGATCTCATTGTTGAGGACATCTGAGTGTCTTCCTGTTCTAGAGGTGGTTCTGGACAACAAAGCCGGATGAGAACAGAGGCACATGGAACACAGCAGTACATAAACCCACTGTCTGATTTGGGCGATGAGCTCTGCCCATTCCTGCGTGAGGCAACACAAACAAGTCAACAGTTGTTTAGAAGACGCTGAAATTCCTCCCCATACAGGGTGTGTCTTCCAGTCTGGAATTTGATCCATCTCAAACTGTCATTCTCAGCCCCGCGGGCAATACTTCACTTTCAGCCTGTGCACAAGTCCTCACAGGTGAAGAATCTGAATGAGCTGCCCACTGGAAATGCACACCCAGCCTCTGCGATGGTGCTGTCCCAGCTCCTCCAACGCACATGGCACAGGGGGAAGGCAGGAGGCAATTCTCGCCGCAGGAAACCACAGGCTACTGGGTACAAGCGCGCTCTGTGGAGAGCACAGTCAGGGAGCAGAAGTGCTGCAGAGAAACAGGAGTGGTGTTAGGGCTGTGAGCTGGACGTGTGCTCGCCCAGCACCGAGCAGAGAGCACAGGTTCCACCAGAGGCAGGAATGGAAGCAATTTCAGGCGTGAAATTTGATGCAAAGGTTATTGCAGAAGCAGGAACCACATCTGAGTTGCAAATGTCCAGCATCTGCCAGAGACATCTGGAAAGGGAGCCGGATGCCCTCTGCCAGAGCACAGATCCTCTGTGGTCCCTGTGTGTGTCTGAAGTAGCACCACAAGAGTTGGCTCTGAATTTTCAAGCCTTCCTTTATAGCAATAAAATTGAGAATTTCAGATCCCTGTGTAAAAAATTCCATGTGGTGCAAAACCCTGAGACTGAACGCTCACAGACCAACAACGACTTACACAAGATTGATGTGAGTGTTCAAGCCTGGCACTGCTCTCTTGACATGGAACATGATAGAATATCAGAGATCTGCAGTCAAAGGACAATGTTTTTCAGAGGGATGGACCTTTGTCTCTGCTACTCACAGAAGCTGCTTTGCTTACCTGAAATGTCATCAAAGGTGACATTCTTCCAGGGTTGGATGCTTCTGATTGCTCTTCCCCCATCGATAAGCCAGGCTGTGCCAGGTGCAGGAATGCTTTTTCCTGGTATACCAGACTTCACACAGCAACCACACAAACATAACTCCATGCTGCAAAATGAAAAGAAAGATCTCTTTCAGTGTCTGGGCTCTGAGGGCATCAATTCACCTTAATGATCCTGGTTTCCTTCACCTGAAATGTCCATCTTTCTTCCACCTGTGTCTCCCTCCCCTGCCTCCTGTCCATGGGCCCAGGACCCTATTCAAGTTCAGCCTGGAGGAACTGCTCTTCTTTTGAGCTCTGTCAGAGGGGTGTTGAGCTCTCTTTCAGTGTAGATGCCTCTGTGTCTGAGCCATTGACCCTATTGACCCTGCTCTGCAGAATGAATTGCTTTCTGGTCACTCTAGACTTGGTGGATAGTCAGCAGATGATCTGATAGGGATGTGGGGACTGATTTTTTTGGCTTTTCTCCTGTTCCAGCACCATGACCTTGCCTTGTACTTGCACTCTTGGTTCAATGTGGCTACATTCTCTGGTTCTGCTCAGCTTGGCTTGTTGAGGCACCAGAGGAGGCTGTGAGCAGGTGAGACCATAGAATCATGGAATGGTTTAGGTTGGAAGGGACCTCAAAGCCCATCCAGTTCCACCCCCACTGGATCAAGGGGCTCAAAGCCCCAACCAACCTGGCCTTGGACACCTCCAGGGATGGGGCAGCCACGGCTTCCCTGAGCAACCTGAGCCAGGGCCTCCTCACCCTCACAGGAAAACATTTCTTCTTGAGACCTCATCTCAGTCTCCCCACTTTCAGCTTCAAACCGTTCCCCTCATCCTGTCCCTGCACTCCCTAATGATGATCACGGCACTGCCGAGCAGCCAAACTGTGCCCGGAGAGCAGCGGGGCAGGAGCTCGCAGGGCCAGCTGGGCTTGGTGGCCCAGCACAGCGAGCCTGCACCGGCCCCTGCTGGCTCCTCCAGCAAAGTGTCCACCGGAGACCCAATGTGAGCCTGGGCTGCTTCTGTCCTGCTCTGTCCCCCAGGGTGCTCCGGCTGCCTTGCTGGACACTGGGGTTCAAGACACTTCTATTCCAAGATCTTAATTTCAAATGGCTTTGCTGGCTGTCCTTGTTTTACTACAAAAAAACAACACAATGGCAAATGGAGAGAAAAAGGACTGAGTTAAGACACTCAAATCCTCATGTTTCTATCTAGGAACTTCAGTCTCTGGCCCAATCATGCATGGCCCTGAAACGCATATTTTTCACAACCTGCCAGGGCTCTGCAGAGTAAAAATGATTTCAATCATAAGCTGGTGAAATATTTTCAGTGGTGTAATTTTTTAATTAATGCAGAATCTGTTCAAACACTGATATTTGGAATCAACATATTATAATATATTTTCATGTATAATTTTATACTTCATTTACCAGCTGAAAGAAAACCAAACTGGCTCTTGAGTTTTGTCAGGAGTTCTTGTGAGTGTAAAAATAACGCCTGCCTGCTCTCACTTCACTTGTCAATGCTGATCTCTTCTGATTTTCTTTAGCTCTATTTTCCATCAAGTCTGTTTCCAAAAAAACACATTACTGCAAGCTTTCCCAGCCACATAAACACAGTGAGTGCTGTTGTGTTCAAACATACGATGTAAAGTTGAAAGGTTAATAAAGGTTATTTCATATGCCAACTTATCTTAGTTCTTCACCTTTTCCTGACTGTTGAGATTCTCAGCACTTCTGATTACACATTTTTTGGCCTTTAAAGAACTGAAAACATCACTATTCCAATTTAAGACTAACACTAATAATTATATGGAGCCAAAGTCAGCAACACTGACATGGGAACCACCCATGAACTCTGCGTAGCACCTGCCCGGTAATGTGGGAGAGCGAGGATGCAGAGCAGTGGAAGCACCACAAGGTGGTGTGGCCCCAGGGACGCATCCAGAGCTCGTGGTGACAAAAGCTTGTATTTAACTGGTGGCATCAACTGGTGAAGCTGAAATCAACTCCCTCTCCTGCTGGCAAAGGGAGTGTCAGAGCTGTTGGTGTTTGTGTAGTGGAACCACTTGTGAGAGTGCACTATTGACTCCAGAGAGCAGGAAAAATAGCTGCTAAACTTATGTTGGCAGGATGCTTTAGGGGCTCATGTAATTAACCAGTGTTAAGGAGGCTAATTAGAATGGAAGGAAGCTTCCTTGGCTAAGAAATGACTGAGTGGAGAAAACATGAACTGGCTCTAGTGTGCTACACGTGGAGCTGCAGCACAGCAGATGCCAAACCTCTCATTTCCACCTGCCTTGGTGCCAGACATGGAGATGGTCCAGTTTTAAAGCTGTTTCGTCTCAGTCTGGGAAACTACAGACCAGTTGGTGCCTTTACCAGGCAAATCAGTGGAAAAGAGAACGAGGGACAGAGCCAGGAAACACGGGACTGCACCTAAAATATAGGGATGTGTTATCACAGCTTTTTTTTGTGGCTCAGGATCTGCTAGGATCCTGCAGGCAGCAGGGATGCTCTGGCAGTGTCCATCAGCAGAGAATCCTTCAGAAAGGAGTGAAATTACTCATTAGGAGAATAAAAACAGAAGGCAGGACTAAGTAACGGGGGAGGTGAGCTGAGTCCCTCAGAGTTGCTTTGGGGCCACTGCTCTTTGACAGGGAGCCACGCGTGAAAAGTGCAGGGCTGGACACAACAGCGTTTAGTGTTGAAGGGCTCTTAGTGCCGCTAAGAGCAGCTTTGGCTGCTGGATGCAAGTTGGCCTCCAGGTGGAACTGTGGACCTGCCTGGACTCAGCGGGAGGCCCCAGCCAGGAGGGCTCCGTGTCTCTCCTGCTGCGGTAGTGCCTGCAGCCACTGCAACACCAGCTCCAGGAACTGCTCACCCTGATTTAGTTGAACAGGAGGGACGGTGGGGGATGAAACATAGGGTGGGCTCCTGGCAGAAGGTTTCCTCACACATAGGCACTGCTGCCTGACCACTCTTCTCCTGGCCAAACTGATACGTGGGGGAACACTTGTGTTCCTCCTTAGACTGCCTGGAGCAGCACTGTATTACATTTTATAGTGTTGAGATGACTTGGGGCAGAGAAGAGGGGGAGAAGGGATGGATCTGCTCAGGTGATGCTTCACCTCAGGCCTTCTGAGGTAAAATATTCCAATGGCCGTTAAATGAGCAGATGTTTATGATGTTCATCTGTTTTAAACCTGAAACAGCACCTTTCATGCTCTGAAGTCATGAGACTGGTGAACTGTGCACACGTACAAGGAATCTGATGTTGTTATTTGGAATGTGATGGTGGTGGGATGTAGGTCCCTGACTCGTAGATATTTGAAGCCCATCACCTGCCAGGGGAAAACACTGGTGTTTTTAACCTGTTAAAGCAGGTGAGACAGGAAAAATCTCAGATTGCAGCAGTGGAAAGAGTGACAGGGAAATCCCCTCCGTGACTCCAGCACGTAAATAAGACCCTTGCAAGCCCCAACAATGTACTGGGTCAAGGAATGCAAGAGAGAAGTAACTCATGCAAATCCTGTACCTAAAGTGTGACCAGTGCCAGCTCCCAGAAGGAGCTGGGCTTTCAGCTGGCGCCTGCAGCCGGTGTGGCTGTGAAAACAAAGCAGCCTGCACGGGAACCAGGGTCACCTGCGGCTGCATTTCCTGGCTGCAAGGGTGTGGGGCCAAACCATAATCCAGCTGAAATGCCTTTTGCTGTGTTGGTTTATTTGTTTATGAAACACAATCAGGGTGAAATACATTGCCTGAGTCCTTCCCAGAGAATTACAAGGTAGATTTATCTCAGACAGGAAGAAAGTAAGCCTTTGTTTTCCTGACTTACAGATCAGGTTTCCATTTTAAAAGGTCAAAGCACCCAAAGTGTTAAAATAGCCATAATCTGCATCATTTCACACAGAATGAAGGTGATGTTTCCTTCAAAGCTTTTTCAGAGCCCTACTTTACCAAATCCTGCTTTTGCAAAGAGCTGGCCTGAACTCTCCTGAATTCCAGGCTGATGCTTTAGGCCTGGAATTGTCTTTTCTTGGAATTCACCCACCTGTCACTTCATGTACCTGCAATAAATCTCATTTACTCACTGATTTTGTCCTGGGTTGCCCTTGCATTTTCCTTTCACAAGGGACTTTCCTTATGCTGAAAATTCATAATGGGTCTGTGCCTTCATATGGGCATTTCTATAATTAAGACACTGAAACTGGCTTCATTATTGCTCTCACAGATCCCCAGCGACTTCTACAGCAGTAACAAATGAAAAAATCAGGGCACTTATTTATGTATCCACCTGCAGATTCAAGAGTACAAATTTAAATACAAAGGCCGTGCTGTTAACTTGCCTGTAGAATGCTAAGATCTCAGCCCACACCAGACACTAGCTGTGTTTTCTTCTCACCAAGTGATTTCATTTCCTTGGGGCGAGTCTTTGACAAAATCCCTCTGTTCAAATACCCAGAGCTTCAGCTTCAGGCTCCAATCTCAGCCTTATGATTCCTCTTCTTCACCACTTGGGCCAGAAGCAAGTGGCTGCTGCTTGTGCAAGAGCAGAGGGGTGTGGGAAGGCCCTGCCCAAGTTCTGCACCAGTGCAGTGCGCGGAGCTCCACAGGCCCAAGTCACCAGTGCTGCGGTGATGCATTTCTGCTGAGGCAGCGTGCAAAGGCGCCGCCTCGGACATCCGCCCGTTACTCCAGAGCCAGGAGATGGATGTGTACTGGGGCTGGAGACGTACGACCCGTGTAGGCCAGGGGCTCTAAGGTGCCATCTGGTTAGACTGGAATTGCTGCTGGGAACCCTGGATATGGACTCTCTGCCACTTCTGACTGTTGCACGTGTGCGCTGCCTGCCAGGCTGATGCTGCAAGACAGGATCTAACACATCCACTTCACAAAATCCTGGAATGGTTTGGGTTGGAAGTGATCTCAAAACCCATCCAGTTCCACTCCCCTGACATAGGCAGGGACATCTCCCACTGGATCAGGGTGCTCAGAGCCCCATCTAACCCGGCCTTGAACACCTCCAGGGAGGGGGCAGCCACAGCTTCCCTGGGCAACCTGGGCCAGGGCCTCCCACCCTCAACATGAAGAATTTTTTCCTAATGTCCAATCTAAATCTTCCTCCTTCCAATTTAAAGCCATTCCCCCTTGTCCTATTACTACTTGCCCTTGGAAAAAGTCCCTCCCCAACTTCCCTGGAGCCCCTTTCACTACTGGGAGGCTTCTCTAAGCTCTCCCCAGAGCCTTCTCTTCTCCAGGCTGAACAACCCCACCTCTCTCAGCCTGTTCTCACCACAGAGGTACTCCAGCCCTCAGATCCTCTCTGTGCTCTCCTATGGACCCATTCCAACAGTTCTATATCCTTCCTATGTTGGGGATTACAGAACTGGACTCCGGACTGCAGGTGGGGTCTCACAAGAGCAGAACAGAGGGGCAGAATCCCATCCCTTGGCCTGCTGGCCACGATGCTTTGTATGCAGCCCAGGACACGGCTGGCCTTGCTGGCGTGAGCACACATTGTCAATCTTCTCATGGAGACAGATGACCATTCTGACCCCACTGATGAGCCACAGCAGGAGCTTTGGTGAGCTCGGAGGAGAAGCGTTCTCGCTTAGCAGAAACATTAAAATGCTGATGGCCGCTCCTAGGCAGGAAGCTCTTCCGCTCTCCTGGAAGAGGGACCAGTGCTGCTCTTGCCAAACATCCGTGCCCTTGCCTGCGTGCTGTCGGTGCAGAAGCGAGCACTGACACAGGGCTCCCAGGATGACAGCGCAGCACAGCAAGATTGCGACACGCTGCGGGGACGCTTTGCTGTCTGGCTGGAACTCATTACCGAGTTCCTGCCTCCAAGTGAACGAATGACACGAAAGTGGCCTTTGGATGTCCTCACGATGAATGATTCATAGAATCATAGAATTCTTAAGGGCGGAAGAGACCTCTAAGATCATCAAGAAATGAGAGATGGCTGGTACACCATTGAGGACCAATGTACTGGCACTGCCTTCTGCAGACAAACAGTGCTGGGAGACTTTCACAGCCTGAGAGACACCAGGCACCTCTGTGAGGAACTCACCTGAGGCCACAGCTGCTCCCCGGCCTCCAGCCTGCTCATTTCGCTTTGCATCGCAGCAGCCACACACAACACAAGACTCCAGCTGTAATGCTGTGGTGGTGAGAGCAGATGTAGGCCAGGAACAACCACAGTGTGGTTTGGGTGCTTCCTGTGAGCTCTGAGCACCCAATGCCCTTGCTGAGGCTCAGGTATTCAGCATGGCATCAGCGACAGCCCACACTTCCACCATTCACAGCCAGTGCGCCGAGCAGGAAGAGCCAATGGGACTGAAATGCCATGAAGTGAATTGACCCGTATGTCAGTGAGGCTTCCTCAAGGCAGCTTTCATTCTGCAAAACACATGTACTTATGTCTTGCAACTATAACTTCAGTTGATGGGGCCTTAGCTCTGTCAGGCTTCAGAGCCATTGTTGCTCACCCTTCAGGTACCATCTGCCAGCAGACATAGCACAGCCGGTGCTTCACACGGTGAAGAGTTTTCCAGGTGAAGTTGTGACAACTCAAGGTGTAGTTTGAGACACATGGCTGTGGGGAAGCCAGGGTACAATGCTGCTGTGCCTTCCTCAGCCTTTGCCTCCTTCCCAGCTTTGCAGGGCAGCTTTTGCACTATCTCCTCCGTTATTTCATTACCACTATCATGGCACCCACTCAAAACAATAAGAATCATCCTAAAAATAAACTGACCAGTGTTGCAGTGAAAAAACGCTGTCTGTAATGATGAGCACCTCAGAAATGTCAGCCCATTCCTATTTCCAGATCTCAAAGTCCCCAAAGTCCTCTTCTGAAACCCTGATTTGACTGTATGTTAACGAGAAACACTATTCCTTTCTGGGTTAATCCCTCCAAGCCACAGCAAATGAGCACAGTAAGAATTCCTTATTGGGAAATACCTTTGATTCAGAGGAGAAATAAGGAGAGGTCGATACAGGAGGGCTCCAAGGAACTCACTGCAGTGCAAAACAACTTGCCTTTACTGTTCTGCCTCAACAGTACAATGTAATTTTTAGTGCCTTCAGAAGGGAAGCAATTCATTTCTTGCCTGAACTCATGCCACCTGGTTCACCCTTCACATCATCAACACATCACACAAGTACTCTAAAAATGCGTATGAATCCAAAACGTTATGCCTTCTCCTACACACACGTGCCTTCTGCCTGGAACTGCCTTTGGGAAACGATTACCATAAGGTTTGGCATTTCCTTTTGGACCAGGTTGTGAGAAGAGTAGGACAAGCACTGGCTTATACGGAATTACAGGCATTCCTTCAGCTTGCACTATGATGAATTTAAGGCATGACACACTATTTTCAATTAGCAATTTCTTAACTATCACAAAATACCAATGGAAAAGTACCCGATGAAAAGTGCTGCTGTGACAGAAAGCCTTGGGCAGAGTCCTCTTGTCCATCCTGGCAGGATTGTTCACACCAGAGCAACAAGGACCCCATCAGCTTTGGCATACTGAGCGTGCATTGCAGCAGACAGTGCTTCAAGGGGCAAGGAGAAATGGAGCTCTGTCTTCAAACTGGGCATAAAAGACTGAAAATGTCAATGAGGCTGCGCATCCCCCCCACCCTCAACTAATTTTTTACTTCCTGTCCAATCCTACACCTTGAAACTCAAGCCTTACTGCTTAAAGGTTCTAATCACGAGGGCTGTGAGTTCAGGTGTACCCGCAGCTATTCCCTTTCCCACACTTCCATAGCGCTTCAGCACATCATGTGAAAACTGAACAGTGATGTTCGAGTCAACAAGTACACATCCTGCTCATTTTGCAACCTCAGCTGGAAGGACATCGATTTCAAACTCTGGTTTAGTAACTGTTCCCTGGTCACAAATGCTGTTCCACCTCCCTCACTGGAGTGCAGGTCAAATCTTGGGAATGAACAACCGCACGGTGTTCCCAACCCACCACTGGATACAGCCAGGAACTTGCTATACTGGGTAGGAATGAGTCTGGGTTCTGGACTCTGGTCCACAAGGGCTAAAAAGATGGTTCCTTGCCCTGTCCCAAAGCTATCGAGACTTAGAATCATAGAGTCACTTGCTTGGAAAAGACCTTTGAGTCCAACTGTAGACTTGGAGCAATGGGAGACAATGGGACTGCTTTATTATCTACATTTCTTTCCAGAGTGGCTTTCAACTCAGAAAAGCTTGTAAGAATTCCAGAAGCAGTGTGGAGAGGTGCAGGGCAGCTACAAGAGCTCTGCAGTTACACATGTGTCACTTAAAGCTCTCACCAAAGGCAGCTCTGGGCTAACATGGTTGTATGTGCATACAGAACTTCCTCAGCTCTCAGGTGTCCCTGCCCACAGCAGGGGGTGGAACTGGATGATTTTTAAGGTCCTTTCCAACCCAACCCAAACCATCCCATGATTCTGTGATTCTATGTCTCTGCTTTGGACAGCCAGAAAGTGTGTGCTCATGTAATGATTTGTTGAGGAATTTGTCTGAAATCAGGAGAGGGAAATCTCTGAATCCAGTCATGGGACATCTGAATCCTGCAAGCTTTGGGCGATCTAGAGAGGGAAGGGTCTTTTACAGAACAAACTGAAGCCTACAGGCAGCACAAAGGCTACATCTTTGAGACGGCAGCCAGTGAACCTCAAAGTATGAAAACACAGCTTTGTTCACGTCATCTTCAGAGAAAGGGGAAACAGTTTGGGTAGTGGTGACAGATTTGATGTCGGCACCGGAACAAGGAGACCTGGGGAAGCTCTGACTCTCAGGGCTGTGTTACAAACCAGACAGGGAATGGTTGATCCGTGTATTCCCTCCCAGCTCTGAGGAACACCTGGTCTCTGCGGTTTGCTCTGTCAGACCTCCTGGATGGTGAGAAGGTCAGAGTTGCTTTTGGAGGACCTCAAAGATTCCTAGGAAGGATGCATGAAGGAGAAGAAGAAAAAAAATTGCTTCAAAGTATCCCAAGTCCTTTAAAACTGGCAAATCCTTTGTGGATCTGGCAGAACAGGATTTGGCCAAATGCCTCAACTAGAACAGGAGAACTAGAATACAAGGGCAGTGTTTTCAGGTGAGAATCAAAGAATCATGGAAGAGTTTGGGTTAGAACAGACCTCAAAGCCCATCCAGTTCCACCCCCTACTATGGGCAGGGACACCTCCCACTGGATCAGGGGGCTCCAAGCCCAATCCAACCTGGCCTTGAACATCTCCAGGGATGGGGCAGCCGCCACTGCTCTGGGCAACTCTGCCAACGTCACTAAAGCCAAAAAGCAGACGCAAACATAAAGTCTGACAAAGAAGTGGGGGTCCTAAGGTCTCCTGCATTTCTCATTTATGCTCTGACAGACTGTGACAAACTTTTGGAGGACATCTTACTGCCTAAGGAGGTTTTGTACTCCAGACCTGCAGAAATCACAGAGGTTTTGCAGAAGCAACAGAAATCTCTTCTGAAGACCATGTGACCGACAGCACGAACCTTCTGGAACAGTCAGCCTGTGTGCAGCCGTGCACACCACTGCCACACTGACAAGGATAAAGGATTTGCTGGAACTGAGGCTGTGAACGACTCTGAACAGTTCCAAACTCTCCAGTGGTTATTGCACTTCAGAGAAATGGGGAAGGGATACTGGTTTATGTGGGTAGGGACATGTTGGGCTCGGCGACTACCCCAGTGCATGCCTTGTGCTCATAACGGATGGTTTCCTGCTTAACCATCAGGGCAGTGGGTACCTCAGCTGGCTGGACTTCACAAACAGGTATTGTCAGGTTTTCGGGGAAAAAGTGCTGGGCAAAACCAAGCTGCTGGCTGTGGGTGCATATCCTTGATCCACAGCAAACACTCAGGGGTTTGGGCTGGGCACCACTAATGGTCTGTGTCAACACAGCTGTTCATGATAAGCTGAAGCACGTAAATTCCTGTATTCTAATTATATTATTTTGAATAAAAGTAAATTAGCTCTGGGCTGGAAGTCAGAGGAACAGCAACATATAAGAGTGATTTTCTCATTTTTTATTGCATCCCAATGGCAAACACTTTTCCTGCAGTAAGTAGGAGAGGATGCCTTTCATTCCAAGAGAATCCATGCCCAGAAAGGACAAGTCCTGCAGCAGAACACTGACTAGAGGTTAGGCTGGGAACGACAGAGGGAGATAAGGGCTCTCAGGAGTTCAGGACACACCTCAGGAGTTGCTGAAGGTACAAACCCACTTGCAGTTCTAACTGTGACAGCTCAAGCTATCTCGGATCTCAGCTAGTGGAGCTCTGGCAAGTGTCCCACCCACGGTCACACTGAACAAGCTCAGTCAGACAGAGAGAGGAGATCAGTCGGGCAGGAAGCGTTCAGGGTGGATTTACAAGTGATGCTTTCAACTGCCAGGGCACTATCCTTTGGAGAGTTAAAGAACAGCTCCAGGGTGAACTGCAAAGGCACCAGGAGCTTAGGATGTGAGATGTGAGGGTGTAATGACCGAGATGGTCAGACATGGATCTACTCTGCTGAACAACAGTGTTTTTAGTTTCAAGGTCACAAAACCTGAGACACTTTACACACAATAGAGCTGCTTTCCAAAAGGCCTAGAACAGTTCAGTCTTAAAAACGTGAATTCTGTCTTTGTATCACCGGGTCTTTAAACATCTAGAGAGCTGCTTGTGAGTGCTTGAGGAAAGCTGAGGCGCAAACCCTCAAGCTCTTCCTGTCACACAGGTGCTCTGGTTTGCCCTTACAAATCTACGAGGAGTGGAGAAGGTGAAACACATCACACCTAAAGCATCCAACAAACCAGCTTTGTTCAGCCTTGAGAGGAAAAGGCTTAGGGCGGACCTTATTACTATGGACACGCACATAAAGAGCATCTGCCAAGAGGACGGAGACTCCCTTTTATGAGAAGTCACCTGGAAAAGACAAGGGGAAATGGGTACAAGTTGCTCCTGGGGAGATTCCAGTTAGATTCCAGAAGAGAATTTTTCCCCATGAGAACATTGAAACATTGGAATCATCTCCCCAGGGAGGTAGTGGATTCCTCTACACTGGACACTTCTAAGGTTCAGCTTGACAGGGAGCTGGGCCATCTCTTATAAACTATAGATCACCTAAAAGGTTGGACCAGATGATCCCTGAGGTCCCTTCCATCCATGATTCATCCATCTGTCCTGCTGTTGACTGTTGGGCAGTGAAACAAAATCCATGTGAGTTAAAGGATTTTCTCCATAGCAGGAGTTACCAAGAAGTCTGAATAATGCAATAATTATTCCCTGGGGTTTTTAGTTTGAAATAGGAACACAATCACCACATGAAATGAAGGAAAGAAGACGGAAAGCCAGGGACAAGAAAAACGAGTTTGGATCCCTTGAAAACCACTATGTTCCTGCACAGTGTGTGCCGGAGGTGCTCTGTTTGCTCTTTATCCTTGAGGAGCAGGAATGGGTGGGAAGAGACAGGACCTGGGCTCTGTTCCCATCTCAGCTGGCTTTGCCGACTGCTACCCAGTGTCTGTAACAGCTGCAGGAGGGAGTGGAACATCCTGGTGCAGCTGCAGTGCAAATCCTTATTTGTGTCTGTTAACAGGGGAAACCCCTCTGTCCCCCAGCAGATATTCCAGACCAACACCGCAGAGCAGAGCAAACACCAGCTGTTCACTGGGAAAAGCCACACCAGGCACTTGGCAGGGCAAATATTTAACTGTCCATAAACCAGCAGGGAAGATTTCCAGGGGAAAGGATCCTGTTTGGAGTCAGCTTGTGCTTGTGCAGGGTCAGACCAGTAGGACTGCACCAGAACCAGATTCCTTGGGACATGTTTGTTCCCTTTGAGCCTCCAGTTCAGCACTTCCTCACGGCCATTGCCAGTGCCAGGGGTTTTTCTTTGTTCAAGGAGCCAAACACTCTGCCTCGGTTGCAGGCGATGGAAACATAGACACAGTCTGCTCGGTGGCCGCTGGTCCCAAGAGGAGTCACCTTCTCACACATCAGGGATGGGCACTCTTGGATGAAACACAGCTGCAGTTCTCTTCCTCTCCAAGCTCTTCTCTCTCCACCTTTTGTTCTCTCAGATTCAGGCAAGATGCTACACGTGAGCCCTCCATCACCAGTCCAACCTGATTTTTCCTCCACACAGCTTGAACTTTGGAAATAAAAAATACCTTGATGATTTCCACACAGGCATTCAAGGCCAATGCACTGTCTTCTGTCTCCCCGTGCCTGTTGTGCTTCGCACCATCTCACCACCGCTGAGCTCAGGACCTCATTCTCTTCAGATTTAGACTCAATGCCAAAGTGTGACTCCACTCATTTTCATTTATCCCTGATTCACACTGGTAGGGGGTGACTGGAATTGCGATAGCCACGTAGCACAGGGTTGTTAATTCTGCTTTGCTTTGCAATGGCCTTGAAAATACAGCAGCCGTGGAAAAACTATCATTGCTTTACCCTCCTCCCTCTTGTAGAAATCAGAGCTCTAGTCTGGGCACAGCTGAGGGAACAGAAACATGCAGAGTCCTGCTCCTGCCTTCTCCAGCCCCTGCCTTACTCTCAGCCACCGCTTCTGCCCCGTCCTGCAAGTCTGGGCCTTGTCACACTGAATAAAGTATTTGCTTGAGTAACTCTTTCGTTCATGCATTGTACTGGGTTCTCAGTTACATGGGATGATTAATGAAAAAAGGTATTTATTGAATAAAAGAGATGACACGTGGCGATACCGGCTGAAAGGCTGGAAAGTCCCTCAGTAATCCCTCTGCCATTGGTTTGTTCAATGCACCCAATGCAATTATTAAACCGCAGGGGTCACTTTTTCTTTGAAAACATTGCTGGATGTTGAGCAGCCTGAACATACTGGTCATGCTCAGGCAGCATCCTGTCCATTTCCATTCCCTTCTTCTCCCCCCCAAACTACTTCCCTTTCTGGAGATGACTTAATTTCCTCTGCAGTTACCACACACAGAGGAAAACCCCAGAAATACACAAAGGCAGACATTTTCCACCAAACCTGACCAGCAAAAGGCTTCTGATCCTTTTGTGAATGGGCCAAAGGTTGCAGAGAAGAAGGGCTGCAATTCTGGATTCCCTTGGACTGTGGGGCACCGTGATCAAAGCTCTGAGTCAGCCACAAAGTTTCTGCTCAAGGCTTGGTTCCTTTGCTGCAGCGATGCAGCACTTTGGCTGTGAGGGGGGAGTGGTAAATGCACAGCTCAAGGACTCAGAACTGCGAGCAGGACCAACAACGGGAAACAGGGCCGCCAACAGAAAATTTAGTACAGAGAGAAAGAAGTGACAAACAACAGTTTGAGGTGTGTTCATAGAATCATGGAACAGTTTGGCCTGGAAGGGACTACAAAGACCATCCAGTTCCACCCCCCTGCCATGGGCAGGAACACCTCCCATTGGATTAGGGGGCTCATAGCTCCATCCAACCTTGCCTTGAACACCTCCAGGGATGGGGCAGCCACAGCTTCTTTGAACAACCTGTGAAGAATTTCTTCCTAATGTCCAATCTAAATCTTCACCCTTCCAATTTAAAGCCGTTTCCCCTTGTCTTATCACTACAAGCCCTTGTAAAGAGTCCCTCCCCAGCTTTCCTGGAGGCCCTTTCAGTACTGGGAGGCTGTTCTAAGGTCCCCCTTCTCTTCTCCAGGCTGCACAACCCCAACTCTCTCAGCCTGGCCTCACAGCAGAGCTGCTCCAGACCTTGGACCATCTCCATGGCCTCCTCTGGACCCATTCCAAGACTTCCATACCCTTCTTATGCTGGGGATTCCAGAACTGGACACAGGTCTCCAGGTGGGGTCTCATGAGAGTGGAGTAGAGGGGCAGAATCCCCTCCCTTGCCCTGCTGGCCAAGGTGTTCTATAATTATGTATTATTAGAGCCCTTGCTGGTGCTGCAGGGAGATCTCTGTGCCAGGTCCTCTCCAGACAAAGGCCCTTTTCCTGCCCCGAAACCAGAGGTTTCATCAGCAGAGTATCTGGAAAAAAGGGCTCACCGGCACAGCTGTTGCAACCGCACAACTCTGCAGCCAGAATCACGGCCTGCATGGGAAACACAGGAACGGGGATCGGTGCCTCCTTTGAGGTGAGGAAGTGGCGCTGCGGAAAGTGAGGATGTTCTGGCTTGCATCCTCCTTCTCAGAAGGCTTTGTGCAACCTGATGACTAAGGGATGCTCCTGTGTTAAAGCTCTCGCATGGTGACCTTTGTAACACCTGCCCAGCAGAGGACTGGGGTAGAAAATGCACTGTGCTCCATGCTCAGCGCTCCAGAACCAAAGGAAGGTCGTTCCCATCCCATTAGTGGTGGCAAACATCAAGGATAAACAGGGTCAGGAAGAGGAGCAGAGACAACCAGGGAATGTCAGCAAGCCTTGCCCAGGAAGAAGGGCTCATCAAAAGGAGTTCGGCTTTCAGAATTGCACATTAACCAAACAAAAGAGCATCAATACTTCTGTAGAGGCTGATCCAGACACTGCAAAGTGCATAAGGATGATGGGTACTGAACATGTGCCTCGGGGCTATGTACAGCTGTTTATTCCATATCTTTCATATAGAATCATGGAATCATTAAGGTTGGAAAAGACCTTTAAGCTCATCCAGTCCAACCATCAGCCCAACCCCACCGTGCCTGCTAAGCTATGTCCTGAAATGCCACAGCCACACAGTTTTTCAACCCCTCCAGGAATGGAGACTCCACCAGTGCCCTGGGCAGCCTCTGCCAGGGCTTCACCATTCTGTCAGTTAAGAAATCTTTCCCAATACCTAATCTAAACCTCACCTGGTGCAACTTGAGACCATTTCCTCTCATTCTGTCTCCTTTCAGGGAGCTGCAGAGAGTGATGAGGTCTCCCCTCAGCATCCTCCAGGCTAAACAGCACCAGATCCCTCAGCTGCTCCTCGTAAGATTTGTCCTTAAAAGTTATGCACCGTGCCAGCTGGCAAGCTTGAAATCCTGGGGGGGGGGTTTGCCAATATCTAATTAAGAAGTAGGGGAAAAGACACCTAATTATGGCCTCTGTGGCTGTAAGTAAGGTCTCTGTTTGGCTCAGGTGAGTTCTGCAGCAGAGACTGTCACTGCCAAGACACAAGATGACACTGAGGACCTGGGGCTGCCAGAGAAATTGGCAAAGAAGTGGAGAGTTTTTCCCTTTGCAGACTGCAAGCATGCACAGGCTTTGCACCCTGCTGGGCCGCAGAAATAGGAGAAAACAAGAGGAAGAATTTGCCTATAGGGGATCTAAAGCTGAGCAAGACTGCCTTTTCCTGCTGAGCTGAGTATTCCCTAAAAAAAACAACAGGAGCTGTCACGTTCACTGACTCAGCTGCCCAGCTAAACCACCTTTTGCATGTTTGGATACAAAGTTCCAGGCGTGAGGCAGCATTTCTAAAGATACTGGTGAGCAATTGCCGAGGCAGATGTGGGCAGAGCAGTGCGGTGCAGCAGGTTCTGCAGGAAAAAGAAAACCCCCACTGCTTGTGGGAGCACACGGAAATGCGAAGCTCCAGGGCACTCACAGGGAAAGTTGGGGAGCAGTGCAAAGAAAATGATGTGGGAGACTCCGATTTCTCACTCGGACTCCCCAAGCTCTCTCCCACTCCTTGCTGGGCTGTGGCATTACTGATGTGGAAGCCTTGATCAGTGGAATCAGCCAGTTTTATGCCTGTGGATCGATCTGAACTAACCTAGCACTGAGCAGTTTGCCGTGTGATTCTGTACACACACCGATGCCAAGGGCTGGATGCAAGACACTTTGCATCCCTGCGTGCCGTTTATTGCTGGGAAGCCCAACATTTCCCAGCAATCTTATCAGCTGGCACGCATGCCAAGAAAACTGGAGCTTCTCAATAACTGTATGTATGACCCTTGTTTATTCATCTGGAGCGACCAGGTACTGTTTGCAATAGTTGTATTACAGCTCAGGAATTATCTCTTCAGTGTGCATTGGAAATCCAGCAGTGTTTAACCCACCTGCCTCACAACCCCCAAGCCACAACTGAAGTGAAACAGCAGCTCTTGCCTACATCACATGAGTTTACAACAAACCATGTGATCTTTTCATCCGCAGTTCGTCTTTTCTGACTTCTCCCTGTAACTACAGAAGGAATTTTATCTTTGTGGACTGTGGGGTTTTTTTGCAGGCCACACCTTCCACTCTTTACCTCTTTGATCATGAATCAGAACACGGGCTCCAGAGCCCTGCTCATATTGAGGCTCCAGAGCCTCACATATTTAGTGCTCACATGCCCAGATCAGGTAATCCAGTTGTGTTCAATGCGAGCTGGGAATCAACAGGAGAAGCAGGGGCTTAATTGCACAGCTACACGTATTATTACATGTTCAGAACACCTCCATTTTTAAACCTGACTGTGCAAGCTACGACACTGATTTATGTGGTGACAGTAAGTGAATTTCAGCCCAGCACACATAAATCCTGGTGTCCTTCATGACAAGTCAGAGAACCACAAACCTACATTCATCCATACCTGCTCCTACGCTTCGTTCCTTTCACTGTCTCCCTTACCTGGGAGAAGAATAATAAGATTCCTTAATGTTTAACCCAAAAAAAACCTGCTTGTGTTTTAGCATTCTTTTCTATCACTAATAAAAATGGTTGTACTATCTTTATCTGAATAACCCTCCTTCATCATCCCCTTTCCTTTAATTTGACCAGACTCACCTCTTTACAGGGTCAGATTTCAGTTTGCTGAGGTGTTCCCTTTATTTCAGACACAGAATCCTGCATCACTTTTGAGAATTCTCATCAGCCCAGATTCAAAGCAGCAGATAAGAAGTTTGGGCTTCAGAAGAAAAAAAAAAGAAACCCATTTGGTTAGGCAAAGCAATTTACCATGTCACCATAAAAATCTTTTCTGTGTGTTGTTAACAGGACAACGTCAGCCTTGGTTGTGAACTTATTTCAGTGCTGCTCATTTTTACTGTGCCCAAAAGAACTGTAAGGGTTTCTGCAGATGTTATCTCAGCACAGAAGGTGAGGTGCTTAAAAAGGTGAATGTATATGACAAGGGGGGCTCATGGAAATCCAGCACCAGCAACTCTCATTTCTACAAAGCATCAGCTCCTACTTGAGTCACATCTTAAAATGAGAAATGGCCACAGACACACGGACAGAAAATCACTGATCAAACGCCTTCTGCCAGAAGTGGGAATGTACAAAGAGTAACATAAGAATAGGAAAGGTTGGGGGTACAGAAGAAAATAACCACAAGAAATGGAGGATTACAACGCCTACAGGTGCCATTCTGTACCTATTGTGTATTCTGTACTTCTTTAATTAACAAAGTGCTTCCTGTTAATGAAAAGCAGCTTCGTGGTTACCAAGGGAAAGGGGTTTACCCATGCCCCTGACTCACTGCAGCATCTGACAGGTTCGGGGTTTCCACCACAGTGACCCACACGTGGTGCCAGAGCGCAGAGGGGAGCATATAAACCCTGCTGGTCCCACAGCAGAGGCACTGGACAACCCGGAACTGCCAGAGCTCACCCCTCCGCAGAGCCAGGCCTGGGCCACACGAGGAAGGAACACTCCTGCACCATGACGGGCAAGGCTGTGGCTGCTGTCCTGGCTCTTCTCATCTCAGCCCTTGGAACACATAGTAAGGAAACCCTTCCTAAAGTCTCCCAGCTAACTGTGAGGGTAAATGCAGACAGAGCTGCTGTGCTGTCCTAGGAGCACAGCACATAATAGCTGTTTATGGTTGGACTTGATCATCTTACAGATCTTTTCCAACCTAAACGATTCTCTGGTTCTGTGGTCTATTCTAATGCCCTAAGCAAAAAAAAGAGGTCGTGCTTCCTGTGGAAGCAGTGAAACAATCCACCTTACTCTTTTTCTTCTTGTTTTACAGGCGAGGTCCTGCCACGCTCGGCAATGGAGCTCCGGTGCCAGTGCATAAACACCCACTCCAAGTTCATCCACCCCAAGTTCATCCATAACGTGAACCTCATTCCCAGTGGACCACACTGCAAGAACGTCGAAGTCATGTAAGTGCTTTTGCAAACTCCTCCCAATGAGCTAACATGGAGGAAGCAGGTTGGGCACGAGAGGGATGATGTAAGCTGCTCTGAGGGATGGGACAAGCCGGCAGGCACGGCTGCTCAGCATAGGGCTGTCGCGCTCCTTGCTCTTATAAAGTGTGCTTCGTGGTAGAAGCTGAGTGTCTTTTTTGCCAATCTCTGCTTTTTAAACACCCCATGCAACATTTCAGCCTAACCCCACAGCCATCAGGCAGCAAATAACTTTCTAAAGCTCTAAATTCCACCAGAAAATGAGAAGATAATTTAAAGTCCCAGAGCTGTGCTGAGCAAGTGAGGACAACATGAACTGTAATGGCAAGGCCAAAAATATGATCCCTAAGTCAATGAAAAGAGCCACTGTTAGCACACAAATCATATAATATGGTCACGATTCCAGTGCTCTTACTCTAACAAAGCCCTTGTGGACTGGGCAGCAGTTTTGGAATCAAGATGGGAAGGTTTACGCCTTCAGAAAACCCTACCATGTGTTTCCAGTTTCATGTTCGTGGTTGGACCCAATCACCTCAAAGCTCCTTTCCAGCCAAGCGATTCTATTGATTCTATGATCACAAACACAAAGCGTGCTGGGGGAAAAAAGCAGTGATGTTGAAAAGAGAGTCCTGCAAATGATTTAGTGCATTCAAACAGATATGAGAAGATATGAAACCATTTAAAACAAACAGCTTAATGTTAGGCTCCATCCTTAACAGATACAGCTTAAAGCAAAGTGGAAGATGTAAGCGTACGCCAGGAAGGGTGCTAGGAGAGAACAGGGACATGGCCTTGGAATTCACTGCACAGACCTTTTCCCTTCCCTTTTCCTCCATGCAGAGCTACTCTGCGAGATGGCAAGGAGGTGTGCCTGGACCCCAGCGCTCCCTGGGTGAAGCTGATCATCAAGGTGATCCTGGACAAGTGAGTTTTTTGTTCCTGAAGGGCACAGCTCTTCAAACCTGTTTTTTTTTTTAGCCAACCCTTACAGCACGAAGTGTTCAAAGGCTCTTCCTCCTCAGGCAGCTGCTACCGTTTGTGTTCCCAACAAACCCTGTGATAGCTTTTGAGCCTTGATTCCAGCACTAGGTCTGATCGCTACCATGCCACAACTCCTCGTGAATGCCGACCACATGTCACCTATGGCACAAGCTGAGAGCCTGCAGCTCAGGGGCTCAGGAAATCCAGGCATTATCAACTGCTTCTCTTGTAGAAAGCAACAACCAGGCTTTCCAAACTAATGGCATTCAGATGGGGGGGTGTGTGTGTAGAAATGAAGCCCAGGAAGCGTCAAGGGAAGCACAGAGCTATGGAAGACACCGATACTGAGTACTCTTGCCAAGGCCACAGCATACCAGTGTCCCCTAGGTTCAGCAACAGCTCCTAAGGGGCTCAGACATCAAAGCACAAACCCTTGGTGGAGGATCTCACCCGAGTCCAGCAAGTGATGCCTGTTCCATGGACAAGTTTTAATCATCTCCTTCGCATTTTCCTTCTTTCTAGGGCAAACACCAAACCTGAGACTGTGTCCTAAGATGAAGATCCTAATGCTTCCAGGAAGGCAAACATGGCAGAGAGGTTCATCCCACTTCGGGCATGCAGCCCACCTCCTCCTGCCTCCTGCATTCACACCTCCAACAGCATCGAGCGTGGATCCCCTGCTTCAGCTGACAACTGCACTTTAAGTCTTCTCAAGAGGTCTCCTCATGCAGGAGAGAAACCACTGACACCATAGACAGCTGGCAGAACAAACAGCTTGTGAGCGGAAATGGAAACAGTTCTGATCCAGCCGTGCCCAGCACAGCTGGATCAGTGTGGCACCCTCTCAGTAGAACTCTCGCTAAGTGACACCTTCCCTTTCTGCCAGCAGTTTAGGAAAAGACCAGCGACTCCTGCATCCGGGTCCCTGCTGCTCCAAGCAGGTGACTGACCACAGGAAAGGAGCTCAGAAAATTAGGAAGCCAAAGTTCTGAGAAAGGAGGGTTTCTGCCATCACTTTCAAGCTGTAATTTACTGTGAATTAGTGCTGTGAAGCTATAAACAGATGATTTAATGCCATCTTTCTAGTAGAAAAAAACACTTTGTTAACATATATTTATTTGTATTTATTTTACTTTTACATATTTATTTAATTTTGAATAAGAAGGCAGCTGGTCTTCACTATTTATTTATTTGTTTATGGAAATATTTATGTTTCTGTACCTAATAAATGCTTACTGAAAAGTTTTCTCTTTGGTATTGTGTGTTATTATTATAATTTCCTTATCGCAATACAGAACTGAAAAAGAGGATGATTTTTCTCTCATTTTCTATCATATAATGGGCTCTCAGAAGGGCAGGCGAGAGCAGCTAATTACAACAGCAAACTCTGGCCTCTGGTGAGAGCAGGTGGTTTCCAATAGGAGGAATTATAAAAATTATCTACTTTCTTCCTCTTTTTTTTTGCCTGATCCCATGTTTTCAGAGGTCTGGGTGATAAAATTCACTGATAGAAGGCAATGAACAAGTGACGCTCAGTGACAGGAATGCCAAGGCCGTGGCAGGAGAGGTGCTCAGACAGGACACCAGCTGAGAGTCTGGCACCAAACAAGGTTTCTCATTAACTTGAGTGAGCAGGGAAACCCAATAAACGTTGTGGAAGTTACTGAGCATCCTCCCCAATTCCAGTGAGCTGGAAGAGGTCCTATGAGTCCTGAGCGTACGGCGACACAGCGACCGCCAGGGAAGCGGCTCAGATATGAGCAGAGAACGCTTGGGAAAAGGCAAAAGCTGAGAAAATGCTTTGATATTTGCTTTCCTTCCATCTTTTCCAACAAGGAGCCGCTCCGTGTTCTGCACTAAGAGCTCATGTTTGCTCACGGTGCAAGGTGAAAAGGGAATTTCTGGGACTGTTTGAGCAAGCCCTCGTGTGAGATGCCAGTGATTCTGTCCCTGCCTCGCTTCCTGTCCCCGTCCCTGCCCCTTCACCCAGCGCTGCACTTCACGTCCTGCCGAACATCATCCTTGGAATGAGAAGGAGGGGAAGTTCCCCAGGGGCACAGGCTTTGTTCAGGCTTCTCGGACAGCACCGAGCCGCTCTCTTTCTGAGTGGCTTGGACAAGTTGGCTTCTTTCAGAGGGCTGACCTGGAGGTAAGCGTGTCAGGAATGCCGGCCAGGAATGGGGCAGAACCACTTTTGATGCCTGCCTGAAGAAGTACATGTGTATCCTAAAGGCCTGGCACTGTTTCTTTTGCTAGACAGATACTTAAAGCAAGCATTTGACCACCAGCAAAACCCCAGTCACATTACTGGGAGCTGAACTGCAGCCAAGGAAGAGATCTGACCTGAAATTC
The DNA here is from genome assembly GCA_033558185.1 of Dromococcyx pavoninus. Classification (NCBI taxonomy): domain Eukaryota; kingdom Metazoa; phylum Chordata; class Aves; order Cuculiformes; family Neomorphidae; genus Dromococcyx; species Dromococcyx pavoninus. Next base: position 256,866 of record JAUMJL010001610.1, on the reverse strand, counting down.
TTCTGCCCAAGCCACCAGCAAATGCTGCGCTCTCAGGACCCCAGGCAGGGCATCCCTCCTTCTCCACAGGTCACCTCTCACCGCTGGGATGGGATTCAGAGGTTGGCTAGAGATGATAAATTACTGCATTTCTCCTCTGTGTCACTCACATGTAACTCTCTTGGGAACATAGCAACCATCCTTACGCTTCCCAAACTGCTCAGCGAAGCATTGCAGCTCTTCTGGTTCTTTATTTGCGGTCGGGGGATGTCTGCTCATGCTGTATTGATTCCCAGGGACAAGCCCAGCATTGCTGCTTAAAACCAACATCCCAGGGGAAAGCACAAATGGAAAGGGATGGAGAACAATCATAATCTAAAGAAATAATCAAAGACATACAATGAGAGAAGGTAGGAATCCTGAGGTGCCACTGAAAGGACTGTGCAGAGATTTGGATATTAGATGCATCACTCAGCTATCAGGAAACCTGGGCACATGGAACCTTGTGCTGGGGCTCAAAGTCTGGAACACTGCAAGTTATTCCCAGTGTCAGAACTGCACGTGGAGCAGTTTCCTGTGTGAGAAGTGTGACTTACACTGTACGCTCCATGTGAGCACAGAGTCAAAGATAGGGTGAGCTTCATTTAAAGCCACATCAGGAACTACCCACGTGAATTGGACCATGCATTTACACAAAGAGAAGGGAGCTGGCAGGGGTTTATGCTTCCACTGCGGTTTCACAAGCAAACAGCCCCTGCATGGTGACCCCCTTCACGCAGCCCTGTACATCATCAGTCTCTCCAGCGACCGGTGATTGCAGTAGGGTTGAGTTTACAGAAAAAAGCTGCCCAGATATTTAAGTTCCTGAAAGATCTGCTGAACTGTGACCTGAAAGGGAACAGAAACCATGGAAAAAAATCATGGCTCATTAAAAACATTGCCAACCTTTATGTGCCTGGGTATACCCACAGCACAGCGCAAGCGTGGACATCTGAGCCATCTCCAGTGGGGCGCTTCACTCATCTGCTCAACAGCTCAATGTCACTGCAGCCCCAGGGCAGCCCAATAGGTGCGAGTTAACGCTTCCAGAAGGAAATAAATTCAAATTAGAGATGCTAAATTACCATGTTACTTCTGAGGGGTTATTATTGTGCTGTAGTTTCTGCCTATAGACAGGAAGATGCAAGCAGAGAAACACCATATATACGCATAGACAAACAGAAGTTTAGAAGTCGTATTTCTGAAGAAAAGAAGACATTATTGATCTTAATAGAACAGGAAATAGTTTGCTATTTATTTTCTCTCAACTGACACAATAACACATCACATTTTTTCCTTTGCAATAGGATTTTGTAGCTTTTGTATTTATTATGTTAAATGTTACTGTTCAAGGATCCAGAAGACCACTTGTAAGACTGAACATGGGTTTAATGTGTTAATGCCCATTGCAGTGATTGTCAATTGCTTTCTACAGTCAAAAAGAGTGTTAAAGATGTTTTCTCTTACAATTTGCTGCAGGTTGTTTATGCCTGGCAGCACAAACCTGGTTTCTGAGTACAGAAAGCCGTAGTCTGACAGGGGGAGATGAGGGTGTGACATACACTATTTCTACTGACCACTTCTAATTTGGTCTAAAGTTCCCAGCACGAACTTCCTGAACTCCACTACATGCTTCCTCCTGCCACTTCCATATCTTATTTCTGCACTCCAAAAATGCTTCCTGTCAAGCTCATGAAAGGGAAACCCAAGTAAAGTCAAACTGCAGCCTTCTCCAAGCAACGAAACCCCTAAATGTTCCTATACAGACTTAGTCTCGCCTCTGGCAATGACAGGCAGATCAAATCTGGTTTTAATATGGATATTTGTCAATATTTCTCATCTTTTACCTTAGCATTATAATTAATATTGATGTATCATTCTCTATTATTACTAGATCTCTTACATTAATATTGGCAGTGACTTCTCATATCGAATGAAACGTTGCATTTAACCCACAACAACTTTTAACTGAAAGCTGCCATACAGAATTGACTGTTTTCAGGCAGAGCCGAAACAGATCATAAATAAATGTGCAGCCACATAAATACATATCTATACTGTTAACTTTACTAATACATAAATTAAAAGCCAAATCAACTAAAAAGCTGTGTTGCGGCTGGAAACATTCCACATGCATAATTTTATGATAAATTGCTGCTCAAAAGCTAATGAATTACCTCAAACTATCACTGAATTCTATATTGCTGCTAAATCATGACCATGTACGACAATTCCAATCGAATCGGTATAGTCAGCAGGGTGATGAGTAAAATCCCCAAGGATTTACACAAACACGGCATTCCCCCAAATCCCACCTGCCCAGAAGACTGGATTTGTAGTAACTGGCACAACTGGGATGTGAGAAGGAAACAGCAACTGGTGTAGCGAGGCAGCCAAAGCTGCCGGGAGTTAAGATAAGGGCTGGGACACCACTCAGGAGTAGCACAGGGAATCGTTTGCTAACAAAGCAGACGGAAAGGCCAAGGCGATGTTGACCCCTTGAGATCCGACTATTGCCTGCCGGGAATGCAGATGCAATATCTGTGAGCTCTTATCAGTCTAAGGAAGGAGATTTTCAGGCTTCCCTGGTCATCTCGTTATCTCTCTCCCTATCTATCATCGTGCTTAAATGCCCATATGTATCTTTGTAACTCTGGGTACTCATTTTCCTTCCATGCTTAAATACCAATATATCTCTGTGCGCACAGGTATCTCTATATCTCTATGATTGTATACGGTCTTACTATACCATGCAGTAAATAAGTCAATATTGTCATTTCCAAACCTGTAATTAAGTTGCTGGTTTGATTATAACAGATTCTAACCAATCACCTTATTAAATACTACACTGGTGCACAATTAAGTGCTGCTAAAAATCCAACTACTAGAAGTACCTCAAATTATCAGCAAGTTCTGAATTGCTGCTTACTCCTAACCATGTACAGTATTTCCATCCGTGCCAAGCTGTGCTGGTATTCTCTGATTCCAGAGTAATTCAGAGAAGTCCAGCACTCAGTATGAGCTGCCTAAGGGCACATAACCCTCTATATTTACACACTTGAGCCCTCATCCTGTCCCTGAACTCCCTGATCCAGAGCCCCTCCCCAGCTTTCCTGGAGCCTCTTTCAGTACCGGGAGGCTGCTCTAAGTTCTCTCCAGAGCCTTCTCTTCTCCAGGCTAAACAACCCCAGCTCTCCCAGCCTGTCCTCATTGCGGAGGTGCTCCAGCCCTTGGATTATCTCTGTGGCCTCCTCTGGACCTGTTCCAACAGATGTTGGGGCTTTAACCAATTTACTTGGAGGGTTTTAGTGATTTTTCTCTGTTGGTTTCTCTGTCTCTCCACACACTTGCTTACACTCAGTGTAATTAAAACATGAGCAGAGTCCCACTTCTCCCAGTTACTATTTGCAGCCTTATTATCTAATTCTGGCGTGCACTGAAATGTTATTAATGTCCAAGGCCAAAAGAGGAAATTCCCCTCAAATCCCCAAGTAAAAGTAGTGACTCCATGTCCTCCCTCCCTCCAGACTCAGCTGTTTCCTGAGCGTGACACTAGAGGAGCTGCAGAAAAACCCAGGTCAAAAGGGAAGCTGAGAGCCTACTCCACCTCTGTGATTAACCCTGCCCCTGAGCTAGAGGTGCATCTCTCTGCAGGAGCAGGATGTTGGTAATGAAAGAAAAATCCACTAAGTTTTCCAAGAGCCAAAGAAGCTCTGCTACCTCTACTTTCTCTGGTGCGACACAGTTTCATCAGGATGATGAGAAGGAGGGTAACAGAGGCGATAGTGGCATAAAAGGGTTGAGACACGAGATCAAGCCCAGGGGCCAGGCACTCCTAACCTGAATTCTGGGAGTGCCGAGCTTCGCCCAGGTTCTCCTGACCTGCCCTCAACGCTTTCCCCGGGATCTCATCCCAGCCCCTGCCTGTGGAAATGCCAAATCCATTGTCTGAGATTGGCAGTGTGTGTTTGCCCGCCAGCCAGCAGGGCTGACTGGTGCAAATGGAATTGCTGCTCCTTCTGAAGGATAACGTCATGGAGCGAGCTGATACCGCCGCGAGCGGAGGCCTTCCATACCCAGCACCGGGCAAAGCAAAGCGTGCTTGAAACAAACACAACAGCAGTTGTGCAATCAGCCCAACTGATGAAAGGCTGTGGAAAAGGGAAGCGCACGCCTGCATGGCCTGGGCGTTCAGGCACCGTGTGTGTTGTGTATCGGGCTGAGAGAGGTGGGGTTGTCCAAACTGGAGAAGAGAAGGCTCTGAGGAAACCTTAGAGCAGCTTCCCAGTACTGAAAGGGGCTCCAGAAAAGCTGGGGAGGGGTCTCTTGATCAAGGAGTGAAGGGACAGGATGAGGGGAACGGTTTTGAGCTGAAAGAGGGGAGATTGAGACGAGATCATAGGAAGAAATGTTTTCCTGTGAGTGTGGGGAGGCCCTGACATAGGTTGCCCAGAGAAGTTGTGGCTGTTTCATCCCTGGAGGTGTGCAAAGCCAGTTTGGATGGGGCTTTGACCACCCTGATCCAGTGGGAGGTGTTCCTGCCCATGGCAGCGGGGTGGGACTGCATGGGCTTTGAGGTTTTTTCCAACCCAAACCCTTCACTGGTTCCGTGATTCTATGATCTACACTGATGCCAGTGAAACCACTCTGGTAATTTAACAAGAACACACATGATGGATACAGCAGGAACGATAACACACAACCTTCAGTACTTGGTAAAACCCCTCTTATCAAAGATAACTGAGGTTTTACAAACTCCTCAGAGCTGGGGAGAAGCCTCTCTGTAAATCCTCAGAGTACAGAACCATGAAGGTTTGAGGTTGGAGATGATGAGCAGCAAAGTCATCATGGTCAAAAGGACAACGGTCTTACAGCATCAAAATGGAATGTTTCATCCTGATCACTCATTCTAGATGGGTCAGAAACCCGAATATTCACTTGAGCCCAAGCCTTCCCTTGAGGTTGCCTCCCTTGCAGGGCAATGTCTCTACCAGCCCTGGCAAATAAACCCTCAGTGTTCTGCAGCTGGTTCTTCCACAGCAGTGGCTGCGGTGCCAGAGCCCTGGATGTTCCCTCCCTGCTAAGACCCAGTGTTCCAGTCACTGGAAAGGTCACAGAAAACACTTATTAGAAATATCCAGGCTTACAAAGGAAGTATAAGCGGCTGCGTTCAGCAGGTCGTGCCACTTTGTTTGCAGACAAAGCTCCCTCTGTTTAGAATTCGTTAATTATAATTCATTCACGTGTGACATGATAAATGCAGGCAAGATTTTTTTCCAAGCCATTCAGAATTTGATATCTGCTTCCAGCAGGAAGCTTTAAATGCTGCACCCTCAATTTCTTTACTTGAACAGTAAACAGCATTAGAGATTAATTCATTTGCAGACAGTATGAGCCATGAATTTACTTTGAAAGATGCCACTTTAGCAGACAAAAAATAAAAGAAAAAAGTAATATATCCAAATCAATACCATAAAAATAATGGTGAGGTAAAATCCTGACCCCAGTGAAAAAGCTTTTCGGTGATTTTAGCACCGCCTGAGTTCCACTCTAGTGGCTTAAAGGCAGATAAGTAGAAGCTATCATCATAAACAGAGATAAGAAATTCATTATCTCAAGTGTAGATTTTGCATCCCTACAAGGAACAGTCCTTACTCAAGAAAACAATAAAAAGCTTCCCCAGAAAGGCAACTGAAACCATCCTAAGAGCCATCACTGCCTGAGGGGCTCACTAAAAAAGCACAGCATTTCCAGATGGCTGCGAAAGACACCATAATGCATGGCCACTATTGACATATTTTAATAAATGCAAGCATAATTTCATCCCCAGTAGAACAATCCCTCGTCATCGAGGAAGGAGTTTCACAAGAGTCATGTGACTCATTTTTACTGCATCTGGGAAATTCCTCTCACGCAATCTCCAGGAGAGCAGAGCACCCAGCTGGGCACAAATTGTATATAAGCGGGATGGGTCGCCCAGAACAGGCACCAGCAACCCTCCAGCACAACAGAGCTCAACGCTCCTCACAACCAGAGCTACAGCACCCTGAAAAACTCCCGTCTAACCATGAACGGCAAGCTCGTGGCTGTCCTCGCTCTCCTCCTGATCTCCGCGGCTGTGTCCCAAGGTAGGCAAACCCCTCCCAGGGCTCAGGCACTTACTGGGGTGCTTGTCCTTGCAGACCAGTGGCTTTACGATTGTTTTGGCAAATGCGCTGCTTTCCAGAGATTCTCAGCAATTCTTCAGTCAGAGATCTCCCACGTAGCCCTCGAACTGAAGAGTTACTGACATCTGCTGGGAAAAACTCTAAGGAGCCAACTTCCATTTGCTCTGTTTCTGTGTTCCATCTGATGTGCACGCAGCTAGAGATGGGACCTTCTTCCCAAGCCTCTGCATCTTGCTCTCTCTGCCCATTCAAAGAACAGATTATGATCTCCTATTTCTTATTTCATGATCACACTGCCTCAGGCAATACCTACATCTGGGAGCAGGGAACAGGCAATGTGAACATAGGAGCATCAAGCCTTGAATTAATGAATAAACTAGGTCTCTGTCTTCTGTAGAGCTGCCAGGTTGTTGATCCAGACACTGAAATGATGCAATTAACCGTACAGTGTGGTTGGTACCAGTAGCCATGGAATATGTGGGTTTACTTCAAAGAGATGGGTTAGTTTAGTTTTAAATGCACTTGCATCAGCTTCTCGGAAAGAAATGAGCAGGTGATGGTTACTGCGAGAGGACTCGGGCAGCCTGGGCAAACACAGTTTCCAATGAGGATGTTGTTAGAGCAGAGCAGCTGCGCTTTGTGTCCGACACAGGCACAGTAGGGCCACCCCTCCAACGCCAATCTTCCTCCTCTGCCCACAGGTATGACCCTGGCCCGGATGGGGACAGAGCTGCGGTGCCAGTGCATAGCCACCCACTCCAGGTTCATCCCTCCCAAATCCATCCAGGATGTGAAGCTGACGCAGAGCGGCCCCCACTGCAAGAACGTTGAAGTAATGTAAGTAGCCCTGCAAGAGCTTCTCTCCTCTCCACCCCCTCTGTTTCCCTGCATGGCAAGCACAGGCAACAGGCTGGTGTGATGCAGTCAGATCTGATTATTCTTCCAAGAGAGGTGATTTTAAGGAATACATTTTGTTTTCCATGGTCTCTATGACCCTGAACTGATCATTATTTATCCGCCATGGGACATACTGACTACTCCTGGTGGTAGCACATGAATTTCATTGCCTGGTCAGTTCTTAAAACATAAGTTTTTAACAGTTTTAAACTGTAGTTTAAATCCTGCATTTCCTAGGCAGACACAGCTCTCACTAAAACCATCTGCTTCAGCCTCACAGAGAAAAATTAAGTTTCCAGAAGCAGATTTAGGGCAACAATGGAACTGATCTGGTCTTGAATAGCATGGAGGAAGGACAAAACTGTCTAAATCCTGCCGAAACACCTTTGTACCATCATTGTGTAAGAAAGCTTTTCTGATGTAAACAAATTCAAACCAAGTACCCTTAGCTATTGAGAAAGGCTTGACTGCTTTGAGAGCCACAAGCAATATCTGGACAGCTTCAGTCTCCTCAGTTGTGGAACACAGATAACAAAGAGGCCAATATGTAACTTAGAGCATTGGGATGAATTTAGTCTAATTAATCTAAAACTGCAATATTACATCCTTCGAGTAAAATAAATCCACGCAGATGTTTCCTGACTTTTCCTCATTCCCTGTTTTGCAGAGCTACTCTAAAGGATGGCAAAGAGGTGTGCTTGGAGCCCACTGCTCCCTGGGTACAGCTGATCATCAAGGCAATTCTGGCCAAGTAAGTCCCATTCCCTCTCGATTTGGGCAGCTGAGTGGTAAAGATCCCCCCCAAAAAGTCAATTTGTAGTATTTGTTAATGATACTTTCCATTTCCTCTTAATCAAAGAACAAGGAAACTTGCTGATTAATTGTAGAATTAGTCATAGTCTCTCTGACTCTCCTAAAACTCTGAGTACCGGCCACTCCGTCTGGAGGGAAAGGAGCACACAAGTGTTTGGCTCCAGCTGAAAAACAAGGCTTTAAAATAGTCATCTCCCCCATCCTTACAGCAGCATGAGTTAATAACTCATTTCTGAGATAATGAGTTCCTTGATGTGAGTAAATGCAGAAACTCGAGGTGCAGCTGGTCCCTAGCAGGGCCCTGGACACGCACACAGTGGGATTTCAGAGGTTGCTTTCAAAACTTTTATTCTCCCGATGTCTCAGCACAGCACAGCACATAGAGCCCCTCGTCCTTACCTGTTCGGCAATGCTAAGCAACCAGAACTGCTCCTGAACCCCTTTTAAATCACCCTCTTCCCTCTCCTCCTGACAGGGCTCAGCTCAACTCTGACTCCCCTCTCTAAGGAACACCAGGATGAAGAAAAGCTGGGAACTGCTCCTCCGCTGAGAGAAATCTCTGGGAACAGCAGCCCTGGGGCAGCACCCCGCGCCCCGCATCAGTGTTGCCATGTGCATTACGGACTGTTTTGTTTACTTATTTATTTATTTATCTGTTTATTTAAGCCAGTCTGTCCAAAGGGTCAGTGCTGCCTGGGGACAGGCTGTCCACTGACACTGAGGATGCTGAACAGCAAAGTGGTTTTGCTAGGGGAAATGAAGAGCCCTTGGCAGCTGCTTCAGCCAAACACAAGGAGTTGAGTGCAATGCACTCACACTAAGCCTCACTGTTTTGCTATTCCAACTGCAAAGCGGCCGTTCTGCCCGCTCCCCTGGAGTGCCCTGTATGTTGTGTCAACAATGCTCTCCTCACTGCGATCTCTGACTTTACACACCCAGCCTACAGCATCTGTATGAGAGTAGGTCTGGTGTTTATTTATTGTGATATCCATCATATTTATAAATGTATTTATTGAGTAGTTTCTATACAAGAGAGAAAATGATTATAATTTATTTTATTTCTACTGGATTTTCCACTCTTGCTATTAATTACGTAAGAAACAGCCACCATCTCACTGCTCTGTACAAGCACTTGTTGTATGTCTAATTGGCTACGGAATCAGCTAATGGACAAAACAGCATCTTACACAGAACTTACTTGTGACATTGTAATTATTCCTAACAATACATTAATAAACATTTTCTACAAAAAACCTGTTTGTTACGTGATTATTTAACGTTTTCATTGGCTTTATCAGGAAATAGCCTGCTTCATTTTTGGAAAATTTAGCTTCATAGCTGGAAATAGTCTGCTTCACTCTGAGAGGGTTGGTGCTGTTCAGCCTGGAGAAGAGAAGGCTCCGGGGAGACCTTAGAGCAGCCTCCCAGTACTGGAAGGGGCTCGAGGAAAGTTGGGGAGGGGCTCTTGATCAGGGGTTGCAGGGATAGTATGAGGGGAACAGTTTTACGCTGAAAGAGGGGAGACTGAGATGAGATCTCAGGAAGAAATGTTTTCCTGTGAGGGCACGGAGGCCCTGGCTTGGGTTGCCCAGAGCAGTTGTGGCTGCCCCATCCCTGGAGGTGTCCAAGGTCAGGTTGGATGGGGCTTTGAGCCCCCTGATCCAGTGGGAGGTGTCCCTCCCCATGACAGCGTGGTTGAAACTGGGTGGGCTTTGAGGTCCTTTGCAAGCCAAACCATTCCATGATTCTACAATTCATTTTTGCCACCTCAGCCTGATTTCTGGACCTGAAATGAAACTGTTTGGTACCTGGTACCATCCCTCGTGCTGTTGTGGTAGCCTGACAGTGCTGGATGCAATAACAAACTCCTAGGACAGGCAGAATGCTCGCTCTGCTCCCTTCAGGCTGCTCCCAGCCCCTGGGGACCACCTGGCTGCAGGGCAAGGCTCTGTATCCAAGCACTCTGCAGACAGGAGACTGCTCTCTCAGGTGCCTGAACACTGTCAGTGTCCAGGCCCGAGCTGTGAATCTTTACTACGTCGAAAGGCCACTATTTGACTATGAAAATGGGAATTTGTGACCTTTGCTTTGGGAATCAAGTATTTGCCCTTGTTCAACAACTGCTTCCTTTTCTGACCCTGAAATGGAGCATGCTGAGCACAGGACACCCACCTCTTCTAAACATCCTGGCTGTTCCTCCCCACCACACGCAGGCACTGATGTTGCACCCCTCTGGCAGAGAATCACTCACACCACATACCAACACCGAGGAAGGGTTCTGGGAGATAAACTGGGGTGCTTTCTGTTCTTTCCCCCTATATCCTGGAGTGCACATCTCTCAGGGTGCAACGCATCGCCCAGAGCAGTCCCAAAGCAGCTTACACGACAGCAGCATCAAACACCCATGCTGACAGTTCTGCAATCATCAGCTCCAAGCGCAACAGCAGCCAAATGAAAGCCAGCAGCATGTTGGGCATCTTCAGGAAGAGGATAATGAGAGACAGGGCACAGGTTTAAAGCCTATTATTTTACACAGTGTATAACTGTCTGCTTGAGGCACACACGCTTTCATTTCACTTTTACCTATGATCTAGATAGGCTTAAAACAGCAGGAGGATTTTTGCTGGGTAACGTTGTGATGATGAACTAAGAGCTCTTTTTGGCTTGCTTCTTCTTGAAGTCTCTTTACAGTAAGGCTGATGCCAGTCCTCTCCTTGACCCGTATTCATTTGGCATCACTTTGAGGCGCTCAGCCACTGGAGCTCTAAACGCTGAGCCCTGAGCATCAGGGCCATGGAGAAGCCGTAGGAGAAATCCGCACCCTTTGAAAACTTAAGGACTACTGAGTAAGCATGTGCATGTGTGCATGTCTGTGTAAGGAAGGGTCAGGACATTTGCAGCACAGAGACAAGAAGGGCCCTGCGATTTCACTACAGGGCACCACACATTCTTGTCCATCTTCTCCCTACCCCAGTCTCATGGAAGCTTCTGCTCCCTTGGTCATGTCATTCAGCATCTGCATCGTGTCTCCACAACCCTGTCAGGCTGCCATTCCATTTACAGCCACCATGGGTGTCCATCATCTCCATCCACTTCTCTCATGCCCTCCTCGCCATCAGGTGTACCAGAGGTGTCCACATGTCCCTTCTGTCTGCAGCTGTTCTCTTGGTCCTGTACTTCATCTCCCTTCCCAACCACTTTCAGCTCCTTCAGTTTGGGGGCAAAAGTACAGCAGCGACCGCCACCCAACCAAGCAACAACCTCCTGTTGTTTTCCCATCCCCAAACTCCCTTCCCATGCCTGGGTGCTGTAGTTCTGCTCTTGCGTCCAGAGCCTTTTCAACCATGAACTGGAATTCCTTTTCTCTAGTATCAATGTCACTGTTCTATGAGATCAAAAGCATATTTCTCTCTAACAATGTATAAATACTGCAAACCATAGAGGAAATCATTCAAAGAAATACTGGAAAGTCCCTGAAAAATACTTTTCCCTCTTCCTTAGGAGAACAGGGAATACAAACACTGGTTTGCTACCTCCGCTTCTCCGTCTGTGCTGAATATTGGTTAAAACAAACATCCTGGTTGTGCATCAGGTGACAGATGTATTATCCACGCTTTACTCGTTTTGTTTACGGATTCCTTCCCAATCTGGAAATGAGACCATTTCTTCTGGTGGAATCACCCAATGTGGGAAAACCCCACAACAATTACACATGGTGCTGGCTCGGCATTGCAGACGTGTTCCAAGTGTTGCATTTATTCTTGTTTATGAAAGGATATTATCAGCAGCTCCTCAGGAAATGGATCTTTTGGAAGCCAGACAAATGGCCAGGGAAACTCCTGGGGCGGCAAGAGCACCTTTTGTTTCTGGGTGCAGAGGAGACATGAGAATTTTGCCACCTGTAAACATAAGCCTGAGATCTCTGCTGTCAAAAATCACCATGAACATTTAGTTTTAATAAATAATAATTACCTGCAATTAATTATTTTTAATAATGACTGTTAGTGCCAGGCACGGCAGAGATGACCTCACAGTTCCTGTGGATTTCTAGAATGGAAGATACAATACAAGAAGAACCTGGAAAGCAGGCAGAGACTCTAAGGAATAAAGGAAACAGCCATTTTCCTTCCATCAGAGCTAACACTCAGCAGTTCAAGCAGCCCCTGCACTATGACAGCTGTGTGTTTGCAGCACGTACCACGCATTTTCCTCAAACCCATCGTGCTTCTGGCCTGCTCAGCATCTTGTGATGCTGACTTGTTCTGGTCAGTCACCCTCTGGAGAAGCGCACACAGCTGGGTGCTTTCAGCACAACACGCTGAAAGGAATGTGAATTTCTCATGTTTTCTCTCTTTTTTCCCCCCATAATTTCTTTCTGAATGCTTCCTCAAACTCTGGGCGCCTTTTTGGTTGCCCTGAGGCATTGTACATGGTTCTACAAACCCAAACCTGTGCCACCAGATCTCCTCAGTGACAAAAGTGAATTTACAGTTCCTCTGCGCTCACAGTTAGGTTACAGGTACAAGGTTTGCTGGTACCAAGTCTCACCCACCCTTTCACGAGGCAGGCTGCACGGTGACACCTCTCTGGGAGACATACATCGGCCTGTCCTCCAGACCATCTCTGAGAGTTCTGCTAGGGTACACTCAAACTACATCAGCCTTCAGCAGTGACTCCTGACAGTGCTTTCAGTGTCTCACTTTGCAGTGACATTTTAAAATCCAATTAAGAAAGAATGTATGCATTTTGTGCAAACAACTATTTTCTTCTTCCATGGAGTTGCAGAGAGCTCTGCTTATGGCCACGAAGCATCAGCACCATCCAGGCACTGGCAAAAGACACTCTTGCCCTGGGAGTTGAGTGCTAAAGCATCGAATGACACAAAATGACACAAAATTTGTGTGAATTAACGCTAAAAAAAAATCCCAAACTCATTGGACAATGAGGTTTCTAAATCCTGAGGCAGCTGTACAAAGAATAGCCAAAATCCCTCTGCAGAGACAACAGAGATGCTTATCTTCATTCCAGTCACTGGGGATGACAAGAAATGACTGCCAATCAGGAAGGGAAAGCAGTTGAGACAGAGAGAGGAGTCATTTCCCAGTTTGCTGAGGTGAAAACAAGGTTGCTTGTTTTCACAGGTGCAAAGAAAAAGCAGAAATTGGCTTTACGTTCAAATCTACAGCACTGGGTAAGAAATAGAATCCTGGCATTTCCCTTAAAACCACATGTTCTGCAAAAAGTAGAGGTGAAGTTTTAAAACATGCTACATGCTAACGCACCAAGAACACAACCCGGCAAGCCAGGGCACGGAAATGCAGTGCCGGGAACACGAGCTGCAGGGATTGGGAAGTGAAACGGTGCCGCTGTTACCAGGCACATGGATTTTTCCCTATAAGTTAGCACTGATCTCATGTCTGGTTATATCTCGGCCCACAACAAGGCTTCTGGTGTGCACAGCCAGCCTCCTCCAGCCCAGGGCGATGTGCTGCGCACATGAAAACTGTCTCTTTTACGACACGTAGGAGTTTTTATGACATAATCAAGCACTGAACGTGAAATAAAAGCTCTGAGGGTGCAACAGGGGATGAATTACACCTCCCAGATGTCTGTAATGCTCTGGAACAGGCCCCAACTGCATAGCCTGACTTCTCTTATCTAATCAGGAATGGCATCGCTGCTGCCCAGGCTCTTCCTGATAGCAGGAGCTGTGTCTGAAAGTGAGCACACTTTGCCAGTCCTTATGACTGAAACCAGAGCAGCTTTGCACAGCCACCCTGTGACCTACCTGCTAAAAGCCAAGCGCATGTTTGTACGCGCAGGCAGTGACAAACACCCAACAAGTTATTGTCACTTTCAACAGCCCAGGCTCATGGAGAAACTCCCTGCCCTGCTCAGGCTCACGCCGAGTTCCTGGAGTAGAGTTAAACAGTCTGCTCACCTTTGAAAACTGTTTGTGCCCTATTTTCTTCTTGTCTGACCTAATTTGGGCTCTGATAATATTTTCCTTTATGCAGTACTCATTTTTATGTGCTTTGTTACAGTGGAAAACCAAATACAAACCACATTCTGTGACTCTGTCATACAATTGTCCTATAGGAAAAGAGTTGGATAAATGGGAGAAGCATTGATACACACGCTTCAAAGTGGTGACAAAGAAATACTTGGAAAGGCATTAATGCACATTTAATATTTAGAATTCTGTGCATTTCAGAAGTGTATGGAGACTGGAGAAACGATTCAACCAGAACACAGGAGAAAATCCACTGGGGCACCAAGATGCACAGGAATGGCATCCGGGCCAGGAAGCTCCTGCTCTAAAATTAGCTAGAGGGTTAGAATATTCTAGATAGGTAGCCCCGAATGCTTGTCCTCTTCCTCTTTTCCAAGGCATCCCAGTTTAGGAATAAAATACCAATTTGATGGATCTTTACTGTGATCCGCAATGGCCATTCCCACATTTTCTAGTAAATCACAGAATCCAGTGTGATTTATGAAGGAAACTTAAAAGCCACATTGGAGAGGAAGGAACTCACGTGCACAACCAGACAGAATCCAATCTGGATGGGATTACTTCTAGTGCCAGTGTCTAAGAGTACAAGCTTAACGATGCTTTCTCAGATAACATGTTTAAGGGTTACTGCCCAATCAAACAGAACTATTATCAAGTCAAGAAATCAGACAAAGTAGTATCATTTGGTCAAACTTTCCGGAGACACTCAAGAAGAAGCAAAATTAATTCCTGTGCTTTTATTCTGATCTCACTTTTACCCCAAGCACAACGGAAAGGACATGAGTACCACTACCTCTAGCACCGACCTCAGCTCAGGCTTTTCCAGACTGCCTCTTTCTCTGCTGGGACAGAAACAATAGCCACCACCCTCTCACAACAATACACATTTCTGCCAGCAAATCATTATTCTGGCTCTTAAGAGTCATAAATTCTGTCTGTAGCTGGCAAACAACTGTGTCCATCTATAAAGAGATGCAGGAAGTAATTTCAGACCAACACTTCAGCCTTGCTCATGGGAGTGGTCTGGTGTGGACCTAGCAGGGCTGGATCAATGGTTGGACTCAATGACCTTTGGGGTCTTTTCCAACTGATACTGTTCTATGATTCTATGAATCTGAAGCCCAGCAATGTTTTTCTGTGGAAACAGTTACTGCCTTTAAGCAGATAGGCTTAGTCTCTAAAACAATGTGACTCACAAACTTAATTTGCTTCCTTTTACTGTATCACAATCAGATATGAATGATAAAGAAGTGCACTTTGTGACTCTGCAAACAAAAATGTCCTCTGAGCAGCAGTGTTGGAAATCCTGCATTTTCTCATTTCAGGAAAGGCTGTATTTCTGAATGTTGAGTGTTTGATCCAAGTGAGAAAACATGTTTGCCTGCATGAATTCTTTCCTGTTTCACACTAATGATTATGGTCTCTCACAGCTGAACACAGCAGATATTCTGCAGTTCAGTTGCCATGAATCAGAAATTGCTGTAATGCCAGCAAATTCCAGCATAGTTGCTCCCTGATATTGAAGATGCAGATACGTCTTTAAGGGAACTTTTCCTGGTACTCAAATGGCAACTGATTTTAATCAAGGCACATCCTTAATTCCAACTGTTTTCAACCACTGCATGGTAGGAGGTTCTGATTGCCACCCAAACCAGCCCACACACGGTCCCAGATCCACAAGATACAGCTCCACACGGGCTCAGAAACGCTGCTTTGCCCCTGCTGCATCAGCAGGACATTTACCTTGTCTTCACCCTCTCACAGCTGCTGTGAAGATCACTGAGAAAACCCTGCTTTTAGACCTGGCCCCTAGAAACCCTTCTGATCTGGCACAGCTACTTGGTAAAAACCCCCAAACCTTAAAGTGGTTTTGTAAGTAACCACTTAAGTGCAGAACTCCAAAAGGAAGGCATTTGGAAACCAGAAAGAAATGGGATCTTTTGTTTTACTGTGGTCCTATGGGCTGAAAGGATCATAACTTTGGCACAGTTGGCAGCACTGCTGGAGGGCAAATGTGACACAAGGAGAGGCAGATGCTGTGCACTCATTTAAAAGTGGGATTTGAGATCACAACAGATCTCACAAGTGTAGTTATGTTTCACATCTGGAAAAGAGAAGATAAGCCAAATTTTTTAGCGCTCTGCAAAAAAGCAGAGAGCTTTCAGGCCATGCCGAGTATCATCTGTGTCTAATTTTTACCTCCTGAGACAGGAACATCTAAAACATGTGTCCATTGAGTGAGTAGGACGTGCCAGTAGCTGCAGTTGTCCCTGTCCTCCTGTGATACTGGGAGTTGTGTATGATTTGTGGGAGCTTGTCCCCAGGATGCTACCTGGGTCTGCATAGACCCACTATTTGTTTAAGCAGCTCTCACAGCACTCAGCTATGAATCCAGCTGCTCACAAACAAGGGCACAGAGGAGCTCTTGTGAGCAAGCTGGAGTTCCCTGGAAGCTGACAGGGAGACAGATTTGGGTGAAAGCATCCATTCACCTCAGGTTTCACAGGTGCCCCAGGATCAACCCTGTATGCAGAAAACCATCAGGATTCTTAGGCTAAGAAATGAGAGTTTCTGGGCTGTTCCTCCCTCTGGAATCAGGCAAAAGGAATTTAAATCAGAAGGAAGTGAAACTGTGAAATCCAAGAGGTGCAGAGGATTCAAAATAAGCTGTGATGTTCTAAAAGAGAGGCTGGCAGCTTTCCAAAGACAACTGCAAGATGTGCACGGTTAAAGGTGAAAACACTTCTGTTGGAACAGCAAACATGACACTGCTGCCATGAGGGGCAGGTGAGCTCCAGCGCTGCCAGATTGGAACGGAGCAGGAATCAAGGAGCATGTGGGCATGCTCTCCCTCAAAACAGGAGTGCAGTAAATTTCCATTTAGCCTAGAAATTGCTGCTCAGAGACACAATAGTTTAATAAAACCGCAGTAATCTGCCCCAGAAGCACAGTCCATGGGAAGGGGATTTCCACTGCAAGAGAAGTCCAAGGCTGCTTGGGACTGGCCCATCTCCACAGAAGTCCAGAGGTGCCGTCTGACAGGTTTCCCAGCCTGTTACACAAGACTTGATATGGAATTGCTTTGATTGCACAAGGATGACACTGGCTGAGTGAGAAAGCAAAGTGGTCAGCGGAACACTTACTCAGCAGTTCTACTGAAAAAAAGAGTTCAAATTGCCCGTGTTTCCAATTTCCACCACATCCGATGAGGATGCCGATGCCTACAGTCAGGAACAGCCCTGACTGAACCACCCAAGGCCCAAGCTGAAGCTTGCTTCCACAAAATAGTTCCACCCAGCAGAAACTTCTAGAAATTATTAACCTCTTTGTTACTTTTTGCATAGGAGAAATCCCTTGTGGTCAGGACAAATCCTGCGTTCCTGGGCCAAAATCCCAGGACAACCTCCCAACAGGTTAGGAACTTCAGTGCTGTGGCCTCAGCATTATTCACAACCCCAAGTGCAACCATGATAGTGCCAGGGCCTCCCCTAACCAGCACTGCTTCACACAACGGTCTCCACCGCCCCTCCGGAAGCTGGGACTGGAGCAGATGGCCTGGTAAAGTCATTATTCCTCAAATATGGCGGTTCAGGTGGCTAAACAAGCGTCTGAGTGTTACAGTAAGTTAATGGATTCCACTTTCATAAAACACATCCCATGCCTGCACGTCAACGCTTGGAGCAGATGATGGAGAAGCTCAGAAGATGTTGGGGGGATGAAGGGCCTGGTGCTGCAGGATGAGCACTGGGGCAGGAACCAGCACATGCCACTGCTTTTAGGGATTCACTGAACATCTGTTAGTACGGATACAAGCTCATGGATCCAGCCCGTCCAGATCCCTCTGCAGAGGCTCCCTACCCTCAAGCAGATCAACACTTCCACCCAGCTTAGCGTCATCCGTGAACTTACTGATGGCCACTCGGCCTCCTCATCCAGATCATTGATAAAGATATTGAGCAGGACTGTTCAATATCTATGATTCCGTAACTGGCAGCAAAAGGTCACACTCAAAATCAAACCCCATCCAGTGTGCTTTCATTCATAGGTTCTGACACACAGCCTGCACTTCTCCCAGAACTTCAGACTGCCAGCCTCCACAGCCTTTCCTTAAGTACCAACTCGTATTTAATATAGCTGGGCTCTTCCGTAAGAGTTGTCCATGTTGGTGTCAGATCTCTGTGCGAGGCACTTTGTCACCCAACACAAATAAGGAAGAGCAAGTGACCTGACAAGAACTCCAACGCTCTGAGATCTTTCTGTTTGGATGACCAATAACCGATAAACAACAGCACCATGACCACTGGCTCACAGCTGACTAAGCCAGGTACTGCCAGCAGCGGAGCAGCAATCAAGCCAACACAAACATGTTCGCTGACTCTGAATTTGTGTTGTCAAAATTCTAACATCTCCTCACTTTCTGCTAATCCCTCTTCCAGAAAGTTAAGACACGTGGAGTCCCTGCATTCTCTGGCTCCTCTTGTGAGCAGCACCACCTCCTGCTTCTCTCCAGGCCTTCTCGGTTTGGTACCTCATCTCTGACAGCAAAGACAGAAGAGAAGCGATTTAGGTAAGCTCTGCTCACCATGAGCACCAGTTTAATAAAGAGAGCCAAAGAAACCAGGCATTGTGGGAGCTGGTTCACGTTGAATATGGCACCTTCACCCACTCCTTGTTAAGTTTAACACCAAAACAAGTAGGGTTTGCACACCCAAACCTTTCCCCGAAGTCAGGAGGAGACAAGATTGGGTGAGAAACACAGGGAAGGGCTGTAAACCCATCCACACATGCTCGACCTGCTGGTAGGCCAGGTGCTACAGAACCTTTCCTTGTTGGAAAATTCTCATCATGCTACTCCTGCTGGGACAGAGGAGGAAGGAGCACATGCAATGGCCTCTGGTACTAAAGCAGCTATTAAAAGAAATGAATGGGTAAATGGGCAATGCTGAGTCTAAGTGCTGCAGGATTGGGCTCTCCATGGGAAGTACAGAGCACAGCTCGTTTCCAATGGGCTGCTCAGGTGGGAAGTGTGCTGATGGGACAATGGTCCTTGAGAAAAATGAGGATTCAAACTGAAAAACTTCACCAGAAAGCAATGGCTGGGCCAAATTCAGGCATATGTTCAAACGCTAATGGGAAACCGTTCATGGAAATTAAACTACTTTGACAACTGAAATCAGTCTTTTCTGCCCATGTCCTGAGCAATTTAATTTCGTGGGAATTCTGACTATTTAGAAGAAAACCAAAGGAAAAAATCCTGAATTTCAAGCAAATCAGAAGTTGCTTTTTCCAGCAGCCTATTTTGAAGAGAACCCCCCCGGCTTGCTTACTCTCCTGCCCTCTCCAGGCACTCTGGGCACCAGCATTCATTTGCAACTTTAGGAGAGAAACAATGCTGTGCTTATGTTTGTTGGTGCACTTTTTAGCACAGTCTCCCTGTAGATACCTGTACCCTGTGTGTATTGAGGCTGCTGAAGTCAAGCAATCTGAAAACTGAGAAAAGAAGGAATAAAAGGGAGAAATTCAAGATAATGGGGAAAGAAAACCATAGACAGAAACCTCAGTGCAGAACACATGGATCAAAAATGCCATCGATAGTTTTTATCCAGACAGGTCCTTCTCCAAACACCTCCCTGTGACGACCTGAAATGAATACCTGCCCCTCCTGATACATTGTAAGCTATTCCAGATAATTAACTTACCAATACTATTTTTTCCTTCCTTTCAACTAAACATCAGGCATTTCTTTTCTGTCAGGAACGATGTTATAGATTTTACTAGAGTCCAAATAAGGTGAAAAAGGAACCTGCACGCGGCACTCAAAATGCTTTCAGAAAGCATTCCCTGTTACCTTCTCCAGGGTAACTCAAGGATGACTGCTTTGCTCTTCCCTTATTTCAACACAACCAATGAAAGTAACATAGAGGATGGGAGTGTGGGTGTCAGGGGAGAGGACTTCAAAGGCTTTGTGATGATTCCGACCCGTGTTTCCATTTTCATGCGGTCACCAGTCTCGTGTCACTGCTTTCTCAGCTGCTGTCATCACTCCAACCAGAAGACCACAACTATCCACATCATACCCTCAAAGATTACTCAGCTCCACTTAACCTGAACACTTAGTGGGATAAAAATTGGATTAACCCAGGTCGGGGGGATTTTTTTGTTGTTTGGCATTTTGAGTTGTGTTTTTCATTGGGTGAACAGCTCATTTTTTAACTCAGTGAACAGTTCATTTTTTAAGAGACTCATATTTGCTTCACTTCTAACTATTTGCAGATCTAATATATTGTTCAACTCATTTCCCAGTTGAGGGAAATCATTGCTATCAGGCTTAAAGTCTTAGGACTTGGTTTCCACAGCTTCTTTGAGGGGTGCCCTCAGGAAGCAAAATCTGAGTTAATAATGCCCTGAATGAAGCATTTTACTGCTTAGGAGCTGCTCAGATGGAACCAAAAATACTGGTTTGAGTTTTCAAACTGAAAAAAACCACTTTTGATAACACTTTTGATCACGTTCCCTGCAGAGCCCCACATATTTCTCCTCATCACTGCAAAGGAAAGAGCCAACTTGTTAAGAACCCCATGCCCTGTCAGAGATTGCCCATGGTAAATTGTTTCTAGGCAATGGTGAAATGTCCTAGGACTTGTAGCCTCTGAACTCATTTTTGTGCCGTTAGGAAAAGTCCTCACTCTGAAATGGAAGAGCCATCGTGGCTCGTTTAATTGCCTTTTAGCCTTTCTGGCCGGCTGCCAGCGACTGCATGCTCTGACTGCAATGCCAAGGCAAACACCTGCCGTAGAAAGGCACGCAGGCAGCGCGCAACGGGATCACTTCCTGCAGTCCATGGATTAATAACTGGATAACATGAAGAAGACTGAGTCATGTGGCCAGTAATGCTCTGGATGTGTTTCCCTATGGTCTGGCTAAGCCGGGACAGCCTTCCACGCTCCAGCAGCCCTGAGGCCTATGCTAAGGACACGGAGGGATTTCAGAGGGCCTTCACACAGCAGAGAGCCTAAGCAAGGTGGGTAACGTGAATGGTAACGTCAACGAGGCAACTACAAATGCTTGGTGAGCTCTGTCAACAGCCACACCGACACCACTCCCCATGATAACTAATGCAAACTGAGCTCCTGGGCCCCTGCATGGCTGACTTAATCCTCCTGGAAGCGGCATGGCAGCAGGCAGCAGAGAACTTTGCTTCTGAATTCTGGCTGACCTTATGCTATCTGTTCCCTCTCTTTTTCCTGCTTTCAAGAGGAAACGTGCCAGAGGCAGTGAGAGGAGTTGGAGGAAAGGAGAGTTCGCCTACAGCGCAGCTTTGCCTCTGCCAGTTGGAGGGAGGAGAACTGACCCACATCCACGTGGAATGGAGCTCAAGGGAATCGGGGAGCTGCAGGTACAAAGCCTTGTGCAGGCAGACAGCTGTGCCTTTCAAAATACCCCCAGATACACCACTTCCCTCGTGCCAGGGCTGTTTATGTGAGCACTGACTCACCCGACTAAGCCCTGCAGCACTACTCCAGCCCAGCGAGCTCCCACTGGGCTCGGCACATGGGTCTGCAGGAGAGCTGCTGCCCGGTTTCACACATTGCTACTCCGCGCCCCAAACAGCCGCACGCTCCTGACCCCCCGAGACTGCTGGAATTTCCTCCACAGTAACCACTGTGGAATGAGCCTGACAGTTCAGGGGTTTGGAACAGTCATCCAGGCATAAAAACCAGCGCTGTCACGTCAACCATCCTTACTCATGTGTGCTGTCCAAGAATGACACGTCATCAGGTTGTGTATGAGTGACGATTCCTTACTCAACAGATCCACTCTCCGCATTCATTTAGAGCTGGATCTGCTGAGGAGAGATTCAGTGACCAGCACTGGATTATCCGTGCCTCATCCTCACTGTTACTTGCGTCTGTCTGCTGCAGCTGCTCAAATCCTTCTTCCTGGTAGCACACAGTGAGCCTCGGGTTTGTTGTTCAACTTGTGAGAGCTCTAAGTAGAATACTCATCATGGGCACACAGAGGTCCATGAGGTTGGGAGGGGGCACCTGATTCTCATGGATTAAGGTCATTGAAGTGTGTGTGTTCCTACCAACACAGTAATGCACATGTGCAAATAAAACCTGTGTTCATTAGTGTTGTCCTGCAAAGAACATGGCATTTCCTTGGGCAGTCACACTGGGGATTCGCAGCACAATGCTTGTGGTACCATAGCATGGAGAGAATGGTGGCTCCATCCCTATGATCTCAGGGGACTTCAGGGAAGGTTTCCAACTTTTCTGACCATTTGTGTCCAGTTGCCCATTTTTATCAGCTGTGTTTTGTATGGTTCTGTCAGGGAACCCATCTAGTTTTAAAGGAAGGCCTGCCCCTGCCTCCCCTGGCTCCGACCTCTTCAGTTGCCACTCTGTTGGATTAAAAAAACCCATAAAACACTGCTTACCAGCTTCTACTGCTTGGAAAACAGAACCTGAAAGAGCAGCACTGCTACAAGGTTTTTTCTTGAAGAGGGAAGCCCAAGTTACACAATGCACCAGCTTTGTACAGTTTTATATCCACATCGGTGAAAAACTGATTTTCATTAAAAATAATCAATTAGTTTTCAACTAAATTAAAAAATAAGGATGGTCATGTAAGCCACCCCACGTAACCCCAACATGTTTCATCTTCTAATCACTCTGAAAGGGCTGGAACACAGACAGCACAGGAGCCAGTGAACCCCAAGCCATGCTCCAGCTGCAAGCAGGAGTGTCTGGCCCAGCCGGCTGGCAACGTGCAAAGTGTCCAGCTCATGTCACAGATTGTCCCTCAGTGGCAGCGCTGCTCTGATGCTCTCTCCTCCTCCATCCAACATTCTTTTCACTACCTTGGCTGATATCCTTTGAAGACCCTTTGTCCAAGCTTTCTAAAGTTGGCCAAATGGTACAGACTTTTACCAGAGAGGTGAAATTGAGGGCAGGAAGGAATGACAGCAGGACAGAGAGACGTCTGGGTCATGTAATTTCCTTGTAACTGCAAGCTAGAAGCCAACAGCTTCCAAGGATGTCATTACCAAACTGCAACTGGAAAGAGGTGCAAATTACTCATGAGATATTCCCGATTCCATGGGGCAATCACCATTTGCCTATGACATGCAACCTTCCTGCTTGGCTGATCTATAGGGACACCGAGCCAGCAGCCACATGAACCATATGATCTGTAGGCAACCAAGCTCAGGAATGAGAGTCTCTGGGTACCACTTAGTTTAAGAGCTCGCTAGGACTGATTCACACGCTGCATCTTACCTGGTTTCAGTCCAGACTTGGTTTTGTTTTCAGATAGTAAATCCTCTAATGGGATTATTGTACTGTGATACCTGGAATTTCAAACATCACCCTATTCTGCTTTCCATTTCGGCACCCCTGCCAGTACAGTTTCACCAGCAGTTAATTTCTATCCTGCCCTGATTATGTCATTATAATACAAAGATTACCCGGTTTCTCTCTAAAAGAAAGAAAATACAACCTAGGTACTTCAGTTGCAAGGAGCTGCCTCTGTGCTGACAGTCTTCTTATAAGGAAACAACACCTATTTTTCCCAGAAAATCAAGTCAAGCCAGTTCAAAACAGTCACTATACCATGCTCGGTTTCAAGTCACTCCAGTAATGATTCATGAGCAGATTTCTTCTTCACAAACCAGGAACATTTCACTGAAATCTGGCTGGGATTATCAGATTTTGCATAAGAGCTCAAAGCTTCAGATGTATATTTTACAGCAAAGAACTATTCATTAAATAAATAAAGATTAGAAAGTTGCAGAGGAAGGGAGACCACAAATCCTCTCACAAACCCTGAACTCTTGTGCAGCCATAAACATGTCATAAAACAAAGCAATACGTGATGCGTGGTACAAAAAAATTGACCTGGAAGCTTTTGGGATACATAAAGGGTTTGAGTTCTCAGGGCAAGACCCATGGCAGCTTCACCCAGGAACAACTTGATTTGCTGAGCCCCACTCCTGCTCACAAGTGCCTGTGGAAAAGAGAAGAAGGATCAGCTGGAAAAAAAAAGGATGTTTCGTATTATTTTATTTCAAACTCATTCCAAAAGCAAGTGCTTTGACCATAATGGAACTAAAACTGTTTGTAAATAAAGCTCAGAAATCTACATCATCTGATTTGCTTTAAAAGCTCCCAGAAAACAGCTTTCTTTGCTGCTTTATAACAGAAGTTACCAAAATGCCCTGACAGTCTTGAAGACAAAGAGTGGCCTGCCTGTGCAGAGGAGGAACAGAAGGCTCATGTAGTGTAGGTATGGAAACCAGAGTGTCTCCAAGCTGCAGGAAAACAGACAGGCAGTTCTCAAAGGAAGCAGTGCTCTGGGGAGGAAGCCCTGTTGGGTGACAGTGTGTAGTTCCATGGAAAGCAAACCAAGATCCTCCTCAGAAAAGCCCCAGCTCCTTACAGAGAACAGGCGAATCTCCTCAAGGTCCCACGCAACCCAGATTGATGCTCAGGACTGTGCAGAGCCATGACTCCTGCCACCCTGTACCTGAAGGAGCTGCTGTGCCGGGAGCTGCTCAAGGCAGGGAGCAAGCACCTTCTCTCCCCTTCCAGCTCCCTCAGCCCCAAGCACCCAGTGCTGAAAAGGGGCCAATACGGCTTCCACTTCCAGGACAAAGCGAGGGTAAACATGAGCTTGACAGGGATTCTCACCTCACTTTGAGAACAACAGCAGGATTTCAGCATTTCTGTCCTCATCCATCTCTGTCCTTCCACCTCCCGCCCCATCTCCTCAGTACACAGGCACTGCAACAGTTTGGAACAGCGGGATGTCCTTCTCCCCTGCTACCTGCCTGTAGCTGTCACAGACAACCTGGAGATGTTCTGTCTGCACTGCTGTTTTGCAGATCACAGAATCATAGAATCTTCCAGTTGGAAAAGACCTTTGAGATTGAGTCCAACCACACCCCTCATCCGCTAAACCATGTCCCTTAAAAACTCATCTATCCTTTTTATAAATGCCTCCAGGGATGGTGACTCAACCACCTCCCTGGGCAGCTGTTCCAGTGCCTGACCACCCCTTCAGTAAAGAAATTCTTCCTAATAACAAATCTGAACCTCCTCTGATGCAACTTATGGCCATTTCCCCTTGTCCTATCACCTGTCACTTGAGAGAAGAGATCAACACTCGCTCTCCCACAGCCTCCTTTCAGGCAGCCGTAGACAGCGATGAGGTCTCCCCTCAGTCTCCTCTTCTCCATACTAAACAATCCCAGTTCCCTCAGCTGTCCTTCGTAGGACTTGTTTTCCAGCCCCTTCACCAGCCTCGTCGCCCTTCTATGGACGATGTGATTCCTCTACTTGGATGACCGCCCGCGAGTGGAACCGTGCTGAAATCCAGCTCCTCATCTGTTTGGCAGCACCTAGCCTGGTTCTCTCAGTAAATAAAGTCTATGATGTGATGAAGCTGCCTTGATCATTCTGTATACTTCTGTTCCTCTGGCAGCTTCTCAGTGCTGGCCATTCCCAAAGTGTTAGGATGAAAGATACTCCCTTTCTGGATGTTTTCTGACAGCCTACAGGCAGCTATAGCAAAAGGCTGTAGCACACGTGCGTAACGCACTTTGCTAACACGCTGGAGATCCTGAGGCAGAGGGAGAAAGAAAAGTTACGGGTGCCTTAACTGGGGAAATTCCTTGGATGGATTGGGTCCCTAATTAGGCATCAGAGAACCCACTCGCCATACTCAAGTCCTCTGAAAACCAGTTTCATCCATTCTGCTGCTCATTTGCTTGGAGCACCTTAATCATCCCTTGCAATAATCATCTCCTGGTGGGAGCAGGAGTCAGGTCTCCATGTCTGTGCCAAAGGGAGGTGAACGTTACTGGGCCTTCCTTTCATTTCCTAAAAATATCATCCACGCAGCGTGGCAGGATGAGCTGTGCAGATTGCACATCCGCCTTAGGTTACAACACGCGTTCTTGTTCTCCTTGTGTCATCACAGAGACCTCTTGACACCCCAACCTCACCACGGATAAATGCTTTTAAAGTTACTCCCTCTCCTTGGGTTCCCCTGATTCATACTCACTAGCACAAGAAAATTACCTGATCCACCTCCCTTTCTTATCCTGACTTCCAGGAGGGCACTGGTGCAAGAGCAGAGCACACCTACGGCCTTTCAGCATGCTAACTGGCAGCAGACCAGTCAGCCTCTATTCTCTCACCAGCAACTAATGACCAAGCGTGACTGACTGGCTGTATCAATGAGAAAAGGGAGGTGAATCTCCCTGTAGCTGGAAAGGTTTGGCCAGGAGGCTGGGCTGATCCCGTTTGCAAAACTCAGCTAATTGCTCAGCACCCAACCCTTGAAAGAGTCCGTTCCTTTGGGAGGATCCTGAATTATCTTCCATTTTACTTGGTCGGGAGTCCATCTAAAAGTGACACAGTGGGTCACATATTCACAATTCCCACTGCCTCTGAGTCATTGCCTGCATTATGGATTATCATGCTGGTCCAAGACAAATCAATAGTGCAAACAGCATGAGGTGTTCTTGTTTCACAGGGAAAGGGACAGAATAAATGATGCTCATTTGACTTGTTATTGCCTTTGTCTCTAAAACAGGGTCTTGTTAACACTGCTTCAAGCGTTCCCGGGTGGGTATTTGCACAAGACCTCACCAAAACTCCAGGTCTGGTTAAAGGTCAGGCCTGCTGCCAGAGAATGAAGACATTCCATCCATAAACGTTCTTTTGTCAAGCAAAATTGTAATTACATCACAGGGAAATGACGGGGCAAATAAGCTGCCTCATAAGCACTGCAGATGTTACACATTTGCCAACTGGCCACATGTGCTGATTGAAGAGTATTTCCTTTCTGGCATGGTGATGCAGGTTCAGAGCTTCTTCACCTCTCTCTGCAGTGAGTGTCTGCTTCCCCAACACATCCTTATTTCACTGTTACGAGATGTTCGGTGCTCAGATCTCCCCTAAAAGCACCATACGTTGACAGCTTCTCTGCTGCACTAACCCTGAACCATGCTGTAATTCACACCAAGAGCAGATAGTGGGAAGCAAATGCATGGGAATGGATTTGTCCCAGTTGAAGGACAACAAAGCAGATGGTTGTTGTGAAAAGCTGTGTGGGCAGAGAGACGCAGTGGTAGGCCCAGGAGAACGTGGGCACAGTGTCCAGTTGGTTCTAGAAGCGTCAAACAGATTGCATTCCAAATCACACAGACACCTCTCCTCTGGATTTTGAACATGACTCTTCTGCTAAAGAGATGGAAACTTTTCCAGTTCCCAAGAAGCACAGCTTTACTTGATGGCAGCTTTTGTGGTTTTTAAGGCTCTCTCAATTATTTGTTACGAAATCTCCCACTGGAGACAAGAAAGACGAGGAAGCAGCTTTCCAGATGTTTGAGACGGCAGAGGAAAGCAATGCAATTTAAGATTGTGTTGATGGTTTGAAACTCACGGGACAGAAGGTGCACAGAAGAGCTCCGCACCACACAGGGAGTTTGTCACTGCTGTTTCACCACCTGTGCGCTTAACTGCCAAACTCGTGTAACCCTTGGTATTGCTACAGATTCCATTCATCTTAGCCTGTTCCTGGACAGAAATCCCTGCTAAGAGATTTGCGTATGACTGAAGCAGATGATGCTCTGTTGATGCAGATTTCTAAGTGACAGAAGGCATCGGCCATGCTCTAACAGAGAGATCATTTTCCTCCATGAAACAGGCCCTTAATGCACCATCTGTAGCAATCTTCTAAGAACTCTGCCCTCCAGGAGTTGCTCAAAAAGGGGGTAAAACGCACGTCAGCCTCATACCTGGCCTACTTAAAGTGACAACTGAAGTCATCTCAGTTGCTGCTGACAACAGTGGGGTGAGGGCTTCACACCACAAGTGGACTCTTTGCCCTGAAATCCAGATGGCTCCGTTCAGAACTGCGATGGAGCTGGTGCTTCCCAATGCAGAGAGTGTGCTTGCACAGAACATGGCCGCAAAAAGAGAAACAAACTGATAGCACAGACAAGATTTACCCAAATAAACAAAATCCGACACTTAATGCCCTATCTTATAAACAGCCACCAGCCAGGAAATGTCAGTTTATAACAGGGTAGGAGGGTGGGGGACCTCAAATATGGGGAGAAAAAGGTCAGAAAATGGCTCACAGAGACTCTACTCCTTAGATTTAAATCTGGTCTGTGTCTTCATGATCCCCTTGCATCTGGCACACCGAGCATATCACTGCAAGGTCTGCTCTGAATAGGTTTGGTATTGGAGAAACAGGATTCTCAGCATGAAAATGTCCTTCTCCCTCAGCACCTCATAAAGAAATTTCACAGTAACAGGCAGGGTCGTAGCTGAGTTTGGTGTCACGGAGCAAGGACCAGCACCCAGGCAAGCATCGGACAGCTGGTGTTACCTACTGAGTTAGGGCCTGTAGTGCTTTTTGAAAACTCCTGAGCAAGGCAGAAGGAACTGCAGATAGGTAGGAATCAAGTATTTGCTCCCTACCCTTTGTCAGACCAAGCACGACGAGAGGCAAGCACTTTGGGGAGAAATGTAAACCCATACTTCTTGGAGCTCTTCCCCTCCTGGTTACTTTAGTGCTTCCATAACTCCCTGCAGGGTGGCAAAGGGAAAAATAGTCAAGTGCCCAAAGGATACAGAACCGATGGACCAACAGCCACAGGGACAGCACTGGCCATGACCAAACCAGTGAGTGCACACCCAGCTCTTTAACAAAGGCGAGGCAGCCTAATTGGTCAGCGTGCAGGGAAATACCTGGCAGGCTAATACAAAGTTAGGTCTCTTCTCAGCTTCCCTCTTCCGGGGAACATTCTGCAATTAAGCAGAGGGTTGATTTGCAAGCTTGCAGACACTGCACTAACAAATCAGTCTGTCTTGCTGTGTCTCCCTGCCCGAGATAAAATAAAAGAAGTGTCCGTTGCCTGATACCAGAATGGCTCTATTGGTGCCCAGGCCAAGGTAAAACAATTAACACAAGTATTATAACTTTGGAAAGATCTCAGGAGAACAATTTTAATCCCTCTTCACTGCCCCAGAAAGCAAAGCAGCAGTCCAAAGAAATGATGGAGCACTAAATTAAAGCAATGAATGGTCTCCAAAGACCAAACAAAGGGTAGGATGGCTATGACACCTCTGGACCGCACCTGCTGCTCAGAGGCACCCCCAGATTCTCTGGCAGACCTATCCTTAGATGCAAAAGACAATAGATTTTATGCCTCAGTTTCCACTGGCATCTTCCAGGTTTATGAACTTCAAGAAAAGTTGGCTTGGGCTGTATTTAACCTGCAAACTCCGATGTCTACAGGACAATCCATAGCCATGTGAGTTTTCCTGCTAGATCCCTGGCACTGCAGGCTCCCTTGGTGAGTGGAGCAGGCTGCAGGCAAGGGAACAGGCTGCCAGGGCAGCAAGTCCCCCTGGAGCAGGGAGCCCAGGGATAGGGAGTCCTGCTGAGGTAGGGAGTGCACCTGGAGCAAGGAGCCCACTTGGAACAGGGAGCCCTCCTGGAGCAGGGAGCCAGCGCAGGGAGCCCTCCTGGAGCCCCTCCACGGCCCCTAGACGCCCCTTGCCGGCTGCGGGGCCGGTCTGGGGGTCCGGAGCAGGGAAGAGGCTGCAGCGCCTGCCCGGGATGTGCAGGGAGGGGAGAGCGATGCGTGGCGGCGGTGAATCAGGTTTCTCCTGCCCAGCGGGGATAAAAGCAGGGGCGGATACGGGGACCGGCACCTCGGCCGCCAGCACCAGCCATGAGCCCGTTCCTCCGCCTCCTCCTCCCACTTGTCCTCCTCCTCCTCCTGGCAGCCGCTCCTTGCCTCGGTAAGCGCAGCCAGGGACCCACCGGGCCGGGCAGGGGGCGATGCCGGTGGGACTCCTGGTTCGAGACCCCGGGAGGTTCGAGGCTCGGAACCTGTGAGGGTTCAGGGTTCGGGACTGAGGGTTCGAGACCCGGCAGGACTTAAGGTTTGGGGTTGGGGACCTGGCAACGTTCAGGGCTCAGCGTTTAAGATTCAGCAGTGTTTGGGGTTCAAAACTCAGCAGGGACTGGGGCTGGAGGTTTGAGACCTGATGGGACTCACGGTATGGGGCTCTGCAGGGCTTGGGGCTGGGGGCTCAGAGAGGTTTGGGGTTTGAAACCCAGCAGTTTCAGGGCTCAGCATCTGAGAGCTGGCAGAGCTTGGGGCTCAGGGTTCAAGACCCAGTGGGGCTCAGGGTTCGGAGTTCAAGACCTGGCGGGGTTCAGGGTTCAAGACCCAGCAGGGTTTGAGGCTCAGAGTTTGAGACCCAATGGAGTTTGGGGTTCAAGACCCAGTGGGGCTCAGGGTTCGAGACCTGGAGGGGTTTGGGGCTGATGGTTCAAGACCCGATGGGGTTCAAGACCCGGTGGGGTTTGGGGCTGGGGTCTTGGAGCCTGGCAGGATTTGGGGTACAAAACTTAAGCAAGTTTGGGGCTCAGGGTTCAACATCTGGTGTGGTTCAAGGTTCAAGACCCAACTGGGTTTGGGGGTCAGGGCTGCTTGTTTGGGCCTGGGTCAGGGGTCCTGGAGCTCCCCCGGCACAGCGGTTTCCTCTCCTGCAGGTGGGCCACCAGCTGGGGAGCTGCGCTGCCGCTGCCCACGCACTGTGTCCCAGCTGATCCCACTGCGACGGCTTGCCCGCGTAGAGCTGCTTGCCGAGGGCCCGCATTGTGCTGTGCCTGAGGTCATGTAAGTGCCCTGCGTCCCCCCTGCCTCACCCCCAATCGGCCTGGCCTCACCTACTCCCTCATCCACAGAGCCACCACGAAGCAAGGACAGACCATCTGCCTGAACCCCTCGGCGCCATGGGTGAAGCGCATCCTTGTTGGCATCCTCCGCAGGTACTGCCGGGCAGCTCCTGCTTTTCCTGCCCCTCAGGAGCCAGGCTGGGCATGGGCTGGGTTGGGAATGAGGAAGGTGCTGCGGGAATGCCAGCCCATAGCCTGTCGCTGGCTTCCATGCAGAAGGTACACACAGACTCGCCCAAAGAGCGGCTTTGCTGGGAAGAGAGAGCCCCGCACATCTGGCAGAGCATTCACGGCCAATGCCCAGCGCGCTCCTGCATCACATTAGGGTGGAGGATTCATATTAGCAAGAAATGTTTTCCTGTGAGGGTGGGGAGGCCCTGGCACAGGCTGCCCAGAGAAGTCATGGCTGCCCCATCCCTGGAGGGGTTCAAGGCCAGGTTGGATGGGGCTTTGAGCCCCCTGATCCAGTGGGAGGGGGGTGGGAGCTGGTTGGGCTTTGAGGTCCTTTCCTACCCAAACCATTCCATGATTCTATAATCACCACCAGGCATCCTTTCCAGAAGACACATCTCCTGTGGGATTTATTATCTGAGGCGAGAATTTAAGGAGAGCTTTCCTAAAATTCTGCCTGTTTCAGGTCACAAACCAGCCCTGAGGGAAGAAACACATCCAAATGAAGCTACTCAGGCTTGCCAGATGACAGCGAGAAGTGGATGCTGGAAGAAGATAACACCTCTCTGATGCATTTGCAGACCAGCACTTCAATGTTCGGTCTCTCCAAGACTCTCCCCCCTCCTCGTATTTATTACTGCCTGTCCCTAACGTGTATTTATTGCCTGATGAAGTGACCGAACCCATTCAATAACACAGCATAGGCGTGGCGAGGCGCCTCTCAGTGACCTTGCTGCCATTCTCACCACTCAAGTAGTCCCACCTCTGTGCGAGCTCCTTCTCTCCAAACTCCATTAGCCAACAAGTTCCTATAAACAGCAGGAATATTCCAAAAGAAGACGGGTCCGTCACGGAGGTGGCTGTGCAAATCTCTGATACGCAGATGTCTGAACAGGTTTTGTGCCAAGAACGCTTTGGGTTATAACAAGATAATGTTGGGGTGGGTTGTTTGGGCTTTAAATAAGTTTACATTTTATTATTTGGTATTTATACAGAAGATGTAAATGAACAGTAAATGTTCTGAAGAGGTTTAGATATTTAATGTCTACTTGTATGGCATACTGTCATAATTCATATAGACTAAGGGATTTTCCTTACTCTGCTGTGGGAAATGTCTTGATGTAAAAAGGTGGATTTATCATGAAATGACAATGAGATGAAATACAACACAATAAAATATTTTCTTGTTAAAAAACATGTTGGGTTTTTCAGTCAATTCAGTGTTAAGATGGCCCTCTGTACCTCTGTCCCTTTGGCTAGCTGGGAAGCAGCAGCCTCTGTGCCTGCCTACACATTCCCAAACATGCCTGTGGCCCAGCTCTCTCCAAAGGATCAACAACAGTGTACTGAGCAAAGGGGCTTTAGATTCAGAGGCACTTTAATACAAAATCCTCACCCAGAGCTGTTGAATGAAGAGAGAGCGATTCCAGGGTGGACACAGTGAATCCAAGTAAGCCCCTGCACTCAGCAGGCACTCATATTCCAGTGTAACTTAAAGCGGGGCTGTGCCTCAGGTTAACATGGTTGGTTGGATGGGAAGGAGCAACAGTGTCCACTGCAGTCAGAAACCAGGATAACTCACAAGTGGAAACAGCAGATTTGGTTTCCAGAAAGAGACCTTGTTCAGGTCCCGGCTGTAACAAGCAGCCCTGACACATCTGAGAGCAAAGAATCCCCATCCATGGATTCTTTTTCATAGCATATTTCCAGTGCAGACAGTCTCTTCGGTCCTTATTCCTCATTTCTACCCCTTGTTACTTTTCCAAGTAGTGGACACCAAAGAAAATTTTACTTAATTTTGCCAGCTTCTTGATGTATAAAGTAGCTTTTCTCTCTGCAATGCCAGAATTTTGAAGCCTAACATTTAGGCTGTTGTGGTGAGCAGAAAGTGTGACATAGCTCAGAAAAAGAGAAGTTATTATAGGGTTTTTTTAAGTGGTACCATCTTCCTACTCTAGAGGAGAAAAAATCTTACTGTATCTAAAACCTTTCCAGGGAAAAGAATTCATTCCGCCTGACTTATCCATCAGACGAGTGCAAGGATTTAGAGTAGTGAAGAGTGAAAAAGATGTCCTGCATCTGAGAAAAACAATGAATCCAATTCTGCAACTTTGCAAACATTAAAGAGAAAAGAAAGTAGAAGAGAGAGTAAGCTGGACAAAGCTATGTGCCAAAAAAGCAGCAGAGAACAGGAGGTGTTACTTACAATGTACATAACTAAATAAACGAATGTCTATCAAAGGGTGGGTTTTACGGTATGACAACTATATACACACACACATCTGTGTGTTATGACATCAGAAAATGACTCAAACAACAGATATTCTATACCCACTGGCCCGTGATGTGACCCACCTTGAAGCCGAAGGTACTTGAACAATGAGCATTGCTGGTTCGGTCACACATACCCCAGAAAAAATGTTCTTACTTGTGCTTTTGAGCTACTAATCCAAAACCACTTGTAATAAGATGCTTCTTAATATTTTCACCTATTTTTTTGGTCATTTCCTAACACTACCAACATTCAGTCATATCATGAAATGACCGACTTCACAATAGATGCACACAAATCCACAAATAGCAGTTTATTCTGTGGGCACCGCTCACTCGCACAACAGCGCAGGGTGGTGCTGTGGTGTTGGCTGGAGAGGATGGAGCGCCACAGTTTGAGGAATTTTTTCTGCATGCAATATTTCATGTATACCAAAATCACCAGTGATCATGACCAGAGACAGCAGGGTGGGTCTGGGATAGAAAGCAGTGCATGTACACACGTCTGGTCACAGGCCAGGAGGCAGCGACCAGCGGGGTGGCAAACAGAAGCCTTTTTCTTAGTAGAGATGGGACTTTTCCTCTCAGGAGAGGCACCCAGAAAGAAGTGGGGAGAAGAGATCTGAAAAAAAGAGATGTATTCAACAGGGTTAAATGCACAAGCGCGAGAAGAGGCAGCCTCTTTGTGCCTGCAAATCTGCAGGGACGTGCAAGAAGGAATTCAATTGTCCTTGACTGAGAACAGAGTAAAACCAAAGAGGGCTAAGGGCACCGAAGGGAGCAGGAGGAGATGGTGGCTGTTTCCAGCGTTTCCACAGCTGGGTTTTGTGTGTGTTTGGTGTTGCACAAGTAACTCAAATCCTCATTAAACAAAACATTGAACCACACATGCCCCTTTAAAGGAACACAAGCTGGAATGATAAAGTTAAAGCACAGCTTAAAGCATTTCCTAAAACACTGCCTCATATTCAGAGGTGTTGAAACACAAATAACAATGCAGGTCAGGAGCTGTTTTCTGGACATCAGAGATGCCATGTGGCATGGCATGTCTCACAGCCAAGCATGTCCTCAGCCCCAGGATGACTCCCTGCTCCATTCTGGCCCATGAATTTGCTGGGCATTACATAGGATAGTGGATAACTGTATGTCAGAGATCCTTAGAGATGATTATCTTAATGTCATAGTGCCCTGAACTTCTCATCCTACCTGAATAACACAATTTCCTAGATTTTAACCAGTGTTCCATTATTAAGTTGATTCTGTCTTGTATTTCAACACAGAGAGAAAATAAAGCAAGTTCTGTGCTACAAATGCCGACAACCAGTGAAGCTCAATATCCCACTCCCTGCTTTAACCAGCATGTTATTCTCTCTCAGTGTTTTATGGTTTCCTTGGAATCAGGAAGGAATCACAGCCAGTAGAGTGGCTCCAAGATACTGCTGAGTTTCAGATGTGTGAGCATAAGCTGCTTCACCCCAGATTTCCCCACTGCTTGCTCTGGTTGTGGCAAAAGGCAGAGGTGGGAGTCATTCCCTCTGTACATCCATGTGCACAATAAGCAGATCCTGGACTGAAACAGTGCCCACAGTCCCACGGGGGTCTGCAGAGAGCGGAGTTTGTTTGCAGTTTACCACAGGAAGGCAAGGAGAACATCATGTACAGCAAGGCTGTCATCTCCCTCCTGATCATCTCCTTTATGGGCAGATTTCCTGGTAAGAAAACTCAATTTATTATCCTTTGTATTATAATTCTTCTGCTACACAGAATGTTTTCAGGGTGTGTAGGACTTACACTGTCTTTGAGGCAGCAGGACAAGAAAATCATATTCATGGACTGTTAGAATAGGTAGTGGAAATTCACTGAGAACAATGAGATTGCAGCCAGGGCCTGAGAAGAGATAGCCTGGAGTAACTGTGTGGCACATCGCACCACTGTCACTTGCCACGCTGTGTGTACGACAACAGGCCCGAAGATTAAAGCCTGGAATATTCAACCCAGTTTGACTCCATCTATTTCTAATCACCAGCTGTCTGTTAGAGCTCTTCCCTGAGAAGCATGAGATAGGAAAAGAAACAAACTCTGCTGGGAAAGGCCAAGAAGTATTTTGTGGGCAGAAAGTTTCCCAAGCTGGGGGGGTTGGAATGCTCCCAAGCCTCAGCACCATGTGGATGCTTGCTCCTGCTGCACCCTGGCTTTGTGTTGGGATGGCACACACCCACAGCCTCTCCTGAAGCCAGGACAGAGCTGGATGTGGCTGGACAGCTGGCTGACAGGACGCCTCTATCATTACACACGCTCGCAGCAAAGCTCTGGCACAGCTTTTGAGAACCTCTTTTTTGTCTCAGGAGCCTGTCGATGGGATGTTTTTGCCCTGCCTCAATGCTCTGTTCCTCCCAGTGCTTGATTTTCAAGCATGTTTGTCTCTGCTTTCTGTCAGATGGGTAGGGAGGTGTTGGTCAGTCAAAAGAAACACAGGCAGATTCAGATGGGCAGATCAGTGAAGAAGGCAAACAGCTGGATGGTCGTATCAAGGTATTAGAGGTAGCACAGGGTAAGGTAAGGGGTTGGTTGTTTGGTCTCTATCCCCGGTAAGAGACGACTGATGGATGAACTGCCCTGGATTCTGGCTCCTGCAGCCCTGCGGGTCTCAGTCACAGTGTCCATGTGCCCCACATCCATTGATCTGGAGCTTGTCCTTGCTGATGCTCCCCTTGAAGCATTGGATTTCCTTGCTCAAATCTATTCCACAGTTCAGCTGCTAGGGATTTCCAGCTGAAGAGGCAGCTTTCCTCAGAAGGCAAAACAGACAAATGGGAGAGTTCTGATTGCACTTTGTAACCTGTGATATCTGACCTGAAAACAGGAAGATATCCCAGTGTCTGCAGTGGTGGAGCTGGGAAAGCTATTGGCTTCGTGGCTCATGATCTCGGGTAACTTCTGTCACCTCTCTGGTGCTCTATGCTCAATCTCACAAGCTGGGATAACAGCCAGGAGCCCCACGTTTCACTGCACCTGATGTTGTGGGATGCCAAAATAATCGTGGTAGTGATGGGAACTTACAAGTTGTTACCTGTACAAAGTCTGCAGGTCCTAAACACACGGTTCTTGCTCTCAATGAAGGTGCTACCTCAAACCTATGAACGGCAACCGCTTATACCTTGAGGCATGAACTTTTTATCCCTCCTGCTGTCTCTAATTAATTTTTTTCCTGTTAGTTGGATTCAGTTGCAGGCATTATCAGCCTCCCTTTCCTCTCTTCATAGAGATGATGCTGGCGGCAGAGCTGCGGTGTCACTGCATCCAGACTGTCACAGGAGTAATGTTGCCCAAGCACCTGGCCAATGTAGAAATCATTCCCAAGGGCCCACACTGCAACACTGTGGAAATCATGTAAGCAAAGTCCACAGGCGAGAGAAGCCATGGCTTATGGATGCTGAGGGGTTGGCAGCCCTTAAGTTTATAATCCCCAGCCTTGTCTGCACCCTTCTCTGGGGCCAATACTAACCGAAGTGAAATGTTCATTCCACTGCAGAGCAACACTGAGGAACAGCCAGCAGATCTGTTTATATCCCCAGGCCAAATGGGTGAAGATGGTAATTAACAGGATTCTACACAGGTAACTGCCGGCTTTACCTAGGAACTGGAATTATTCCACCAAAGAGCCTATTTTCTGCAGTACAAACATCAACAATCTTCGGCACTCTTTCTCTGAGACCTGTTTGGGTAGCACAGGGCTAGGAACACCAGAGAACTAGATAAGGTTGGTCTGTGGATGAGGCAGAAACACATCCCCCCTGCCAGATCACAGTAATTTAAAACAAATGAACTAACGGTTGAGTGTCACACTTTTTAAACATGTATATTGATCCAGGGCTCCTCGGGGCTGTATTCAGCTCTGAATGGCCAAGGGTAGTTTTTGGCTTTCCTGGAGGAGCAGCTTTGGAAGCAACAGAGCAGCATTGTTCAGCACTGCCTTGTGCCAGCAGCTCGGCATGAGAGATGGGATGCATGAGGAGAAGCTTCCCCTGTGTCCATGGGTGGGCAGAGCTCCTCGGAGATAAATGACACGCGATAGCTATCCGGGCAAACTCAGTCTACAACAGTGCAAAGTGACTTGCCCCTAGTGCAAACTATACAAACATTCAGCTAAAAAGAAACAAGAAAGAAAGCAATTCTGTTATTTTCCACTACAGGGGAATCTGGTTTTGTCTGGTGTCATTATTTGTAAATTAATCTCACTGTTGTGCTTCTGCTGTGCCTCATGACAATATCTGTATTACAGCTCAGCCAAGAAATGGCGTCAGTGAAGGAAACAGAGGCACCTCTGCGAGCAAGAGAAAGCTGCACAGAAATGCCCTTTGTCCTTAAGTGTCTCCAGGGTCAGGGTATCCGCACTTTCACTCTGGCTTTTTCTGTCCTCACTGCTCTGCACACATGGGCTGCTCCCCTGTGGAAGGCACTGCTGGGCTCAGCAGGCTGTCACGACACTAGGAGGTTCCTACTTCATGGCAAAAATTTCACGCAGTGCTTAACTCCAGAGGCATTAAAAGCGATATCCTAACCAGTGCCCAGGCCCACATCGCGCAGCCGGGAACACCGGCACAGCTTCAGCACCCCACGGATCACAGTTACACCAAACCAGCTCTGCGCCTCGTTCTGAAAGACTGAGTGCAGTTCTGTCCAGTCTAAGAAGGCTGTAGTTTTCAAAGTAAAGAAATATGAACCAAAGGAGATTCATACTAAAAGAAAGAAAAAATAGAAAGGAAAAGAAAGGGAAAAAGGGAATTCCTTGATATCAATTCAAACCTTGCTTAGAAGCAATACCGCCAATAAAGTGAAGAAAATGCTGTAATATTTCAGTGTTTAAAAACTGGTTATTTTGGTCTTATTGCATATTAAATACACCTCTAACCTTAAAACAGCGGAGTCAGGCTAATTGTTTGTGTCACCGAGCTATAAGAGTCACAAGGACTCTTCCATAACAAAGGTTTGAAGAGGCCATCAATTCAACTTTTCATAAATGATATGTGAAGAAAATGTCTATGAAACATTTTTTCGGACATGGTGAGAGTTTTGTCACCTGCAAACCATTGTCAGGACTTATTCATAGGTACCAGGGACTGAACAGTAAGCACAAATTGACAGTAAGTACTACAAGGTGATATTCTAAATTGTGATGTCTGGATTTATATGAAAATAAACTAGATCATAAATTCATTTTCGATAATGAGAGTCTTGCTAAAATTCATTTCCTTTTCCCTTTCAATACCATCTTTGAACACAATCTTGTTTTCCCCATTAAAAACTCCCATTTCCCACCTGAGCAGAGGTGCATTTGTGGTTTGTACACGTGCAGGAGATCAGGACATCACCATTGCATATTGACAGCATGGGTCTCTGGACACATCTGAGAGATGATGTCCCAGAGGCTGTTTGGGGTCTCCCTGACTACTCAATCAATGGAGAAACAAACCAAACCAGATCTGCCATTAGGACCTGATGCTTACAGATAATTGAAAAAGTATTTTCTGTGAGAAGAATCTTCATTCAAATATACTGAAAGATGATCTAGCAACTGTTCATCTTTTTACCAGTGTTTGCATTAAGTCTATTTATTTCCATTTTAACAGAAATAAGGCAGCTTTTCTGAGCAGCTCACTTTGCCAAGAGCACACTCACACTAAGTGGGTCCTGAGAGCGCACACACACATCGCAGTAGGAGTCGGTAATGAAAAGTGCTGACAAACACAGTTTTGCTCTTTATGCTAAACCTCAAATTGCCATCTCAGATCCAGATTCCTGCACTGACACAGAGGATCAATACAACATAAATCCAATGAAGGGAAATAGCAAATCAACCTCCTTCCAAACATCTCAGAAACAAAAC
This sequence comes from Dromococcyx pavoninus, assembly GCA_033558185.1. Classification (NCBI taxonomy): domain Eukaryota; kingdom Metazoa; phylum Chordata; class Aves; order Cuculiformes; family Neomorphidae; genus Dromococcyx; species Dromococcyx pavoninus. Next base: position 217,856 of record JAUMJL010001610.1, on the reverse strand, counting down.
TGCCCCTGCTGGCCAAATGTCACTGCCCCTCTCCAGGACATCCCATTTAAGAAGGTTTAAGGCTCCTGCCCTCACACCTGCTTTTGCAAAGATTCTTGCAGAAATATTACTCCCCAAATAATTTGAAAGTTCCTGTCACTTGTAATCTACATTTGCCCAGAATTAATAAAACTCTCTCCATGGTTTTGCATCTGCATACAAAGATCTTTCCATCCTTTACCAATAATGTGTCTGTAAAAAGTCCCTGTAATCCTCTTCCACAGTGTAAACCCCTTTTCTCTCTTTGCAGGATAGAAATACTTCTGTCTTCTCATGATTCCCACAGTCCTTCTCCAATTCGAGCTAAATTATCTCAACCATAAATAATAACCTTTCAGGTAAAATACTGATCTTGTCATGAAATGCTGACACCTAATTTAAACCCCAGATTGTTGTGGCTGCTTGCATGGTCGTTTCATGGCACTGTAGCCAGCATAGAGACACAAGAGTGGGATCCACAGAGGCAGTACTGACAAACCTTTATCATCTTGTTATGAATGACAAAAGGCCCAAGCCAACCCACCCAAATAGTTCTGAAGTATCCAGGTTTCAGAGGATGTGGGAGGTGATCCAGTTAACTACAAGATGAGGAAGGGCAGCTGTACAGTAGAATGCGATACAGTTCAGGGGGAAACAAGGATACCAAGGGTTAGAGTATGAGAAACGAGAAAGCAAAACAGGTTTTTCAGCCTGGAAAAGAGATGACAGAGGGAACAGGACAATGTCCTGTCATGTTGTAAATGGCAAGCATAAAGGAGAATAAGGAATGATCGGTCACTGATTCCCATCTGAAAGAGAAACAGGGCAAAAAATGAAGGTAGTATGTGGTCAGCTCAGCAGAAACTAAAGGAATGTGTTGCTCTTACAACAAATAGTTACATTGTGGGTGTTTTTGTAAACACCTGTCTGTGAGCATTAAATGCTTCCACGGGTTCAGGCGGTGAGCAGCCAAATTAATGGGGGAAAATCCTGTCAGGCCTATTCAACACTGAGATGCTGCCTTTGTCTCAAGACATTCCTCAACTCCAAATGCCTGGTATTTGGGAAAATACAGAGGAAAAGCAACAGTTAAAAGTATCTTTATATGTCTTCCCTACTCCTTCCCAAGCATTCTTTATTGGTGACTTTATTGGTACCAAGACACCTCTCTAGACAGACCTATAAGGATACGCAATATGGCTGCCATTATGCGTTGTCGTTCCAAGGCCCTGAGATGTCACAGCGTCCCCAGGACACAAAATCAGTTGCAGGAATCTCCCCTACACACCAAACAAAATGAAGCAGGCAACAAACCAGAGCAGTTTGTTTCACAAAACATGCTGAACCAATGTTCTGACCCTTATGCTGCTGATCTCATATCCTAGGCAGGCCACAGGAACAGCAAAGTCAGCAGGAAAAAAAGGAAGTAGTAATTTCCACCGTGGAAGGATGATGTAGGAACTTTGCAGCATGACGAGGAAGGGTAACAATAGCCGTGAAAGATTACACCATGACTGCGCACCTGGTGGAGTTCTGACAGAAAGCTCAGGACACGCTTCAAGAACAGGACTCTCAAATGACCGCGCACGACAGGTCACACTCACTCTATCACGTTACAACAACGATGGAGTTCTGCACGGCTGGATGAGAGCAAAAAGACACTTCTCTTAACTTCAGAGCCTTCTCCAGTGAGGAACCAAGTCTCTGCTCCACAGACAAGGACCTATTATCAACCCAGCTTAGCAATGGGGAAACTGCAGCCATAAACGGCCCAGAGCCCTGAGCGCGGGCTCCTCCCCTTCAAAGCCAAACGCTGCTGAAGGATTGGCCTCCCAGTAAATTGCCACATTTGGGAATCTTTCCTGCAGGCACAGAACCTTCCCTTGTCGACAAAACCCAACATTGTGGTAATTGGATTAGCAAATGTTACAGGCAACCATGTGCTCCTCACCAACTCATTCAGCCTCAGCGGAAGAAAAAACCTTCCACCGGATTTTTTTGCACCGTCCAGCAAGGAGGAAAGGTAAAACCAGTTTGTACTGAGAAATATAGTAAAGTACAAAACAAGACACACATTTATACCTAACACCTGTTCTCATTCTTATTTATGCTGACTCTGTTTGGCACACAAGCTTTTCTAGGAGAAGGACTGTATCTGGGGTGCACTACAGCGAAGTCTGGTCCTTTTTGTTTTGTGCCAGAAAGCTTAGCACTTTTTTCCATACAAAACAGCAACGGTTCTTTGCTGGTTTGAACAATCTTTTCTATATGATCAGCCAGTTTTCAAACCCTGTGAAGGAAGTTGTGTAGCTAAAGGCCAAGATCTGGGTGCTAACAAGACAGAACTCCCTAGCACTCTTCTTCTGTAGTTGTGCTACAGCAAAGACGGCAATTTCAGATTCCTTAGATCTCGTGGCATTTTTCCCATGATCTGAATTGTTTGACTGCTTTTCCAGTGACTTTCTGTCCCGTCTGGCATAGTACATATCTGAGTCCCAAGGCGTGAAAAGTTACACTGGCACCATTAAACAACAATCTCAAACTTCATAATTACACTGATATCAAACAGAAAATTTCAGTCTAGAAGTCACTCCACTGCAGACAGCAGAGTTACACTGCAGGTGAACATGGCCTGCAGATGGATTTGCCTTGTAGCTGCCATTCACCCAAGCACTTGTCCTGTGGATTAGCTCGTTAGTATTGATGATGAATATCTTACTGCAGTATGGAAAACACCACTCTGTGCAACGGCAACTCTTCATTTTGGGGTTTTTCCAAAGGCACACCCTATTTACTAGTCATCATCTCTGAACTATTAGCAATGTTTTTCTTCCACAGCACATGAATAACTACACATTGCAATGGCAGGAAGGCATTATATACTTTAAACTGACTAGTGGGCAGGAACTGGGCAGCACATCATGATCACGCCTGACTGTCATCTCTCCTTACACTCTACTTTTCTGTGGGAGTGCTCTTAGACAATCTAATTTTGAGATTAAACTGTCCCTGTGCTCATGGAAGATTTTTATGTATGAAAAGTTTTAGTCGCATCTTTTCAATAAGAGATGAGTTGTTTTATCCAAAAGTGCTAGGACACATACACACTTCCTACTCGTGATGTTACGGTCAGATAAAAATGAGAAATATCACAATGAATATCTGAGCTGATGTGTTAAAAACCTACTGACAAAAAACCAAACCTTGCAAGGATATGGATCAGTGAATGAGGATGAAAAAACATTGTGATCTAAGATATCCATTTTCTAGAGTCAATGCCCTTTTCAGAAGTGACATAGCATGTCAATGTCTTAGTCAGCCTGAAAGCCAGTAGAACTGACATGTCTCAGTGAGCTCATAGGTTACGAATTTAAAATATGAGCAGTGTTTGTGGTCAAACGTGCCTAGGGCACCTATTTTGAAATAAAAATGACTATTCCCAGTTCATTCTTACCACACTGCAAGTAAGAAAAGTTCAATGTTCACATCTATTGCAATACCAGTGCAATCATTAATAGTTATACCATTCTAGCTTCACATTTCCCAAATCAGATGAGCAAACTGTGACTTTTAAAAAGTCATGTTTTCACAGCACTATTCGATGTGGACATCGAGGTTTAGCATCTTTTGGAATTTGTGGAGATTACCTAACTGCACCATGAAAATCTTAGCTTGAGTCAGCACTGGAGGGTGCCGCTGTCTGAAGCTTTAGATCACTCTGTTGAAGAGTATCAATTCAATGAGGGTCAGACAAGTTGTACGTGATGGCTAACAGCTTAGAGAAATAGTTATCACCTTCCACCTGGGCACCTACTGGGAAATTAAAAACTGTAACTGTATTTTTAGAACTCAAGTACAAACAATAAATAGAAGCAACTTTTTTATTCCCTCCCAGAGAGGACCTGGGCGCCACATGCACTGAAGACACAGCCGGGACAAGATGGTGGACGTGGCACGCGATGCACAAGTCTGATGTACTGACACAGCACATACAGGGAAAAAAATCATGTGGTAAATCTCTCATGGTTTCAGACACTAGGGATGTATTTCCTTTCTTGCTAAGTTCACATAAAACAGAATAAATCCTACCAAGATAGTTCTTATCTTTAGAGCTGCCTAAAACCCTTTGCTGATACTCAGGCCAGCTGTCATTCAGACTGATCTCCTTTCTACTGCAAAAACATACATTAAATAGTTGTTTAAACAGTGCAAGGAAGGGGGAAAGGCTTTTTTTTCAGTATCAGCAAACAACATTTTATCTGACTCAGAATGGTAAAAAAAATGTTAAGCCATTTAGGAACACAGCTATGTTAACTCAAATGGCAATGTGAAAGCAGAGGTTTTAGAAAGCAGTCTTTCTTCCAGGACAACTTATTTTGTACCGGGAGCTGTTCGAGACAAGGAATCCTATGCTGTCAGGGCAAGCTACATCTTTGATGAAAGGGTTCCCTGGATAGTTTCAACTTTGCCCGGCTTGCATCCTACTGGAAGGCTACCTCAGGAAGCTGCACCATGAGAAGCCACAGTGGAAAATGTAGATCCGCAAGGAGCATTTTATCTTGTCAGCACATCTGCCTCACTTACTGGAAGTCTTTGGTTAGAAGTCTATCTGTCTGTTAGGGCTTATGGCCCTGTAACGATGCTGCCTCGTGGCGCAGCTGCATCTGCCCTTGCCTTCTCAAGAGGGAACGGAAGGGATTTTGCAAGGAGCTTTGACAGCCCATGATTCAAAATTGTGCCACTACCTAAAAGTTTGCCAGGCTGAACAAGGGAATGAAAATAACACCATGAATGTAACCTGAAGGAGATTAAATGAGCTACCATACCTTCTGCTGGCAGAGCTATTGGGAAACGACCTTTTCAGCTGCTTCTCAAGATCCAGAAGACTGGCAGATGCTGGCACACTGAGGGAGGAACAGGACAAGCATGGCAACATTGTAGTCCCACTCAATAACATAGATGCGCCCACTGTGTCCCCCTGGCAGCAACACGGACAGAGCCATCTTCATGGCTTTCAGGGGACAGGGGCCAACTGTAATTGGTATTCTTAATTAGCTTAATCAATATTTTTTTCCTGCAGTCTGTCAGGAAATTAGAAACAAAATGGAATGGTGAATCCCTGCCTAACCATCTGGCAGGGCAGCTATTCCAGATCAGCCCGCGTTTGCTATTGCATGTCAATGGCTTAACCTCCATCTTACACATACACCAAACTCAGGAGTCCAGAACCAAAGTCATGGATAATGCAACAAATAAGTTGTAGAGTATCAGGAAAAGTGCACCTCTCACAGCATAGCTGGCTGGCGCTGAACATTCTTTAGGTGACCCATAACTGTGGTTTTTGGAAATACCCACTGTGGTCAGACTGCGAAATTTAGGTCAGTAATTTCAGAATGCTTCTGATTCATTCTCAGGGGGACTTAAATGGCGCATGTTATAAACAGTTCTCTCCACAAGTAATGTTTTTAAACCACAGGGAGAACGCACACCCGTGTTAATGTGCCTTATATTTCTTATATAAATTTATTAACCTTTATGAATATGAACTCCACTGAGTTCCGTTAATCTATGCTAACATACAACCTTGCCCAAATTTACCAATGCAGCTCATATTTCTTAGTACTGTTTGGCCTCAATTCTGAAAACCCCAGCACTTTATATTTCAGCCCACAAATGGCACCAAATCAGATTGCTGACCTAAACAGTACAGGCAACTCTTTCCCTTTATGGCAGGAATGGTCTCTAAGGAGTCCAGCCAGCAGACTCCCTGCTGTGTTCAATGGATTATTGCCACCCACACAAGCCACAGACAGCAAAAGAAAAGATTCACATAACCTCTCACATCCAAATACAGTCAAATCATTTGTCAGCATCCCTTGTAATAAAAGAAAAAACCCAAAGTACTATTTTCCACCACACACTGAGACTCAAACTTGGGAAACAGCACATGCCAACATGACTTATGTTCCTCACTTTTGCCTCCATGACCATCTTTATCTTGACATAGTTATTTAAACTAAACCCTTGACAGTATATACTCAGAATCTAACCTTTATTAGCCTTTCTGCTCTACCTGCCCTACAACATCAAGGTGAGGAAAGAGGCACAGTCCCAGAGTACAAAACTGGGTGCTGAGAGTAACACCAGTGTTTTCCTACGAGCCAAACATCCATCAGTTCTTTCCAAGGCCAAAAGAAGCACGTGAGAGCTGATACTAAGGCATGTCATGTCAAACCCTGGCTGAAGAGACAAGCCCTCTTTAAAACGTACCAGGCCCTTTGCATTTTGCACCTAATTCAGAGATAAAATCAGGCAGGGATGAGTGTTAAGGGAAGTCCCCCATACTGAACAGCTAGAACTACTGCCCAGTTCATTCCAAGTCAGCCTTTCCTCAATCCAAACGCAGCACACCTCACTAATTCTGGTGTTAGAGAATGTACAGGCACAGAGCTACTGAGGACTGCCCCTCTCACCGCCTCTGCGCTACAAGGAAAAAGGAAAAACTCAGCAGGAAAAAGGAAGAACTCATTTCCTCAGCATATTAATATTCGAATATAAATCGCACAGAAACGTAATCAGAGGACGTTTTTATAATGTTAACGGAGTCAGTTCCCTATTCTGTCCCATTTCTCTGCTACAATATGGATTGATTCATGCACACATAGTTCAGCAGATGTAGCTGTCAGGCTGGCAGTGCACACTCTGGTTAAGTGGACATCAGAGAATGGCACATGCCCATTGCTCTGCCCGATCAGTGCCAGCTGCATCATCACATCTACCGAATCCTGGTATGTTACACGGTTATGACAAAAACAGCAACACAGAAACCATTACAAAATAAAAGACATGTTCTTACTCTTTGTGTATCCTGCTATTTTCTTGTATCTCATTTAGTTTGCCCTTAAAAGTTTGCTTGAAAATATTTGGGGTGCACTACAGATAAATTTTTCCACATGGATTTACTACAAAACGGGCCCTGCAGGGCATGCCAGAGGGATGAATGTCCTCTTGCACGTGAGGTGCAGAAAGGCCCCAAATCCAGCCCCAAATAAAGTTCTCCTGGGAGAGCTTTGTGACAGTCCTAAGGGACTGGAGAAGGAAGTGCATCCTATTTAGAGCAACGCTGCACAAAGACATTTATACTGAAAAGCCATTGTACCCAGTGACCACATTTAATCTCCGATGTGTTCATGCCTCAGGATTGCACAAACACAGGCAGCACAGGCTGGAAACCGAAGGAAGGTGGTTAATCACATTACTTGCAGCTAAGTCATAGTAAAGGATGTTGTAAATACTAGGAGCTTACAAGAGTCTCCTATAGATAAAGTGCAGATATGGCAGAAAATCACTCAAGCAGTCCATGAAGTACAAATCACTAGCAGCACAGGAGCAATTCTGGGAAACTACTGCTATGTGCCCTGTCTGCTCTTGTCTTCTTTCCTACAAGTAAGCTTTTGGCTACTGTCCGGGACAGGAAGCTGGGCCAGATGGATCTCCAGTTCCAGCCACAGTGGCTGTTCTATGCAAGTCATGTATACTTCACTCTGCAGTCCACTGCTATTAGGAGAAGGTGGATTTATCCCTTACACTCCTTGTCTCTCTGTTGGAAAACAGGTGCATGGATAAGTGATGTCTTACTGCACTGCAGTGACAAAGCACTCTGTGTTTTGATGAACCAGGACAGAGCAAACTAAGGTACATGAAAAACTTTCTCCTTTGCTGGCGCTAGGGAATTGCTGTAAGCAAGCGCCCTCTATCCCCAACCCTGGCAGTGCCAAAACACACCCACGGATAGACAGCATGAAACAAGTTCCTCCCTTTCTCCCCCACTATTCCCTTCCTACCATTTACAGGAGACCTGAAACTACTGCGTCTTCTCCACAGCTTTCAGATAACAGCTTCCCTGCCAGGGATGGTGCCTGGCAGAAACCACAGGCAGCATTCTGCCCTGTTGCAACTCGTCTGTCTCAGGAATGGAGAGAGCTATGTCATGCTTCTTTCGACCAGAGCAGCAGATATTTGCAAAATCCCAAGTCTCCAAGGCAGAATCTTCACTTTCACTGCCCGATGCATACCACAGACTGAGACTAAATCACTGACAATAACCAGTTTTGCTCCAATATACCTCCTGGAACAGATGCCTATTTCTCGTGTTGTTTTTCAGATCTGTGGATCAGTGAAGACTGCTACGGCTCTTCCCTCCTGCTCTATGACATATGTGTGTCTTCAGATGCAACTTAATCTGAGGAAACAGCAATGGAAATACCTTCTTGTGCAACACTGGCTTTTTGCCTCCCACCCAATTTTCAGCATGGAAATACATTGTCTGACAAGAAATGCTAGTAAAAAAGGCAACATCAAAAGCCTCTGTGTTTTTTAAAGTCCTCTCGGGACCTGAGAATTTTTGTCATCAGTTCTTTGAAATCTCCAAACACTAAGCATGAGGAAAGCTAAGCTTGACAGTATCCTGGGAGCTTCAGATAAATGCCTACAGACGCCCAAATGTCACAGTCACAGCGAGCCTACTGTGGCAGTTTAGAGCTGGATTTAATCCTTGCCACCGTTTTTCTTGGCATAAAAAGTGGAACCAGAAAGAGGGTTTCCATGTGAAGTTCCAGCTTTGAGTGACTGGCATAGCAGCCTCTATACTTTATTGTAATAAACTTGATGAAATGCAAATATCTCTAAGATATTTAGAGAAACAGAGGAAATGGCTTTGTTCCCCATCACCGCAGGCGGCGGAAGCAGAACACTTTCATGGAGGAATTAGAAATTGCTTACTCTGCAAGAAACTCGGAGGTGATGGCTGTTACCACTGGAATAACACATTGGTCATTTGCAGAGACCTCCGTAGGAAACCAGGAAAACTTCTTGACAAGTACAGTCCATTTCACACTAAAAATAGATGGACACCTACTCCAGCAGACACAGCCAAGTGTCTGGCTCCATGGACAGGAGTTTGCTCTCCTTTCCCACACAGAGTGCACTCACTTCCCAAGCTAGCAACAATTACTGTAGGGTTTGGGTGTTTTTGCCAGTACTACTGAATAAAGTAGCTGAAAACACTGTCAGTGCAGGCGCTGCATTTCAAAGGGTTTCCACACTTAGGAATAAAAAATTCCTAATAAATATTATTACAACATAAATATAAATGACAATATTATAAATAATATTATTCCTAAATAAAAAGCAGGTTCTTATGCCCTGTGCAGAAATGGCTTTGCATAAAAAGAGAAACAGCACACAAGTTTTCTATGTGAAATGTCTGGTACCATAAATAAAGCTCATCTGCTGACTTCAGAGATTTATCCCAAGGATAAATTTGTCCTTGCCATTCCAGCATAAATGTGACTTCTCACCACAGCTCAGAATTTCCGTTATGCTTTTACCTGCTTGCAGCTCCACTCCGCTCCTGACACCCCACTAAATACATCATCACAGTTATGATGCTGTACATGGTACCTATATTTGATGCTTCCTTCCTGTTTGTATCTCCAATATGTGTTTTTAGGATGACTTTCTCATCGAGTACGCATTTTCATAGATTCATTTAAGGGTTTTTCTGTAATTCTCTTGCCGATCTCAGACAGCTGCCAGCACATCAGTTCTCAAACAGACACACCTGAATCCCTTAGACCCTGGACACCAATTTAGCAACCCTCACCAGCACATACAGGAGTCTTCCAAAAAGAAATGCAACCTAATGCACATCTACCTCTGTCCTTCCACAACCCCAGCCCACAAGCATATTAATCAGCCCTCAGAGCCCTGCTTAGAATGTTCAATTGGCTACTCACCTTAGCCATAAACACCAGCATTCCAGCATGCACGCAGAACAAAATGTATCTTCAGCTCCGAGAAGCCAAACTTGGAGTAGGAAACATCTGTCCTTGCCTGCTGGAAAAAAAACCAGAAAAAAAGGTCAGCAATGGAAAGGTAGAGAATTTCAGTTCTGTAGTAGAAAGCAAGCCGTAAAGAAGCCAGAGGCAGACATGAACAGGTGGGAACTTTGCACCAGTGGCCCGTGACTGCTGCCACATCTGTAATTCCCCGCAAAGAAGGAGAATGGAATTGTGATGATATCTAAGGGAACAGAACCTGTACTATGTAGGTGACAGCTACTTGGAGTCTACACTGTTTTCAGGGAGGTTTGGGACAATACATATTTTCAATAAATAAAATGCCATGAGCTTATAGGGTCTCATATAAATAGCATTGGCAATACAGCATCTTCTCTGAATGTTTAACTTGAAAACCACATGGAAAATCATGACCTGACTTTGTATCATTATAATTATGCAAATGAAGTGGAGATCGTTTACTTTCTAGGATTGTCTACAAACGAGTGTTTCACAAAAAAAATAGATATCTAGTGAAATGGCACAGTTTGAGTAGAAACTTAAACTTACAGCGCATTTTACATTCTTTGCCATTCTAATAAACTACTTGGTTTGCTTAAACAATAATGGAAAACAACGAAAAAGTCAACATTTTACAAGTCATGCAAATACATCACAGAATTTGGAGCTTGTTACTATTTAGGAATAGCTGTTGCTATTAATAACAGCAAAAAGGATCCAATAAAATTTGTGAAAGGCATTATAAACGTGAATTCTTGTGGCTTATGATTGCTATTTTATTTACGTAAAAAAAAAATTGTAGAACATTTGCTTCCAATTCAGTCCCAAACCAAACACTAGAATTCTCCTTTTTCACATAATAAGGTACTTTCTGTGGTTTCCACTGTAAGGTTCTTCAGAGTGCAATAGTAAGGAAGGGTGCAGAGAAAAGGATAACCTTAATTTATTCTAATTGTGCTACAGAAAGCAGAGAAAAGAAGACATTCAATATTTAAGGGCTCTGTAGGAACACAATGCGCTGTTACTGCACTACACAACCCACCTAACTTGCATCTGTGCTTCCAGCAACGTGTTCACAGCGCCAGACCATGCCAGACAATAAATGCTAGTGATTAATCAAGGCTGCATCTCTCCATAAACCTTAGCACTCTGAGAGCACCGATTTACTGCTTTTACACATGTAGAAAGGGATGCCAAAATAACTAAGTTTAAAAACTGTCATTAAAACAGACTTGGCTTTTATTTCTTCAGCTTGTGCCTTAAAACTGCATCTTGGAGCCAAGATTTTTCTCAGCATAAAGTGTTAACTGGAAGACAGAGGACTCCTAATAGTTGCATTCAAAGCACAGTAAAAGAGTTTTTAACAGACTACCTGTGCTCTGATGTCTGCATTTGTCTTCAAGATCCTAGACAAGAGTTCCCATTCTGAATCTATAGTTCTCTTTCATTTCGTACAGAATGATTTAATGCGTCTTCTATTTCAGCTGACAGCTATGGTGAACAGAACTCGTGTTCTTCTTCGTCTCTCCCTGCCACCACCATCCAGGAGCAGGTCCTACAGGAAAATAAGATATTGAAACAAGCGAAGGGACTGGAGGCTTCAGAATAAAGTCTACGTCGCAGTAGATGCAGTGAAGGTCGTGACATTCAAATTCCCCAAGCAGCACATTTAGGCAAGCGGCAACAGGAAGGATGGTGTGAGGCCAGGCTGCCGTGTGGGGTGAGTGCCTCCTGGTGAGCAGCTTTCGTATGGCATCGCAGACCAGGGAAGGTACCAAGTTTGCCCCTGTGGTATCCTAACAATCAGAGTTTCTGCATGAGCGCAAGGTGAAGGCGCAACCTGGATTGTTGACACGCACTTCAAGACAGCCACAGCACAGAGTAATGCACGTACACACAGAGCTGCCATCCAGAATGCCTGGATGGAGGAAAACCTTGCAGCCTTCCAACAATGTTCCGCACTGCTGCCTTTTCCCACTTGCAAACCTGCACTGGGGGACCTGGGGTTGTTTAGCCTGTAGAAGAGGAGGCTGAGAGGAGACCTCATCACTGTTTACAACTACCTGAAAGGAGATTGGAGCAAGGTGGGTGCTGGGTTCTTCTCCCAAGTGACAGGTGATGGGACAAGAGGACATGGCCTCAAAGTGCACCAGGGCAGGTTCAGATAAGACATCAGGAAAAATTTATTCACGGAAAGGCTTCTCAGGCCCTGGCAGAGGCTCCCAGGGAGGGGGCGGAGTCCCCATCCCTGGAGGTGTTCAAAAGATGGGCAGATGAGGTGCTCAGGGATGGTTTAGTAGTGTAAGGGTATGGTTGGACTCGATGATCTCAAAGGTCTTTTCCAATCAAACAGTTCTATGATTATATTGTTGAGAAAGTTCACTTTGTTTTTATTTTAAAGCTGTGATATTGAAGTTCCAGGCTCGAATGGGATCTAAAACCTAAGCAGATAGCTCAGGTCAAGAAAATGTTTTCATTCTCCTATTCCTGAAAATCCATTTTTATTTGCCTGCAGGGGTCAGTGTGAATAGCATGAAGCCAACTGTTACAAAAGGTGGATTTGCATGAAAGATAACAGGTAACTTTGTCATCGTTGTTGTGTTCAGCATCACTGACTGTAAAAACATGCTCGCCTGCATTTGACAAACATTTTGTAACTGATGTATTTTTGAGGTAAAGCAGTTCTTCAGTGATAATTTGCATAGGAAATTGGATCAAAAACATTAATAATACAGCTATTCTCTTCTAGTGTACCAATTTGGTAGAAAATTATGGGGTGGATGTTCTATTTCCCGACAATTTTAACAGCAGCAGTTCAAAGTTTTGTAGTCAAGTATAGAAACCTAGCATTAAAAAGAAATAAGTGAATAACCTTTTTGATCCTTAGCAAAAAGAAACTATGACAGAATTCTTTTCTCTGTAATCCAATTTTTAAGACTGTTGATTTTTTTTTTATTTCTCCATCATGTTTTCTGTAATCCTCAGCTTTTCTTCCTTTTAACATCTTGCCTATTTATTTGATATATATATATATGCATATACATATGTGTGTCCCCTTCAAGTAACCTACTCCCTTTTTAGGATTACTTCCAATTCCCTTTCCCACCACCTCATAAAATGTCAATCTATACATATTTGAATATCGCTGTTTCTATGAAGCCATTGATATGACAGTCAAACAAAATCAGCTTTCAAAAAACGCCTAGATTTTATATAAATGAGCATAGATATTCAGCTTACATTCATTCCCACTCCATTTTGGTTGGAACACAGATCCCTGCAGCTCAGAGGATGGACAGGAAGGATTGCCTGTGCCCTCACCCCATTTTGACATGAACAGAGAGCCCTGTGGGTCAGGGAATGGAGAGGAAGGAATGATGGTTCCCTCACTTCATTTTGGCGGGTAAAGAGCTTCATAGAATCACAGAACAGCCTGAGCTGGAAGGGACCCACAACAATCATCGAGCCCAGCTTCTGTTCCTTCACAGGACAACCCCAACACTCACACCATGTGTCTGAGGGCATTGGCCAAATGATTCTGGAATATTGTCAGGCTTGGTGCCCTGACTGCTTCCCTGGGGAGCTCCTCCAGTTCTCCACCACCCTCTGGGGGAAGAACCTTTTCCTCATATCCAACCTAACACTCCTCTGGCACATCTTCCTGCCATTCCCTCAGGTCCAGAAAGAAGAGATAAGTGCCTTCCTGAAGGAAATCAATTCCTGCGGGTCCTGGGTTGCAGAAGAAGGGATAATCATCCCCACACCCCATTTTGTCAGGAACAGCGATGTCTGCGGGTCAGGGGATGGAGAGGAAGGGTCACCATTCCCTCGCTCCATTTTGGCGGGAACAGCGAACCCTGCGGGTCAGGGGAGGGAGAAGAAGGGCTGCCACTTCCCAGGGGATGGAGAGGAAGGGTCGCCTGTTCACACATCCTATTTTGTCAGGATCAGAGATCCCCGCAGGTCAAAGGGTGGAAAGGAAGGGCTGCCATTCCCTCATTCCATTTGGGCAGGAACAGAGATCCCGGCGTGTCAGGGAATGGAGAGGAAGGGCTGCCATTTCCCAAGGGGTGGAAAAGAGCTGCCATTCCCACACCACATTTTGGGGGGAAAGGCATTCCTGCGGGGCAGGGCAGGGAGAGGAAAGGACTGCCCTTTCCCAGGGGAGGCAGAGGAAGGGCTGCCATTCCCTCACCTCATCCTGGCGGGAACAGAGATCCCTTGGTGTCAGGGGAGGCAGAGGAAGGGTCACCATTCCCTCTCCCCATTCCGGCGGGAACAGAGACCCCCGCGGGCCAGGGGAGGGAGAGGAAGGGACGATCGCTCCCACACCCCATTTTGGGGGAACGGAGATCCCTGCGGGACACGGGATGGAGAGGAAGGGTCACAGTTTCCCAGGAAGGGCTGCCCGTGCCCAAGGGATGCGGAGGAAGTGTCACCATTCCCTCTTCCCATTCCGGCGGGAACAGAGACCTCCGCGGCCAGGGCAGGGCAGGGCAGGGCCAGGGCCAGGGCCGCCATCTCCCCATCACCTGCGAGGCTCCCGCAGTCCCTCGCAGCGCTGCGGGCTCGCAGGGCCTGGGCAGATGAGTTAGAGGTTGCGGTGCCGGCGCGGTTTGACGGCCACGGCTCCTGCTCTCAAGCCCCTCCCCGGGGCGTGCCCTCCTCTCCCCTCCGCTCTGCCCGCCCCGGCTCCTCCCCTCCTTCTCCTCTCGGAACCGACATGGCCGCCTCCTGCTACTCCTCGTTTTCCTCCTTCTGCTCCTTCTCCTCGCGATGGCGAGCGCTCTGCAGCACCAGCAGCTCCCCGCGCAGTGCGGACAGGTACGGCGCCTTGCAGGCATCCTCAGCCTCCTCCTTTTCCTCACCCCCCTTCCTCCCTCACCCCCCTTCCCCCCTTCCTTTCTCATCCTCCTCGCTGAGGGGCTGAGCTGCGATTTTCTCCGAGGATAATGAAGTGGCTCTGCTTCAGCGAGCAGGGGTGCTGGGAAGGCAGGAGGGGGCCCGCAACATTGTGGATCCAGAGGGAACTGAGTGGTAGAGCCCTTGCTTGTCCCCTCCACAAGAAGAATCATAGAATCGTGGAATGGTTTGCGTTGGAAGCATTCTCCCTGCCCTGTGTGTTATTGCATGCGGCACTGTCAGGCTGTCACAGCAGTGTGAGGAATAGTACAAGATACCAAACAATTTAATTTCAGCTCCAGAAATCATTCTGAGGTGGCAAAAATTAATCATAGAATGATATAATAGTTTGGATCAAAATGGACCTTAAAGCTCACTCGGTCTCAACCCTCTGCCATGGGCAGGAACACTCCCACTGGATCAGGGGGCTCAAAGCCCCATCCAGCCTGGCATTGGACACCTCAAGGATGGGGTAGCCATCGCTTCTCTGGGCAACCTGGGCCAGGGTCTCCCTACCTTCACAGGAAAACATTTCTTTCTAAGATGTCATTTAAATCCCCTCTCTTTCAGCTTAAAACTGTTCCCCTTGTCCTATGCCTGAACTGTCCGATTAAGAGACCCTCCCCAGCTTTCATGGAGCCCCTTTCAGTACTGGGAGGCTGCTCTAAGGTCTCCCCAGAGCCTTCTTTTGTCCAGGCTGCACAACCCCAACTCTCAGCCTGTCTTCATAGCAGAGGTGCTCCAGCCCTCAGATCATCTTTGTTACATTAAACATCTGTGTCTGATGCTTCAAAGAGCCTTGTAGTTGGCTTACTGTGTTTATTAGAGTTTTTGGCATCTGTGGTTATTACCCGGGTGAGTATTTTAATCCTTACTAAGGAATTTTGCTGCCCAGTTGAAGGGATGTGCTAAGGAATATCACTGTCTGAGTGAAGGGACATGTGGTAGTGACAGCCCGTCCCATACTCCTGCACCTTGCTGTTCTCAGCAAGGCAGGTGTGAGGATACTGTTGCACCTTTGTGCTCAGAAGAATGTGTAAATAGCAAAAAAAATAGACATTTAAAAATAAAAATAGATTAATATAGTGGTAATAATATAAATGGATGAGAACCGTGTGGTTGCACTGTGTCTCAGGCAGCACTGCAGCAGGCAGGGCTCAGCTGTTGTTCGTGGAAATTCTGGATTCCTCGGGCAAGCAGGAGGTGCTTGACATGGTGAGGAAAGCTCTCCCGATGTTGGTACCTTCTGTCTCCTGTTTAACGTGCTGGTTGGGCTGAGCCTCTCGGGTTGGTGTTGCAGCATGGCAACTGCAAGCGCTTGTCTGGGAGTGGATTGGGAGGGTTTTAGCTGAGCTCTTGTTCATCACCCTTCTCATTTACCTGGCCATTTGCTCGACTTTGAAAGCGTTGACTTTGCTTTGTGTTTTCAAACATGAAATTAGTCAGCTGTGCTGTGACAATTGAAATAAGTGCCTGACCTCGATATTCTGTACATCCTGTCCAACAGAGCATTCAATTCTGCCGCGTTTGGCACAAAAGGCTTTATAGCTGCAACAGTTCATGCCTGCTTCTGTGCTTTGCTGCTAGGAACTGGGTTTTTTCCCAGTTGTGCAAAAAGTAGGTGCTCTTGCGATAATGATTTTACAAAGGTTTTTGTGTGGTGCGCATGGGACTGAGAAGATCCCATTGTGGTGCCCTGTAGGATTTGGGGATTTCAGTGTATAGGTTGATCCAAAATAGCAGCTGGCATCCTTCTTCCTGTGCTATCTTGCAAGACACTGGGTACATGAACAAGAAACATTCATTATGTGAATCGTGCTGTTGTAAACTTGCACAGGATTCAGAATGAGATCATCCATGAGTGGGTAGGAGGGTAGGGGGAACAGGGTGGCATAGTAACACATATTAAAGCTGTCATTGCACCTGGTCAAGTGTTACACGTGGATAAGATTGAAAATGATAGTTCACTTCTTAATTTTAGCGTCTTGAACAGCTTGCTACAGCATAACCTTCCTGTACCACTGATGCTTTACTTTCCCTGTAGTGTTTCTGTGTTTCATTTGAAGGACTTGCCCTATCTGGATTGGAAACCCGAGAAGCAGCAATATATTATAGTATTTGCTCTTTTTATGTTTGACAGTTGTGAAACGTTTTTTCTTTACTTGAAACAGTTGCATATGCAATCTTTTTAACAAGGAAGTAAAAGATACTGAATAACCTTCCAGTGCAACTAAGGAACTTGGCAAGGTATTGGAAGTTCCTCCTCAGTGATACATTTAATACTTGCTGTTCTTTTCTCTTGCATGAAAGTTAATTTTATAACTGGGTGGTTTAGCTGAGGGAGAGTTCTGAAGGTACAGGTAACAAACATGGTAGTATTTACTGGTTGTAGTAAAGTGTTCTTCTGGGTATTTGTTTCGCATATGAAAATATGAGTCGGTGCATAGAAGACAAACAACAGCTGAATTCAGCAAGTCACAGCAGTGTTCAAGGTGACCTTTGTATTACACTGGCTGCACAGGAGGTTGCTGGAATGAGAAGGAGGGCTGAATTTAAGGATAGTTTGTGCAGCAGGTGTGTATGTGTATGCTGCTGCTTCATCTTTCCCTGATAAACACTCGTGTCGCACCTGGAGAAACACTCAGAGCTTTAATGGTTGTTGAGTAAATCCAGAGACTTTAAAGATGTGGTAGGAATAGATGATGAAATATACTTTATAAATATAAATCAGCTTTGTTTTCTGAAGAGTAATGTTAGTGCAACTGTTTTCTTGCTTTGGGAAGGTAATTTCTGGAGACATGAAAGACAGAAAATAATCTTGGAAAGAGGAAAAGTAGAAACTTCTCTGTTTGGAATGGTAAATGGCAGTGCATTGCCACCTGATTTGTTCCCTTTTTGTTATTTGCACCTAAACCCACGAGTGGATTTGGCTTTTAAGCCACTGGCATTTAAGCAGTTTCTGTCCATGCCTTGGTGGGCGGTCGCGAGCAGACAGTGCTGATGTTCCTGGTGCGGGTAAGTCATGCAGACAGTTGGGATTTGTCCCAGGAGTGGTGGCAGCAGCTCTCCATTTCCGTGTAGGATTGTATTTAAGAAGAGAGTTGTTCAAGAAATGCTGTGTTATGGATGGGATGATGCCCCTGGCAGCGTGTTTGTGCTTCTAGGATTATTTTTTTTCCTGGTGGAAAGCCTAGCCGGGGAAAGGAGCTGTTTTGGAGCTCACTGCTGTGCATTGCTTCCTTTTGCTGTTAGGGTAATACTTTAAAATCCTTACTGCTCTGGCATCTGTGTTTCTATACAGGGTGAACAAGTGTCCCTGAATAAAACAGAGTGTCTGCTGGCTTTGAGATATTTTCCCTGGGTGTTGAATCATTAAACATTTCTCATGTTTGATATGCTCATAAATAGACAAATATGCAATTTATTAATATAAGAGAACACTAATCACAGGTTATTTCATTACAGTTGTGTAATTTCTTGTAGCAGAGAAAGAGTGTAAAACTGGTTTTAGACCATATCAGAAACCATGATGGGGTTTCTTCCCTGAATGTTGTCCTGGGTGCAGACTTGTTCATCCCCCAGATCATGGAACAGAAAACCCCACCTGGTCAGGCTCACAGCACTTTGAAAACCTATCCCATTTTAACTTAAACCCAGAATGCTTTATTGGTTTTGCAGATAGCTTTGAACTACTTTCATAGTGGCAAACTAACTCAACATCTGTTACACATTTGTGTTAGACATGTACACAAAGTATACAGATAGAGGTGAAAGCTTTGAGTACATGTCTTTGCAGAGTGTTGAAAAGTTTTAGCTCTGGATGTTCAGAGTAGACAGGCAAAGAAGCTTTTATTCTCTTAATACCTAATCAAACATTTTTTTAATCAGCTAGGGCTTTTTTTCTCTTCTTCCCAGGGAGGTTTTCCTTTGCAACTAAACCCACTCTAAGTGAAATTGTAAACCCACTGGAAGTAAAAATGATCAAGAGAAGTAATCAATACTGCTGTCTGACATGGAAATAGGGGTAAAATACCGTCACACACTTTGCTTATTTCAACAGTCAAGCAAAGTTCAAGTAACAAAAGTTGAGCTAGCTAAACACAAGGTGTAAAAATGAAGTAATTAATCAGGGTGATTAAAATTGTTCATAGGATGAACAGTATGGTGTCTTGCAGTGATGATTTATATCAGCTGGTTTTCATTATCTAGACTGAAATAATTAATTTTAGGACATTCTTAGGTAGTATTCACTTGTCCCACCTATTAAGGTGTTGAGGTTTTGGGTTGTGTAACTGGAATGTGTATGGTTGAGTGTAAACTCTTAAGTTTTTGTGCTTATTTTTTTTATTTGAGAAAGTTGACCAGCAGAATGGTAATGCACGAATAGCTGTTAATTGTGGAATGTATAAGCACGTAAAAGATGAATGCCATAGTCTTTATTTCTAGGTAAATTCATGTTTATTTTAGTCTTGGTTTTGGCCTTGGTCTTGTAAAAATTTAGGTGCTGGCTGATTTAGGGCAAAACTATTTGCTGTATATGAAGGTGAAATGAAATTTCAAATCTGTTTGAAAACTTCTGCTAGGAAAGATACAAGAAATGATGAACAATTCAACCTGAGTGGTGTTCTTGCAGCAGCAATATTTACAGCTTGGTGACAGTGATGGCATTTTCCACTGCAGAGTTCCCAAATGCAGGAGCCTATAGGTGTGTTCATCCTGGCTGGCTGTGTGTGCTGGGAGGATGAGGAGTGGCCGGTGAGCTCCTCTTCCTGATGGCACATTGCTGCCCTTCAAACAAGAGTGAGGAAACACTTCTTTCCCCAGATTGGTTGGTAGTGTGTGAGTATTTTTCAAATTTCATATGAAACACTAGAAAATTAGCTGCTCAAAGCATTTGCAAGTATTTAACAGGACAGATTACACACTTAGTGCCCTGTTTATGAAATTTTAGACCTAAATACTTGTGTATCTTTTTGTCTTTATAGTGATGAAGCAACCATTATCTCAGGGACATCACTTGCTAAGGAAGTTTTGAAAGAAGTTCAAAGGGATGTGAATTCATGGATATCCTGTGGAAACAAGAGACCTCACCTCACTGTCGTTCTAGTAGGAGACAATCCAGCCAGTCATATCTACGTCAGAAACAAGATAAAAGCAGCTGCAGCTGTAGGTATGTGCTATGTGACATAAATGATTCTGGGGTAAGCACAAAATACTGTCATTTAAAACAAAATATAGCCTTCATGTTTATCTGCTGTATCTCATGGGATATCTGTCCTGTTGAATGCTTTGGGTCCAAAAGCAGAGCCAGGAAAACCAGTCTAAAACCAGGGCTTCATGGCTCTGAATAGGAAGGGCAAAATTTCAGGTATAACGAAAGCAAACATTCAAGCCAAGTGACTGATTACTGGGATGAAACCCAGTCCCCAGAGCATCTCATCTCCAAATGAAAGAGCGTTGGAGCCTAAACAGGGAACATCAGTGCTGTTGCTATCAGTGAAGCTGCGATCTTGGGAAGTTACTTGAAAATCTTTCTTTTCTAGTAATAGGTTTTCTCCCACAGGGGTAGAGAAGCCATCAGATAAAATGCCAGTAGCGGTAACCTAGCTTGATCTGTATAGTTTTAGTTGTAATATTCAAGAGCACATTTGTAGAGAAGTTATATGCTTTATTTCCCAAATACTTCTAAACTGCCATGTAATTTTGGAGCTACTGTGTCCAGCTGTAGATTTTTTTTTCTTTGTGTTTCATTGTAAGATTGTGCTCTACAACTAGAAAGGCAGCATTAAAGACCAGGCAGCAAGAGCAGAGTTCTTAGCAAGTCCACCATGGTGATGCAAGACAGTTGTTAAGCAGCAGACGGGTTTTTAGACAAAACAACAAAGCTGTCCATAGATAAATTTCCTGATACTAATATTTCTTCTGGGTTTTGTTTTTATCAGGCATTTCCAGTGAGATCATACTGAGGCCTAAGAACATTTCTCAGGAAGAACTCTTAGATCTGACGGCAAAACTCAACAAGGATTCAGCAGTCAGTGGTTTATTAGTTCAGCTACCCCTCCCAGGTAGGTGACGTCTTTTGTGCCACTCCTCACAGTCTATATAAAAGCTGAGAGTTTGGCAATTTTGAGTTACGTTAGTGGCATAGGCAGTTCTTGGAAGAATTTGTGCATTATGAAGCATGAGTTGAGATGTTCATTTTGTGTTGTATACTGGCCTGCAGTTTGTTTTAAACAAACAAGCAAATGAAATCCTGAAGATCATTTCATATTATCATTTTTACCCTCTTAAAGTTCGGTCAGAAATGATACTTCAAGGAATTCCCCTACACACACACACATGCACACACTTCATTCATTTATTTTTCTTTTTTGTTAGGTTTTACGTGTGTTTTTGTTTTTCTAACATGCTGCACTGTTTTGCCTTGAACTCCCAAGACCTCTGCCATACTTTCATCCCCTATATCATACTAAATTGTGCTCTCTGGTGGATGATGCTGTGGCCTTTATCAAAGTGATTACAGATTTCACCTTAAACATTTGTTCATGTTTTCTATGCTGTCCCTAAAGTTCCAGGTGACATTTGTGCTGAAGTCCTAAAAGCATCTGCTGTATTCTTGGGTTTTATTTCCCTTCTCCTAACTTGTAATAACATCTCAGTAAAATATCACTTTGCAGTAGCTAGCAAAATGATAATTTGGCAGTGATAAAACTTGCAGCTTTCATCTAAATCTGCATAAGTCAGCTTAGTTAAACCACTGTGGGCTTCCTAATGGAGAGGCACCTACATCAATGGAGTCATTGTAATAAACTGACTGCATATGGAGTTTCCCCTGCCTCTGTGTTTCCAAATGTGGTCTCTTATTGTGCCTTTATACTGTGTGCTCTGAAAGGCAGGAGCATCTTTTTTTGTGTGTATAGGCATGATTTGTAGCACTAGCTGGGACTCCAGGGACTACTGTTCATAATTATCTTTGATAGTGAAATCAAAACTTTGCTTCTAGGTAAGCTCTTAACTTCCATTCTTATTCCTAGTCCGTAGTCTTCGCTTTCAGACGGTTCTCACTGCCTTCATTTCATATTTGCGAAACAGCAAATGCTGGGAAAGGTGCTGGGTGTTACAGAGGAAGAGGTGCTTTGTTTGGGTTTGTAATAAACATCAGCGTTCCTGATTAAGAAGTTTTGTGCTTGATATTATATGAAAGCTAACTGCAATCAGCCACCTGTTATGCTGGCCACAAGGTGGAAGCATAACATAAGTAAGGAGATTGAAATCTTGGACACCAAGAGGAGCTCTGGGAGCTGATGCAATGTGGTCAGTTTTCTTGGAACAAACACTTTCCTGCTTAGAACAGATTAGGAAAAACAGGTAATAGATTTTCATTTCAGTACTTGGAATTCATGCATAAGTTGGAGCACTGACAGCCTAGGGATGGAAGTCTTCATCTGAAGCATGTAGCAAAGGAAACAGACTCATCTACTGGGCTTCCAGTCCACTGTTGCATTCCCCAGAAGTGGAAAGCATCGTGTCACTTGTTGTACTTGTGGGGTTGCGTGGTAAAATGGTCAGATACCGCTTGCAGAAGTGCATTTTGTGGTATGGAGGATATCAAATCATTTACCGTCTGCTCAGGCTGTGTGCCTGCAACAATACAAAGTTCAACAGCAGATTTAAGTCTTGAAGCTCAGTGGGTTTAAACCTGGTCAACATCTGAAAAGAAAAAAACCCTGAAGATAACTATAGTTGTGTCAGTTCACCTAGCTGGTGTTGGTTTGTTTGTTTGGGGATGGCCACCCCAAGAGGGTGCTTTCGCAGTGCTGATGAGCAAGGGAAGGTGTCCACATCCATTCTGCTCAGGCCTGCATCAGCCTGTTTGTCTCAGCCAAGCAGCTGCCTTTCTTCCTGGCACTATGTGCTCTTTTCTGGAATTCTGCAAATCAGTTTTGAGTGCAAAAAAGATAAACCTGTGTAAAGCATAATTTCTTTCCCTTTTACATGAATGTTTCTATTATATGTCCATTTCTGGGGGCTGGAGAGGAGGTGTTTGTCAGAGCAGTGTTCTGTCCCATCCCATGCACAAGGAAAAGCACGACTCCCAAGTGTTTGTTTGAACAACTAACTCCCCTAAGATTAACAAGTTTTCTTTGGCAAAAAACTGTTCATTGCGTAACCAAATTTCTTCCTTTGTTTTTTTTTTATTCCTCAAATTGACATAAAAACAAGATTAAGGTTGCCTTCAGTCTGGATTAAGATAGTTTAGCTTCTGAGAGACTTCTGCTTCACTATACTTAACATCTTCATTTCCACAGAGCTTTCTCATTAGGATTCAGAAGGATGCTTCCTCCCATCAGAAAATGGATTGTAAATCATAACAGTCTGGTTTAACTCAAGGGTTTTTTTTAATTGTGAATCTTTTAAGATGAGATTACCACATGTTGAGTTTTATAACATGCATGATGTCTTTTAATAAGCTAGTTCCTTTTAATGCAAAATCACAAAACATCTGAGTAGAGGTGGTTGACTTCTAAATTCAAACATCCCATACATGTCTAGTAAATATCTTCCTGGAAATGTCTGAATTTCATAATCAACACTCATTTCCCTTTAAGTGGCTTTTTAAGACATAACCTTATGCTCCCTGAATTGGACATTGGGATACATCACCTCACAGTCACAGAGTTCATTTAGGGATCTGACCTAGTACGGGCATTGTATCGTTATAGAAAAGATGCGAAAAATAATCTTTCTAGGATGGAAATAAAGCCTTAAATGTAATCCTGGAAGCAGTTTGGGATGCAACTTAATAATGAACGCTTCTAGAATGCAGAAGTGACTGTGGAGTGCCTTGCTGAGACATATTTTCAAAGTTACTAAGTCATTGTTCTCAGCTGCATGGCAACTTCTGCTATTTTGACCGAATCCGTTGTATTAGCAGTGTCACAAATGGAATAATTTAATTTTCAGTAGCTGACTTTGAAAGGTGAAGCTGTACCTGCTGCCTTTAGAGGGGGAGTGTAGTTTATTCATAACGAATAACAGTAATTACCCTGGCTAAACCCAGCTTGTGTGTAGTGATTCAGACTGGCAAGTGAAAGGGCTATGATTTGACAGCAGTGTGTTCCCCAGATCACATCGATGAACGAACAGTTTGTAATGCAATCGCACCCGGAAAGGACGTGGATGGATTTCATATTATGAACATCGGGCGTCTGTGTCTCGATCAGCCTTCTGTCATACCGGCCACCGCTGCTGCCGTGTGGGAAATCATCAAACGCACGGGTAAGAGACTGAAGGGCATTGGAACCCTTTTATCTCAGAAGGTGAAGGAAGGATCAAGTCAGGCGTGAGTTAGAAGGTGTAGGTTATCTGAATGCATTGGGCTGACTGAAGAATAAACATGTAGAGGATTGATCTAAATAATAAGGAGGTGCCAAATAGATGAGATCTTTTGCTATAGTCTAACTATTAATTGTATTAATTACAGTACTTGACGTAGAATACTTGGTAAAACACTTTGGTAAATTGTTTTCTGCATTTTAAAATGCTGCAAAGAACCTTCAATGATGTTGCTGTCCTCATGATTATTTGCCAAATAGAAGACTTAGATCCCTAAGTTGTGGGGGAAGGGGAAGAAACAAGAACAAAACCAGGAACATTTATTTCAGTGCTGGAAGGGGAAAGGAAGGTGAATGTGTTAAGTACTTGTCATTTTATAATACAGGTGTTCTTGCTGGTAGACATAAGAGCTTCTATTTCCTTTTGTGGTCAGAGAAGAGAAATCAGGTTCCTCTGAAGGGGGATCCAGATAACCTGAGCGAGTTGCCATTTGTGTTTCTCCAGGATGAAAGCTTAAAGTTGTTTTGTGGATTCATCCCTTCAGTTCAGCCCTGCAGATTCTCGTATCATGTTGGTGTCAGCAGTCCCTGACAGCAAATAATTGTATCTTGGGGGTTGAGAAGAAGGGTTTAGATCTATCAAAATAGCAGAATAGAGATTTTTGATAGTTTTGGTTTTGTTTCCCTATAAGGAATACAAACGTTTGGGAAAAACGTTGTTGTAGCTGGAAGATCTAAGCACGTTGGAATGCCTATTTCAATGCTTTTACACACTGATGGAGAGCATGAGAGGCCTGGAGGTAAGTCCAGGACTTTTGCTTTAATGTTTACATTAGTGAAATCATTAAAATAAAGCTGACCAGAGGGCAAGATAACAAGAGAAAGCTTGTGTGTCTCGTACAGTATTTGCAAGCAGAGCAAGGAAATACATTTGATAATACATTTCCTGGCATATTTTCAGGAGATCAGTTTCTAGGCTCAACTTTTTTCTGGTGTTACCATAGAATCACAGAATGGTTTGGATTGGAAGGGACCTCAAAGCCCATGCAATTCCACCCCACTGCCATGGGCAGGGACATCTCCCACTAGATCAGGGCACTCAAAGCCCCATCCAACCTGGCCTTGAACGCCTCCAGGGATGGGGCAGCCACAGCTTCTCTGGGCAGCCTGTGCCAGGGCCTCCCCACCCTCACAGGAAAATATTTCTTCCTAAGATCTCATTTAAATTTCCCCTCTCTCAACCTAAAACCTTCCCTCCTCATCGTATCCCTGCACTCCCTGATCAAGAGCCCCTCCCCAGCTTTCCTGGAGCCCCTTTCAGTACTGGGAGGCTGCTCTAAGGTCTCCCCAGAGCCTTCTTTTGTCCAGGCTGCACAACCCCCACTCTCTCAGCCTGTCCTCTTATGGGAGATGCTTCAGCAAATGTCATCATTTTGTCCTCCATTTGAAAGAGCCGCTGTTGAAATGCAGTTAACACTGAACGCTGAGAATAATACCTGATGCTGTGGCCTTACAGAGCTCCAGAGGTTCATGGGATGTTTATACCAAGTTGTTCATGCACATACATATATATACATTATATATATGGCAAAATCTGACGTGGTTTCTATGTGGTGCTGTGTTAGTTTGGTCGTGATTATAAAAACATCCGAATGATCAGCAAAGTCACTTTTTTCTATGAGCTGTATGACACTGCCCGTTGACCTGGGCATTTTTCTGCAGTGTAGTTTATTTCCCTCTGTAAATTTGACGGTTTGCAATGGAAATGTTTTTAAGTAATTCTCATTACAGAAGCATCCATGCGCTGCTGTAATTGTGCTGTAGAAAGAAAACCAAATTCAATTTAAATAGAATACTGTCCTTTTGCAACTTCATTTGGGTGTTAGAAACTGCTGAGGTGATGTGCGCGAATGAGGTAAATATGAATGTTTAATCCTGGGCATATTTAACAGGAGTGGAGTGCAATCTTTTATTAATATAATAAAACACTAACAGCTTCTCACTAACCACAGAGTTGATTTTTTTCCATTCAGCCTCTGTGGGAAAGCTGCTATTTGAAATTTCTCCCAGTGTTTGGGTTGTAATTACTGTCAGTGCAGAGTTCTGGTCTCATCCCCATTCCTATGGAAATGAGTAGCATTTTTGCCCTTCGCTGCCGGTGTTGGGTTATGAATAGAGCAGGCGTTGCTGCTTAGTGTTTGAAATGGGCTCTGTACCACACAGAGCGATGTTACAAACTCCTTGCCTGTCTCTCAGTTGGAAATCAGGACACTTGGTGACCCCTGGTTCTTTCAGCATCTTGTCGTAAAACCTGTGTTGGTTGCATGGATGTAGCTAAATCCTGTTCTGTAATATTCGACTTCTGAGTTAGCTGTGTCTGTGGCTCAGTCTCGTTCACTTGTATCCTGGGTTTGTAGTTCTTGTCTAACTGCCTGGCAGTGTGGCTAACAAGCCACACTGGGGGCTGGTCCGTGAGTTTGACCTATGAACAAACATTATTGTGTTTCACAGGCATCTGCTTATGTTCCGATACCTAACGTATTACACATGTATTACTGGCAGCCCTGGTCACTGGCATTGTCACTGAACTGTGAATATCAAGTAATCTATGTAGGGACTGAAAAGTATTCAGGTATTCCTTTACCAACAGTGGCAGTGGAGTTTAGATGTAGAAAGAGAATGCATAAAGCCAAAGTACAATGAGGTCAAGGAGGCAGAGCTAAAGGAAGCACTGGAAATGTGAATGTAAAAGAAATAATAGCTTAAATGGAATAACCCTTTCCACTTATATTTTTAGCAGCTGATAGCAGGGCAAAATTTGTGCCTTATGATCAGAGTCGTCCATCAGGATACAAGAGGAGGTGACTTTATCAAAGTGTGTTGCTTTTGGATGAAGGGCTTTTTGGAGTTGAAAGTTAAATGTCAGGGTTGCTAATTGTATTTTTTACCAAGCAAAGGCAGGCTTTCTCCTGAAGTGTGCACTTAGAATAGTTTGAATCTGTAAATATATAGCAAGTGCAAGCTTTTTTATTCATCCTTTTGTTTTATTCAGGATGGGGATCAGACAAGACCTGCAGTTAAGTGCTGGAAAAGAACCTTCTTGGGATAGGCTTTTGTCAGAAATTGGGCTGGTTTGATTAAGTAGTTTTTATTGAGAAGTGACGCAAGGGATGTGTATGTAGGATACTATTTTTTTATTGATTTTTGTTGTTGGTTTTAGTTGTTCCTTTACAGATTCTGGGCAAAACTGGAAGACCTGGGATCTGTGTTCATATGAGATTGTGTGTGTAGAAACTGTCACGGCCTGCAGGTGGCAACGTCTGATCAGGTCGGACAGCGATCTTCTCTCTTACAAACTGGCTCCTGTCCACAGGCCAAAAGGCACTCTCTTGAGAATTGACTCAGCAGTGTCATGCGGGGTCTAAATTCCTAAAGATATTCCTTTTATTTCACCGGTAGCAGTAGTGTAAAAATAGTTGTTTAATTTCTGGTGTGATCACAAATAAATGGAAACCTTCCCCTTTAGGAAGAGTCTGTAAGCTGTTGGGCTGCTCTGCTGAAACTACAGGCGCTTTTTTTTTCCCCCATCTATTTTTCTCCTTTCCTTTCCTTTTTGTTTTTGGTTTTTTTTTTTTTTTTACTTAGAAACGTTTCCTTGGTTAAGGAGCTGACTGCAGATGCATCCCTCAATAAAATGTTGATGAGAAAGTAGCAATGATTTTATTTCTCAGAAGGGGTGAATATTTGCAACTTTTCTCAGTCTCTCTGCTGAGGACAGGACAATAAGTCAAAAGCATAGATACATATGTATCTATTTTTGGAAGTAAGAATTGTGATTTTGGGCAAGACATCTTTCTTCTTTAACTTAAAATAGATATCAGAGGGATCCTCTATTTTATTCAAGCCTTTTTTTCCAGAATCCACTGATTTGTCTATTTGCCTTTCCTGTGCACAGGATGGCCCTTCAGAGGATCCCTAATTTTAGTGTGATTGATGGAGCATCAGCCAAGAAAAGGAAGGTGTGTTACATCAAAGAACAGGCATGGTTCTTCTGCAGGGGACGAAGGGTTGTGTTATTAATATGTTTGGAGAATGAGGCCTCCACAGAAGGAAATTGTAGCCATCTCTGCAGCCTGAATGCTGCTCCCTAGAGAGAGTATGCGCGTGGCCTACACACAATGAATCTGCAGTTGGAGACATGCTGCTTCAGACTGGCAAAATGAGGAATATCAACAAGTAATACTTCAGTCCTGTTTCAGTTGTTTTGCCTGGATGAGTTGTTATTTCATGATCCCGAAGGAATTCAAGGAAGAAGACTAAGGAGTCCTGACATGCAGGCTTTATGTACCAGCTGGGATGTTGCAGTCATAAGAAGGATTTCTGCAGAGATATTTTTAAGACAATTAATTGTCTCTACTCTCGATGCACTTAAGTTATGGAATGTTGATTAGAGACCTCAAACTTCTGGCAGTTCCCTTATTTCATGGAATTGCTTGTGCACATCTGTACTTCTCTGTTCTCATTACCTGAAAATGTCTTGGTCTGTTCCTCTTTGAGCAGATGATGTGCACTGTAGAGACTGAAGGAGAAGAGCGATCAAAGACGAGGGAAAGGAGAAATCGCAGCACAAACAGGTTGAAGATGAGATGCTTGAGGAAGAGAATTAATGAGACAAGAGGCACAGATTAGATCAGTCAGACACATTCCAGAGGAAGCAGATGTGGGGATCATGTCAAAGATGGCAGAAACTTTTTGTTTAATGATTGATAAGGTGATGTAGGAGTCAGTGATGAGTGGATGGTGGAGATGGGGAGGATGCTGCACGGTACAAATAGTTGTCAGGAAGGGTGCTGGGAGAAGTCATCTTTGCTGTTTTCTTGGGCAGTCCTTGAAGGATTGCCACGCTCACTGCTGGATGCAGTATGGGACTTCAGTCCCTGTCCCCAAGACAGTTCGGTTTATGGGTAGTGGTCTCTCCTCAGTATCTCCATTGAACAAAACAAGGGGTTTTATGGTTTACTAGGAGAGTTCATTAGTAGCTTCTTACCAAGCAATATGGATACACGCAGGAGCAGATCTTTGGAGTTTGTCCAAAAGTACATATTCTTCTGTTTATGTTTACTTCAAACACTTCCTACTCTGGTAACCTAATCTGAACACCTTTTTGCCCAGTCTTTTCCATTCCTATTGTGTTTGAGCTGCATAAAATTATGACTTCAGCGTGTGGAAAAATATATGCATTGGATGTATTGATTCGCTATGTGGTTCTGGTGATAAACCTCCTCAGATCCGTCCAATTGGACTTCTGTGAATAAATATGCTGTGGTAGATTGCATTCTGCATTTCTGTTGAGGAATGCCTCTCCCTGATGAAATCCAGTAGCGTTCCTGTCAAGAGAAGGATTTTTCTGTCTGGCCTTTGCATGCAGTTATTGGTCAGCAGGGTTTCTAAAGCAAAGACCCTTCACCCAGGAGCATCTTTGTTATCATAGCTACTGACTTGTTCCCTGCACCATCAGGCCTGACAAAGAGAACTCAAAATCTGTCAAAAACACAGGCCAAAGACTAAATTTTGGCTCGAGGGAAACACTGTTATGAAGTTAGGTCACAGGTACAGCGAAGACTGGTCTTTCTTCCTGTCTGTACAACAGCATGTCAAGGGAAGCATTTAGGAAGCTTCAGGACAGAGGAATAGCAAGCAGTGCTGAGGGCAGAGATCGGAACGTGGTGGTCTTGTACTTGAAGCTTTAATTTGTGACAAACACCCAAGTTTTATGGCACACTGTACAAGTTGTGCTTCATAAGGTATGTACTGGCTTCCATGCTGGGTTTGCTCAGTGTAATTCCCCTGAACATGAGGGAGCTGATTGAGGAATAAGTTAGCCCGTGGGGTACAAATGAATTCGCCCTGTGAGAGTTTTCGAGAAGAAACCTTTTTTCATACATGTGAATGGCAAGTGGGAGCGTTCTGCCTATGCTGAAACAAATGATGCATCCCAAGACAAATCTGATGATCATCTGTGCTGTTGTTACCTTACCAAAGCAAGTCATTTCCACCTGAAAGTAAATGCTGTGGAGGCATTTTCTATGTTATATGTATTTATATATATATATATTAATTGATCATCTCTTACATTTCAGGTGATGCTACAGTGACCATTACTCACAGATACACACCAAAAGACCAGCTCAAGATCCACACGCAACTCGCTGACATTATTGTAGTTGCTGCAGGTAATACCAGTCGTCATTAATACACCAATCGCAGCGTTTAAAACCTAAAACATAGAATCTGGTGTCTGTGGTGGTGACACTGCTGGCTGTTCCACGTTCCTCCAAGTAATCAGTGCTCGTGCTTGCTGAGGGTGTTGCAGTGAGTAGGGTTTCTTGTAAGAAGGGCAAGTGCTCTGTCTCTTGTTCTTGCTCCTCACATTTGCAGACTCATAAACTGTTTCCCATCACATGTGACACCTTTCCCTTAGGGAGACTTTAGTGTGAACTCAAGATTGGGTACCAGTCAGTACATAGTTTATACAGGTATAATTATGTAAATTAAAACATTCTCTGCACAGTGCAAAAATCATGAGTCATTTATATTTTGACAGGAGGGTTTCTCTAAATCATCTGGAGGCTGCATTCATAAAACAATGGTGTCATTCCTGTGCTGTTAAAGTTAAAGGCAGCCTTGCCAAATTCACTGGGATTTCTGGTAAGGTGTGTCATTAATGACTGAATCTTTACTTTACTTTTTCTTATACAATTATCATGTAAAGAGGACAAGAATGGTAAATGCCTAAAGGAAGGGATCTGAAAGATCAATGTCTATTCTGAAAGCAACGTAGACTGAAATACTGACAGTTTGACTATTCTAGAGTAAAGAAACATGCAGAACTCTACTGCTGAGCAACCTCTGCTTTTTGTTTACAGGTATTATAAATAGAAACATAAATTCATTTTTAAAAGCCAAACCCAAACAATCCAGCTCAGTAAAAGCCCTGATAAAACTCTGTGTCTCCTTGCAGCTGAGGACATCCTCTTTATATCATACCATTTTGGAGGACTGGAAGAAGAGCTTTGTGTCTTTCCTCTTTTCTCCTCCCTTCCTCCCTCTTAATGATCCTCAAGACCAAAGTCACGATTGCTTATTTTCCAGATGAAGACAGAGAGATACCTGTCTGAAGCCTATTACTTCCTGTTGAAGTGAGATGTCCTTTGCTTCAGGGCTTAACTGCACAATCTCTCCCTCATGCCAGCTAAGGAACAAGAAACAGCTCAGTTGTCTCACACGCGATTACTCAAGTGTGGACCTGACCAGAATTCGCATGCTGTGAATGGAAGATCATAATGGGTGTGCTAATTGGGAATAAACTGGTAACCTTCCACCCAAATTCACTGCTTCCGATTTAATCATCACTTCTGTTTTTTTGCTGAGCACAGCTTGTCATCAGTTGTGCTTGTAGTTAAACGGTTTGTTAGCGATTCAGACGTGTTTGTTCTTCACATTTATTTTCCTCATGCCATTTGTGACAGGAGCATGACCCAACACTCATTACACAACAGGAGATAGACTTGGAATGATGAAAAAACCTGGCCTAGATTGTGCAAACAATAAGCTGCCGTGCCCCAGCGGATGCTCAGGGAAAGGTGACGCTTCAGAAAGATGGTATCCCGCCAAGGTTCCTCTTACGGCTTGAGAACTGTGCACATTGTACCTTTGAGATCACACATCCCCTGGCAATGCGTGACCTGTTCAGTGAGTGTTGCAAAAATGGTGGCTTCTGCCCTGCCAGGAGGAAACAGCTGCTGTCACAAGCTGCTGTGCAAGATGTGCAAATAGAGAACAGCTTTCTGTGTGTGTCTGCATGCAAGAGCAAGGTTCCTATCCTCATTCTCTTCTTCCCTAGAAATACTTTTAGAACAGCCACCTGCTTCCTGGCTCCCAGTTTGGTGGCTTGTTGCAGTGAGTCAGTTCATTCCAATGTGGTACTCCATCTCTGAGGAGTTTTCTGGTCTTTGCATCCATGGTTTTCATAAGACTTCAAAATGGATTCTGGTTTTACTCTCAAGTTTGAGGACATCCATCTTCCAAGTGCGGTCCTTAATTCACCCCCAGCCTCGGGACCCCAGTTTTCCTGCTTACTTTGATTGTAACTCTCAATGCATTTTATTCCTGCCCTCTCATTCCCTCCCAGCTCCCTTGCATCATAAGTTCCAACAATGCTGCTCTTGTCCAACTTACCCCTCCCTGAAATCTGTGTCTCTGTTTCCAGATAGAGCTTCCTGAACTCTTTCAATACCTTGCAGCCTTTGCATTTCTAGCCAAAATGTAATTCTCTTATAAGCACGCCCAGCACTTTGCATCCCACTGTAGCCTTTCCTGTCTTTGCCTGCTATCACAGCCAGTTCATACATCCCACCAAGTCTGTTCTTCTTGCTCTTGGCCCAGACCCGGAGCAGAGGAATAAGTGCAACTTCCCTTGTGGTGGTTTTAAAGCCACTGCAGTACTTCCAGGACAGTGATGGAGGCAGTCTTTGACTTGTCAGCCTGCTGCTCTTGCTGTCCTGGCTTACCAGTTGGCCTCAAGAGATAGGATTCATCTGCGTGCAGGATTTGAAGAGGAGGTAAAGAGGAGAGAGGGACAGGGGTACCAGATGCCAGATGAAATTCTTCAGAGACTGCTTGCACTGTCTCTGGGGACATGATCTGTGGTCCTCTTGTATGGAATTGCTGATCTGTCAGGCCCTTGTATTCAGACAATGGCTGATCAGTTTGCTCAAGAGTAGCTATTTTGCAGTCCTTGTACTGGGATTACATGGGATTTGTTTCTCTTGTTTAAAATGGGATTCATCATTTTCTACAAAAGTTACCAGTAAAGATATTCCCACATTCCTCAGTCAGTGCATTTTAAGAATAGTTGCTCTAATGCTTATCTCTTCCTCCTTGACATGTAAAGTAGGCTTAAGTAAATCTACTTGTTTGGTTTGGGGGTTAGTTTGTTGCTGTTAAGCATTTGGCCTATTATCAAGCCATTTTACAAAGGGTGTAACTGTGCAGATTCCATTAATGCGCTTCCAGCCCTATCGCGGATCGTTTACCCCCATAAGGCTGGGGCATTCTCCAGCCACCAGCCTGCTTGCAATTGATTGCGTAAGAGTGCGATGAAGTAAGTGCAGCCAGATGTTATCAAACGGCATAGGAAAGAATTTGAGGTCCTGGCTTGCTCAACACGAGTAGCAGAGTTTAAAGCTTGCATCCTATGGGGGAGTGAGAAACAGAGAGCAGAGAAGGTTCTTACAATGCCTGTACCTGAATGACTGACTGGCTGGCTATGATCCAGCACTTTAAAGGAAGCCAAAGCTCTTGTGTAGCAGCACCTGCCTCCAGAGAAATTACAGTCTCAAACCATATGCATTGGCATCCTTATCCTGTTTTTCTTCTCTCCACCTGAGACAAAGCTGCTTTGGAGAAGGGACCTGAGACTCCCCTGTTGGAGATCCTCTCTTACTAGGATGAATGTTTCTTGCAGAATGGAAAACTGATGGAATTGCTCAAGAAGCAAGGTGGATTGTAATTTTATACTTGGGATTTCCCATCACTCAGAGTAGGACCTTGCATGTTGGGAAAGAAATACAGGCAATCGTTTAAAGTGAATATAGGGAGAAGAGTGCTGCATTGCAGTTAAGGTACGACAGGCTAATGCAGGTGATGGGTAAGCACTTGATGTTCTTGAGAGGGATCCTGCTGAACGCCAATTCTTGAAAGAGGTATTTTCTGTGCCTCAAGTGGAGCTCTTGGCGTGCCATAGAAGTCCTGCCTCTGGCTTTGGCACATTGGGGAAGCTGGATGAGCTGATCACACCCCAAATTCTTTTTCTGAGAAATTACTGCCCAACCTGTTGTTCACTGTCCTGCCTCTGCAAGAGGTAATTATTTGTATTTAAATGTGTTGTCTTTCCTTCCTCTCTGCTGAATATCAAATGATTTCTGATGTTTTCCTCCTTTTTTCCAGTGAAACTTGAAACCTCAGCTGACCTGTTTAAACTTCTTTCCAGCTCTCTGTCGCCTGCACCTTGTGCCACTATTAAATAACAAGTGTTCTCTGCCATTGTGCTAGTGATGTTATAAACAAACACTGGCCATTCTGGTATACGCTCTGCACAGACTTTCATTTGCATGAAGTGCCACAGGGGCCTCTTACCTAGGTACATTTGTCCAACTGTTTTTCCACCTAGTACGATTTTCTTCCTTGCTAATGAAAAGATCAGGTGAAGAAAGCATAACTTGAGAGGTGACTGTTTCTCTCCTACAGGTTGATCTGATGCTGTTTGTTATGGGTAGATCTGAGCTGGCCATTTTATTTTTCCTTGTTGTCTGTTGCTTATAAATGGAATCCAAAAGGAGATGGCAGGATGGATGGGATTCTTTCACCATACTAGCATTTATTTTGTAGCAGCAGTAGTTCATGTAGCTGGTGTTCATTATTAAGTACCTGCTTGAAATATCACACAGCTAACGGGTAAAGTACATGACAAATGAGAGAAACAAGAGGAACCAAATCCAACACAGATGTTAAAAAAAAAAAATAGAATCACAGAGTGGTTTGGGTTGGAAGGGACCTCAAAGCCCATCCAGTTCTAACCCCTGCCATGGGCAGGGACACATCCCACAGGATCAGGGTGCTCAAAGCCCCATCCAGCGTGGACTTGAACACCTCCAGGGATGGGGCAGCCACAGCTTCTCTGAGCACAAAAAACCAGAAATGGAACAGAAGCTGTGGCAGTAATGTACCCAGCTTGCTTCAGCACTTGCGGGCCAGCAGACCTCTGACAATGCTGGTGGCTTCTTGTGGCTCACAGAGCGTCTTCACTGTCCAGCCTGGCTGGACTTACTGCCACAAACCAGCAAAGTGCTTCCTTCATTGGCATCACGTTGGCTGCATTTGTGACTGCAGTGTTAGCTGAAAATATTCAGTCAAAATGGACAAATGGCACCTTTTCTTCTCGTAATTACTAACTTGTGAAACTGAGGAACAGTTGTTTTCTGTATCTCTGAATCAAGGCAAATTCAAATGGAAGAACGATCCTTTTTTGTGCACTCATACATGTACATGCACAACCTGTGATTTAGTTTGAAACTGATGACCTAAGACTACCTGGCCATGTTAGTTAAATATATCTTATTGATGATTCCAGGTATCCCGAAGTTGATTACAACTGACATGGTCAAAGAAGGTGCAGCTGTGATTGACGTAGGCATCAATCATATCCATGATCCTCTTACAGGGAAGACCAAGTTAGTGGGGGATGTGGACTTTGAAGGTCAGTGAATCACTCTTTGTACAAACACATTCAATAAATATATTGAAGTTTGTGGGATTCATTCATGATAAATCCTTGGAGTAGCCAGTGCCTCAAATGAGATGTCACTTGTAGGAACTTTTGCTAATTTATTTAATTAAATAAGAAAACAAACTGTATGGTTATGTATCTGTTCTTAAGCAATGGTGTGTTATTTGAGAGAGGAAGTGTTACTTTTAATTACTCATACCAGCAACCTTGCAGAGATGCAGGTGAGCTCTTACAGCAGTGTGGTGGCAGCAGATGTCTGTCTCGAGGTTTTTTAATCCTTGGTGAGTCTGTGTAGAGTTTCAAGAATAAGCAGTAAAAACGGCATCTGCCCTTTCACAAATACAAGGTCTCTCACCATTCGTAGCAAATTCTGTTATACCACAGCTTGAAAGCCTCCCTTTACGCTCTTGCTCTACACTTGTATCTGAAGAATTTAACTTCCGCTGTAGAAATACCCTCTATGCTGCAGTTTAAGCTGAGTTCATCTTGAGCTGTTTAAAATCTGGGCCCAGGCAAGTCTAACAGATAACAAATTGTGTTATATATTGATCTTTTTATGTCTAATGTGCTGCAGAGCAAGTTTGCACTGTGACTTGATTAAATATCTCTGCTCCGGACTGGAATAGCAGGATTGTTGCAGTTGAAAATTGAATCGTATTGGCAGAGCTGAGTGTGGGAAGCTTAGACAGCATTTACCCACGTTATTAATGGTTCTCAACAGTTCCTTATTTTGATAAGTATGAAAATCACCCGTGGGTTTTTTTCACAGTTATTAACATCTTAGCTGGCAGAACGTCTCAAAGCTTAATTGTGTTCCAAGTGTTTCCAGCCAGCTGTGTGTGTTTGTAATTACATCACTCCCTCAGTTCCTCCTTACACTCATCACTCATCATACGTGATGGCTTTGTTAAAGTCAGTGAAATTACTGCACAAGTGGAGCTCAGTGACTGGCTTGGCACGCTGCTGGAGATATGTAACTGTCTATGTCCGGAGAGCTCCAGTAGAAAAAGACTAATTTCAGAGCACAACTTGAATTTCCTTTTTCTTTTATTGTCCTGCTAATACTACAAGTAGAAGGTTATATTTTCTGTTTTCAGAACTGAAGTACAGAGAATTTTCAGGACTTTTTGTTTGCTTGAGCAGATATGGGAAGAAAAAAATTAAAAACATGACATTGTATCTTTTTTGTTTGTTTTTCTTTACATGTGAGACCTTCTGAATGTAATAGAGGTGTAGATTTGATGGCAGGGCCATGATTCAGAGTTTCAGCAATGCACTGTATGTGTCTCGTCATGTCTGCTGTGGGTTGTTCTCTGGATTTTACCTGGGGGGAGGGAAGATCCAAAAACGAGGGAGGAACTTCAGCTGGGATTATGCCACTACAGTTGCAAGTAGCATTTAGCTGTGCTTTGCCAAAGGGAAATTGTTGTTGGTTCATTGGTATCGGTGAAAGTTTCACTGAATCTCTTAACAACACAAAACCCAGCCCAGTGTATACAGTTGTAAATACTAAAAAGCAAATCACCCTTGCCAAGTATTTGATTTGCCAGTTAGGGAATGGAATGAGCTGGTGTAGCAAAGCATTTTATCCTTTTCCTCTGTTTGATCATTAGACTGAGTTTCTGTTTAAGCCAAGTGGAAATGATTCCTGCAGGTTAAGGCCAGGGGCATTATGGGTGACAGGACAATCAGCACCTCTTGAACACCATGTAGCGCACCATTATTGTCTCATCATCCACTTCTCCAAGAAGACAAATGTGGCCACGGAGAGAGCAGAGATTTAGCTGGGCAATGGGAAGTTAAATTTGACTTATAAGGAATAGGTAGAAATGGCTTCCTGGACAGGTCATCTGGCTGAAAATCTGCTGTAGTGGAAATGAACTTTATCGGATGGGTGAAAAC
Source organism: Dromococcyx pavoninus (assembly GCA_033558185.1). NCBI lineage: Eukaryota > Metazoa > Chordata > Aves > Cuculiformes > Neomorphidae > Dromococcyx > Dromococcyx pavoninus. The sequence goes on along the minus strand of JAUMJL010001610.1, from coordinate 180,492 downwards.
TCCTTTGATTCAGTCACGATGTCCTAGCCATGCATCCTCTCAACTCCAGGGGATCGGTTAGCCACTAAAGTTTATTTTTATCTCTTTAACAATAAAAGGTGCCATTTCAATTTTATTTTGATGTTGTTCATTACTAAATTCAAAGTAAGAAATGCCTGGAGGAAAAAATTCCCACCATAGGCCAAGAGAATTTGATAGCTGCTCAGAAAATGAGTTCTGAAGTTTTGCCATCTAAAATCTACATTTACTAGAGTCATGTGCACTGCTGCTGTAGGCACAGAGCTGCACACAGTCACCTGCAGCCAGAGGCAGCGCATCCTGCAGTGGATTGTCCAGTTGAGGAACACACTTTGGTGGTCTAAACTCCAATTTAAACCAGAGTGTCTAGTTCACTTACACGCATTTCACAGTACAGACCTTGTGCGTGATGCTGTTGCAGCTGCTCTGATGGTTGGCTTGGCAGCAATGGCATCAGCGTCCCCGGGTTCTTGTCAGGCCTGCACATTTAGTTGAGGCAAAATTCCCAGGCTGCATTATGGAATGTCTTTAAACAGTATTTGTGGTTTCCCCCATCCCCATGTGTCCTCTTTTTATTTTGATCTCCAAACTCAGTCCACATCCAAGAAGGGATTTGTTTTCTCCAGAAGAGTTTACAGTGCAATTCCAAGAAGGAACAAGATAGGAAACCACTGTGCCCTTGGAGGTTGGCTGCAGATCGTGGGGGTGCCTACGCTGATATTGCTGGAGTACCTTAAACTGCAGCCACATCTCTCCGTATATTGATTCTATAAGAGAGCTTTTCCCCATGAGAACAGTTAAACATTGGAATCATCTCCCCAGGAGGGTGGTGGATTCCCCTGCACTGGACATTTAATGCTCACCTTGACAGGGAGCTGGACCATCTCATTTAAACTACAGATCACCTAAGGTTGGACCAGATGATCCTTGAAGTCCCTTCCAACCTGGCATTCTGTGATTCTATAATTCTGTATAACCAGCACAGCGCATTCCATGTACCTCTTTGTGTTAAGGATTTGCCAAAATGCACCATCCAGGGAGGGGGCATTTTGCACCTTCAGAGAGCTGCAAGTGTGAGGGCGAAGTGACGGGGAAGAAGAGAAACAATGACATTCTTATACTGTTGCTAGCACCTAGTTCTGTTCGGGCAGTGCGTTTGAGTTACAGGAAGGGAGACCTGTTTCTGTGAACAGGGTTGTGCGTGAGTGGGAGTGCTTGGCCCTGGTTTATAGGGCTTTTGTTGCCACAGCAGTAATCCTGAGGGGGGAGGAGGGCTATGAGGACCAGGAAGATGAAATAAAACAACAACTTACACAAAGCATTAAACTGGAACGGCTTTTTTGGGTGGAGCACCATTTCCAGGAGGAACTGGTAGAGCAGGGCGCACACCAATGTAGTTGTTAACCTTTAGAACTGGAAGTGCCCGTGAAACCAAAGTGTGCAGGACTCCAATGGGGTTTGCTTTAAATGATGCCTGTGTGAAGCATCAAGATGCTTCCTCCCATATCTTCAACAGGCAATGCTGAGTCTTGCGTCTTTTGGATGCTCAGATAGAAGAGAAATCCTTCACGTAAGACCTTCTTAAGTGATGTAGTTGTGACATCAGTGGAGGGGTTTATAAATGAGAATTGTTCTCCTACTCCCAGCCACAGCAGAGGCAGTGTGAAAGAGAATCTGGAGTGGGGAGGAGTTTCCAAAACTGAACAGCAGGAAAGGGTGCCTCAACACATGATCGGTGTGATGGGCGTACGTACGGATTTTCTTTGAATGAGGGATAACTGTGCTCTCTGACTGCAGGGCAACCAGGGAAATGGGATGTTGAATGCTGTAAAGGTGGAGAATGGACTGGATTTACATATCGCTTCTGCATAGACTGTGTGTTCCAGAAAAGGAAGAATTGATTGAATAAAAACCAGGGAAATTGTATCCTGTCCTCACCAGCTACAGGACTTGTGACTATGCAGTGAGAAACCCCTTCATGTAGCATAAAAGATTTACCAGGGAAGTCTTCAAATCCCATTTCTTTATGGAAAAGGTGGTCCTGCAGTTGTACCTTAGCTGCAGTTCGCAACAAACTTGGGCTTTGTGACAGCAATCACTTCTGGCAGTTGTTTACTGCCGCATTGCGTTCGTCGTGTTGCCTCCCAGGCTGTAGGCTTCTCTTCAGACGATTGAATACCTTCCAAATTGCCTCTCTGTGCCACTTGGATGTAACATGGACGTTCCAGCTGCTTTTGCTATAGCTGTTGTTAGATAACTTCTCAGTTCTGAAGACCTGGCATTTGTTTTGCAATTGCTAGAAGTCCAGCCTGTGTAATCTTCTCACCATGTTGCTGCTCTGCAAGAAGCAGGGGAAGCGTTGCCTGTTTTTCTGCTCCAGTGAGGCAAGAAATAAATAAGAACGTTGGCATCAGGCTGTGACAGCCAGGAGGCCAGACTGGGTGATGACTTACTGGTGGCAGGACACTGCTGGATGGCCCAGTCGAGGTACTTGAGGAGAGCACATCGTGCAGGGGTCCAAGTAAGTAATCTTTGATGTCCTGCATTTCTGCTGCCACTGGTTATTATCCCAAGGCTGCAGTGATATCCCATCCTCCTGTCCATGCGAATGAGCTGAGTGCAAAGACAGTGTTGTGCATTTTACATTGAATTTTTCTGCCCAAGATACCTCTGTTACTCAGTTTTCAGAGGTACTGGAGGAGGAAGGATGTATGCACTGTGAAATTTAGGGCACTGGGCCATAGTTCCTTGGGTTCCATTTATATTCTTCAAATAGCTGCAGGAGGAGAGAAGGGATAGTATCAGAAAAAAGGAACCATGAGAAATGGGGTAGATGTTGGCTGGTATCCTGTCACGTGTAATGAGAACCCCAGGCTGCATAGAGCAGAACATGGGATATCTGCCGTGACTGCCAAGCACGTGGTTTGCACTGATGCAGGGATGCAGTGGTCCAGGGTAGCTTTACAGGGACCAATAAAGCTGTGTGGAAACAGCACTTAGGCAGGAATTGCTCTGCATCGCTTAAAGCAGATGCACAAGAGCCAGAACTGCCTTCAGGTTGAGACCTGCCCTTGGTTTGTGTGGTTAACCCTATTAAGTGTCTGATGTCCTTAGCTTTAAAGGAACCTGGGAATGAAGGGCTGCTTCCAAAGCAGTGGATCCTGTTTTTCAAGGAAACAATCTCCATTTCATTTCTTCTGAAGAATCAAAGGAAGGTTTTAAGGTTCTATAGAAGCTGCAGAATAGCAGATCCTCCCCCATAGGCTACTGGTTTGCATACCAGCATCTTCCAGATGGGCAGAGGAATGCCTGGGAGAACAACAGGCATCTCGAGAACAGAGTTATTGACACAAGAGGCAATGAGTGGTGTAGGTGAGATGGGTTAGAAAGTTCACTGTAGGTAAGGCATGGTCTGGCTGTGGGTTGTCCCCCTTTGTAAGTAAGGCAGGAGTAGTTTGAGTAGTGCCACAGAAGGAGGTGCATAACATTGCCGTGAAAACCAACTTATTTCAATTTAAAAGGCCTAAAAGATGTTCTGTGTTAAATACTGGGTTTACTTCAGATGTGGGCACATTTCAATAATTATGACATGAATCTGGGAATTCACAGTGACTGTATTAACCGTAAATACCAGGCTCAAGTGGCAGGGATTTCAAAACAGTGTAACTATTAAAAAGACAAATTATGCGTGTTTGAGAGTATTGAGAATAACTGTCACAGGAGGCCTCAAATCATTTGTTACAATTCACATGTGAAAAACCCGCATACCTTTGCAAGTACTTTACAGTACAGCTGGTGGCACCACTAACCTGAGCAATTAAAGCCCTCCTGTGCAATTTTATCATCTGACCTCAGTGAGGCTTCCTCTTCTGTTCCTCAGAGCAGCAAGATGTTAACCTTCGGCGCATGCTTCTGTGAGGCCCCTGCCTTGGGGAGTACAGACAGTAATGCAGTAATGTGTTATTACATTTACCCACCCTTAAAATCTAATAACTATTGTCCAAAAACCTGATATCCAGCTTTTAAAATTCTCTTGTCATATTTTTTTGTGGTGAGACCTGCTGCTGGGGCTCTGCTGTAGGTTTTGGTAGTTACTGCAGCTCCTGCTCTGCATGCTGCTCCTCAGGAACTTACATGGCTTGAGGGTCACCTTTTTCACTGCAGAATGAGATTCCCCAGCTTGTAGAGCCCAGCCAGATGTTGAAGGTGCAGTCTCATATCTGGCAGAAGGGGGTGATGTGAGTTGTGCTGTCACCCAGACACTCCTGGGTCAGACAGTCAAAAACTCCCCCTTACCAAAAGAATTTGGCAGAGTGAGCTTTCTGTTTGACACGGGCTGCGTGCGTGTTTCTGCCTTGAGGAAGCCTCCAGCAGGGTGGTCAGCTCAGAGACGTTGAAGCCATCCCCCAGCCACTGCGTGACAATATTCTCATGAAGAGAACCACCCTATAGCCCCATCCTGACTGCGTCCTGTCACTCCATGGCTGCAGAAAGGCTTCCGCCTTAACTTTCCCTCTGTTCTTCAGTGCATGCCGAGTCGCAGTCCCTCGTGCTCCTTTCCAGTTAGGCTGTGTGGGCAATGGAAGGGAAAAAATATTCTGGAAACACTCTTAGTCAATCCCTTTTTCTCTTTTCTCTTAGAAGTGAAGAAGAAGGCTGGCTTTATCACTCCAGTGCCGGGAGGGGTAGGACCTATGACTGTGGCAATGCTTCTGAAGAACACCCTCTTAGTTGCTAAAAAGCTCATTCACTAGAGCTGCCTTGGAAGAAGAATCCAAGTTGTGCTATTTATTGATAAGCAAAACCTTTATTTTTTGCTACGAAGATATTTATTTCTACATTGTATTTATTTTTTCAAGTAAAGCATGCTAAACTTGGAGGTTTACAAAATGTCACAATACTTTGTGTTCCGTCCTACTGACTTACTGTGAGCAAAACTGAACTGGAGAAAACCTGTGCATGTGCGCTGTTGGGGACAGTTACGTGTATGGAGATGAAGACTGAAGCTGGAATTACAGATCTACCTGTGTGTCTGGGGATGAGGTGCAATTATCAACATCTGTTAACTACTTGGGAGCCTCAAACAGTATAAAAATTGCATGTGAAAGGAGTGAAAGGCTGTCAGTTCTGTTTCAGCTGCCAGGCTGTAATGTTGACATAAATGCAGATGTTCAGTACTTGCTTTAAAACAGTCGAATAAGCTTGAACACCGATGAAATTCTGGCCTCAAACATATGCAAGAGGTGAAGTAGGTGGAATCAAGGCCAGAGTTTATTTTCTCTCCATGTCTGGATTTGTTTGACGATGTTTTGGTGCATAATACCCTCACCCCACAAAAAGCACTGAACAGATGCCTGGGCCAGATTGGGCGTTAATCAGTTAAATGCAGTTAAAACTACTGTGTGTGTACCTTGTGTGTGATGGGGTGGGGAGAAGAGAGAAGCAGAAGTTTATACCTGATAGAATATTTGTGCTGGAATTTTAAGCCATTTAATTATTCTCTTGTTTTCTGGAACTGCATGAAGGGGTGTCTTTTGGTCCATGATGTAAGGCTCAGCCCTGAGAATCCCTGGCTACCGTGTTTGCTGCTTAGAGAGGACTCGGTGGAATAATAAGATTAGCATGTTTCTATTTCCAAAAATGTTGGATGGATCCAGAACTGTCCCATGCAATTTCAAAGCTGGAGGTGTTGGGGGCTACAGCTGAGATGTTGAACTGTGTGCACTATTGACATAAAGAGCCTTCCACAGTTCCCACTGGAACTGGTGGGAGCCAGCTCAGACTTTTACCTTTGTGTTTTTACCTCAGTTGGGATAACTTGGAGGTATTTTCAGCAAGAGCTGCAGGTGTTTACCAGTGGACTGTAGATAACTTGGAAGGGCAAGAAGAAAATGATTGCAGGCAAAATACTGCTGCCATGAAACAGAAAAACGCGCTTGCTGTAATAAAGGAAACAAGCTGGAGCATCGCTGCCGTGCTGGTGGTTCTTATGATGGACTGGGTGAGAGCTTAGTTTAACACAGCGCTTACAAAAGTGGTTGACAGAGTTGTTACTAAATCTGCAGGGCCAACAGTTCAGTTGGCTGTTCAGTTCTGGGCCCCTCACTACAAGGACACTGAGGGGCTGGAGCGCATCCAGAGAAGGGGAGAAGAGCTGGAGCTGCAGAGGTTGTGGGAGGTGGCTGAGGAAATCCAGGTTGTTTAGCCTGGAGGAGAGGAGGCTGAGGGGATGCCTCATCCCTGTCTACAACTGAATGGAGGCTGTAGCGAGGTGAGTTTTGGTCTCTCAAATAACAAGTGATACAATGAGAGGAAATGGCCTCAAGTTGCAGCAGGGGAACTTTAGATTGGATATTAGGAAAAATTTCTTCTCCAAAAGAGTTTTCAGGCACTGGCAGAGGCTGCCCAGGGAGGTGGTGGAGTCCCATCCCTGGAGGGCTTTTAAAAGACGGATAGATGAGGTGCTCAGAGATGATTTAGTAGCGGACAGGGGTGGTTGGACTCTATGAGCTCAGAAGTGTTCTCCAACCTATCAGCTCTATGTTTCTTTGAACAGTGCAGACACTTGCTTAGCTCTGCAAACAGAAGTGGCAGCATAGATGTGGGGAGGGTCAGAGTGCCTTCAGAGATGATAGTTGGCTGAACCACCAATCACTGACTGAGATGTATAAAATTTGTTCTCATTTATGTCAGCCTTGGTGACATGTCAATACAATTTTGAAGTGGTTGTGGCTTTTCTTTTTCCCTCAGTGTGGGGCAAACAGAGGGCTTTTGCATGGGCGGTCATTGCTTTCCTTCATCAATTTGCATGACTGCTCTAGATTCCTGTTGTTTAACTATAATCTGCGTTTTTTTGGCAAAATAGCAGTTTATGGCATTTTACCTATGCCACTGGAGTGAGCCTGCCTCTTTCACGTTCTGCAGAGAGTTCACTGTGCCCCTTGAGCTTTTTCTGTCTTCACTTGTTGTGGATGGGTCGACGCTACGCTGCAAGTCCAAATTTTCTCTCCACAGCTTGCTGTCCTCGGAGCTGCCAGACCCCTCTGTGAGAGTGTGGTCCACTGGGAGAACATCCAGAAGGAGCATCCACAGGGGAAGGGTAAATTAACCCAACCCGAAAGCGTGCTTGTGTGCCAGACCTGTCAAGCCCAGTCCAAGCGTGAACGCCCTGTGGCGGACAGGGGCACGGCTGTATCCACAGAAGCCTTCTCACAGGCCTGCCGCGCCCAACGGTGTTGCCAAATGACAAAGCCACCTCTCAGAATCCAGATGGATTAAACTCCGATTGTATAGATGTGTGTTGAAAGCCAGGCTCTTGAGGCTTAGCCGTGCTCAGAACTGATAGCAGAGGTTATCCAGGGAGGCATGAACACTCCTGTCGATCCGGGGAGTGCACAAGCTGCCCTCAATCAGTGTGCGGGCACGCAGCAGTGAGGGATAGCGAAGGAAGGGAAAAGCCTCCTGGAATGCAGCCCAGGAACAGAAGCTCACGTAATTAAAAAGTGCATAACTACCTTGTGTTTTTTCCTTGCACGTGAAGTGGTTAGATTGAATCCCGCACATCCCTGTGGAGAGGGAGCGCTCGAGCTGACCAGATTCATTAGAGTATTTATCAAAAGATTTTTGGTTTAAAAGTGTAACATTTGTGAAGTATTTTTGTTGGTTGGAGTTCACCATTGAGAAGGCACAGGTTGTTGCTAGGGTGAAGTACAGTGGTTGGGGTGTGTGTCCGTTACGGAACGGGGCCTTTCTGGTGCTCTGCTCCAGTGTGGCTACATCAGTGCCCATCAGAGGGACTGGTCCTGCTGGTTCTGCGCTGCCTGCGGCCAAGGGAGCTGGGCGGTATCTGGGGCTGTCAGAGGGGGTCAGTACAAGACATGTGGGTAACACTCTGTATCAAGTGTCACTACTTTCGTTATCCATATCCACTTCCTCCAACAGGGAGAGAAGGGCTGTTATGGCAGCATAGCAGCGAGGAGGAATTAAAGGAGTGCCCAATATTGGAGGCAACAGCTTACCTGCTCCCTCAGTCTGTTTTCTTGGCAGTTGTGTGCTGCTAGCTTTTGACTTCTGACCCACACAACCATGTGTAGCTCCTGCCTGCAGTCCCAGGCCCTGCATGGGACCAGTGGCCAGCTTTGCTTTAGAGTGTGGAAGACTAAATGGAAAGTGATGAGCATGTCCCTCGGGCTTGCTGGAGCCTGGGATCAAAGGCCTCTTGCCGGCAGTCACTGCTGGAGAACAGCATCCCTTATCGTTGTCTCTGATCGCTTCCTGTTCTTGGTACTGGCTGTTCTGGCAGGTTCCTCCCCTCGATGGCAGGGAGCTGAGGTACAAGGAGGACCAGGGAAGGGACACAAGCAGAGCAGGTACTGGTGAGGGTATTCCAGAGCAGCATCCCGAATGCTGATGGTGCTCTGGGGAGTAACACAACACCTGCATTACTAAGGGAAAGAAAGATCCTGGTTTTTGCAACACATCATTTTTAATTTTACTCACCTCTGCTTTGCTGGTTTTTGTTGATCTGCTTTGGCAGATACCAGATCTCTCCTTAAAACTGTATCTTTGCATGCACGATTGTGCCCACGGGTAATAGGAAACCGGGCTTTCAAAAGAAAACCTGATGCCATTTCCAGATAATAGCAGTTTCCTAAATAAATGTGTGGTTGCCCTGGGGGCTGAGGTTGTTGCCAGATGCACCTTTTCGTGATTGGTGAGAACGGCAGATGACGCTTCCTGGTGTATAAGTGCACGAGAAACCACGGGAGCACAGATAAGCAGAGCAAGCATCTGGAAAGAAGAGCTGAGAAGGGGTTGGAGCTACTGCTTGCCATGGCATTTGGGATGCTAATCTATGTTTTGCTGAAAGGTAGGTTTGGAGCAGGCTTTTCAGTGTTGTGAGATTTAAGGCTTTGCTGAACAGTAGCTGGCTCTTTCTGGAGTAAGCAGCAAGGGTGGGAAGCATGCGAGGACATTGTGAAGCAGAATTACTTTAGCAATTTTGAACCTGGATGAAACTAACTGATAAGTTATAATTTAGACTCTGAGAAGAAACTGCTTTGACTGGTAATATTGTAGTACATTCCAGGTGTCTGGGATATTGTGTGAGAGACAGAAAGGAGCACAGAATGGATTTGTATGTTGGAGATCTGAAAACAATAGTTTGTTTCCCCACAGTCATAATTATGCTGCAGCAAAAGGAAGTTTAAGGCAAGAATATTTTAAATGAATCATTCTTATATTGCTGCACTGTATCAGAACTGCATTAAGCAGGTACTTGTTTTCTGAATGGAGTGAACCTTGAATAATTACACCGAGTTTTTCTGTTCCAGTAAGCATCTATTTGCATTACACAGCGATGGGGGCACTGAGTGAAGAGTCAGCTATTGCTGTGTCATCCCTCAGCACAGACTTGTGGAATAACTGGACAAAAACCAGCACTGAAGGTATTTCCTTTTTGTTCTCTTTTCTCTGCTAATCTGTGACTTGAAACAAGAATGACAAAACCTCTGCTGATGATTGCTGCTGTATTGCTCCCGTCACTCAGACACGGGTGAATTCTGTGTGTGTTGTTTGTGAGATGAACTCCTTTCTTCATGGAACCTTAAAAACCTTTCTGAAGCAACAGCTGCTGCTCAGCTGGGCTAGGCTTGGCGGTGACCAGCTAAAGGATTATTGATCCAAAGTCGTTTGTAATTGGCAGAAGACATTTTAAGACTAATTGGGCTGGATGATCTGCATTTCTGATGCCCTTTGCTGTTACTCTTTTTTGGTTTCGAGCTGTCTGGAGTGTGAAGCTTTATGTACACAAGTACAAGCACAGTCAGCATAACTTCAAGTGATGCCTCTCCTCACTGTTACTCAGTAGTTTCATTCTCCTGTTGCAGTTTTGCTTTCGGCTATCGTGGCTTCTACAGCCCTATTCAGAGCGCTGGCGCTCTCTCTTCTTTCTCACTCTTTCCTGACTGAAATGTGGACTCAAGCTATTTACCTGCCAACATCTGAGACCAGAGCGCTCTGTTTACCCTGCAAGCGGGCATTCTTGATGTTACTTCAGGTGCTAGTGATGTCATTACTTGCGGAGAACTGTGTGATCCTGAGCTGAGATTTTGGCAGGTCAGTAAAGGAGGAAAGGATTTTAACTGGGATGCTCATTAATGTCTGTACTTTAAAATAAAGAACATAAACATGCATACAAATCAGCCTCTGTTAATAGTAAGTCATCACACGGTGCCTTACAAACTTTCTATTTTTCTCATAACAAGTCGAACTGTTCTTTTTTGTTTAATTTGGCATCATGATGCAGTGTTCTATACACATTCATCCGTACGTACACTGTCTGTGTGGGTTTGATATACATGTATGCAAAATATATGTAATATATATTCACATGTGTGTATGGTGTATGTGGAGTCAAGATGTTGGGTTTTGACTGCAGCAGTTTGATTAATTAGCACTGTGGTCTGGTTTAGCGGTTTTTGCTGTGTCACGATTCTTCCAGAGCTGCATCCAGCAAACAGGAGTGTAATGAACTACAAATGTGTCATGACTCATTATGTATCCTGTTTGTGCTGTCTCTAGAAAGCAGGACTTGTGGGTTGTGTTTTAACAAACAGGAGGCTTGTTGACAGGGGCACAGCCATGTTTGTCATTGTCTTGTGTACCTTTACACTGGCTGTGACTGTGCAAACCAAGTGGATACCAGTGCTTTGAGTTAAGCATGTGTTCCCCTCGAGGGCAGAAGCAAATTCACAAACATAAAAACACACGTTTGCACAGGTAACGAAGCATATTGCGGTGGACCTTTTACAAACCACTGACAGGTTAGAAAACAGTGTTTACAGAGAGAAGAATGAAAAGAAGTGCTTAAAGAGTCATCGGAGAAACTGGATGCATCTCTCTGAAGTTCTGTGTAGCTCCTATTCCTGTTAAGTTTATCACAAGGTTTATAGCCAAGGTTCAGCAATACTGGATTGGAAGGAAAGGAATTCTTGGTTAAGGATCACTGGAGGAACTGGCAGTTTCCTGTGGGATTGCCAGCCCTCTGGGAACTGAGGTGCACTTGTGGAAAACCATTAATTTCTACTCAATTCCTTTGCCTCCTATTTACAAGATCACGTCCTGTTTCCTTATTTTATGTTACATAGACTTTGCTTGGAACCATTGCTGGGGATAGAAAACATTAGGCTCACTGATGAGATGAGGCGGAAAAGGTAATGGAGAGGGTGCCTGGCTGGGAGCTCACACAGCAGGGATAAAGAACTTCTGACTATTAGGGGTGACAGGGAGGCTTCATAGAAAAATGGCAGCTGGAAGTATGGAAGGGCTTGGTTTTACTGGGGGGAAAATGAGATCCCCTCACAGCCACAAGCTGTTTCTCCCACGTGGTCTGTAAAGGAGGCCCAGAACCCAGGGCTGACCCCTGCCCTCCCTCCCCTTTCTGCCTCTCCCATTCCTCCCAGTGCACCATACTTGAGGGCTGAGCTGTCGTGGCCTTCATGGCTGACTCTTCTTGTTGCCGGTCTGTCCGTTTTGGCGTGCCCAGGCCTCCAGGTACCTGTGGGTTTGATTTCATGTTGGATCTTGCCAAGTGTATCTGTCCGAATGACTCAGTTGCAGGCAGCTGTCGAGTGCTTGCACAGCATGCTTCTCCTTCCTCACATGACATGAAAGAACACATGGATGTGTTTGTTCCACAGCTAACTTTGTATCTAGGTGGGTAACACAGTACGAATTAGTATAATGCTCTGGGACGGGTTACAAAAATTGTTTGCAAGGGTCATCATTCTTCCAGAGATAATTTGTACTTCTGCAATGTCAGGATAAGTAGCATTCGGAATTTTGTGTGTATATTTAAGATCCGATCGTGCAGCCCACAATGGACAAAGCTCTCACTCCTGACACCAGGGGAGGAAAGCCTTGTTCCTTTGTGCCCTGCGCAGCAAGGTGTTTGTCTCAGACATTTTCTAGGGAGTCTTCTGCTCTGGGCTGACCTTTGTTTCTAATGACAGAACCAACTTTCCCGGCATTCAGGGGAAGAGGTTTCGCATCCCTGCAGAAAGCAATGTTGCTTCCAGGTGGTGTTGGATGGACGACTGCCACCTCTCGGCAGTAGCGCGATGAGTGAGGAGAGATGTTCCAGCTGTCTGAACCTGGCTGTTGGAAGCTTGGGTAGAGGTGGCTGGGGATGTCGTGCAGAGCAGCACTTTGAGCAGCAGGAGATGCATATCACAGGGTCCTGTTGAGGGCTTGTGTTTAGAGGTTTCGTTGTGAACTGTTCAGCCCCCTTTGTGCCAAAATGGTGATTCACAGCAGTGAGTGGCACAGGGAAGCATGAATGTGCCGCTGCCTCTTCTCTGAGCCTCTTCCCTGCAGAGCTGCTGTAGCTGCTCCACAGGTTCATCAGGCTTAAATGGAAGGGGCTTTTGCCAGTATCCTGCATCCTGCATCTCCTTGGCATGTGGCTGTCTTTTCCATGTGCTTTGTTTTCCCTTATGCATTCCTCAGCAGTGAGCACCGTCCAGTACACCTGTGAGAGAACAGTGTGGTTGATCCCTTGTCACAGAACTTGTCTTGTTTTCCTGAAATCTGTCCTTTCTTTAGAAAAGTGCTTTTTCCACCTCTGTAGCTTTTCCCAAGAACTTGTAACCAACCAATATGTTCTTTTTCAAGCAAACTGGAGTTGTTACTTGTTCTAAGTTTCTCAATAAGCTGGGAGACCGATCAATCTGTCAGGTTTTAGAGGGCACTGTTTACCAAGGAGCTTTACATTGTTCAAGTAGGAATGATAACATCATGCCTTTTGGTGTCCAAACCACCTGATTCACAACTGAAGTGGTGAATCGCTCTAGCATGTGGGTGTAGAGCAGAGCAGCTCTTTTCCATCGCTCATTGTCTCTCTGATGAAACTGCATAAGGGACAAGGAAAAAAATGGCTTCACTGAGCACACGGCGGGGGATTCCTGTCTGGAATTTGATTGGGAATTCAGAGGGCTGGTGGTGTTACTCCTGAAAAATGTGTTGTGGGATCTCAAGTTGCCTGCAGGAGGACTAGAAGCTTGTGTCTATGACAATCGTTCCATCAGTATAGTATCTCCAGGTCTTGATTTCAGCACTTAGTCAGAAAGGAAGGCTTCAGCCCGCTGTGCCGTTGTTTACTCACCCTGAGCGCACCTGGTCACCTTCCTGCAGGATGTTATTTTCCATGCTCATAACTGAAAGCTGGTGTTGACAAACATTCAGTTAGGAAATCACCTTCAGCCATCACTAGAATGGTCCCCTGGCAGAGTAAGCAATCCCTTGGACACTCCACCACCAATGCCTGTAACTGGGTAGAGACCAGTTCACACAGATACTGCCTTTGATGGTGAAGCTTTGGAGCCTTCGCTTACTGCACCTTTGCTCCGTGCTGTCCTCTGCGCTCCTGCACAGTGGGGACAGGCTTTGGCGTTCTTTTGTCCAATGTAACATTGATCCAAGATCCCCAAGATAAGTTTTGACTTCTTTATTCCCATTTGAGCTGCCATGGTTGGGAATAAAGCCATCAGCAGAAGCATGCTTATTGACTGGGACATGCAGAATTTTGTGCAAGTTCAGACACTCGATGGTCATGGACCACAATTTTGTGGTTTGGGGTGCTTGTGAGCATAATTGGACACTGCTGGCGAATGGATGAAGGGAGCAATCCCACCACTCACTTGTGGCTGCGGAGCTGGCAGACAGGAGCGTTAGCAGTGCAATAGTTTGTCTTGTGATGGGGAGGAGAAGAAAGGAATTGACTAATAATTTGGATTCAGGCTAGGAAGCATCCTAACAATTCAGTGCTCTCATTGTGTCTTAAACCCCTGATCTTCCTGGCATGGCTTTCCTGTTTGGATTGCAGGTTGGATGCTGATGTTACCCTGGATGAGTCTCTCATGATCATTTTCATTACATGCTTCTCAGGATCTTTCTCTGAACTTGTGCTTCAGTGTCATAGACGCTTGCTCTGCCTGGCCGTGGATGTCAGTGGGTACAGTAAATCTGTGTATTGTCTTCTGCAGGCAGCATCTGTTCTGCTTGAGTTCTGAAAATATATGAAATGATTTCTGTTTCCTGACTGTGACTTGTTCTTCTCCCTTCCACAGCAGACTACACAGAGCAGCCGAAGCTCTTGAAGCTTATGCAGGCCTGTCTGGAAGAGCACTACAGCTATTGCATCAACGGGCTCTGTGCGTTCCACAGCGAGCTGAGGAGACCCATATGCAAGTAAAGAAACTGCAATAAGTATCCTTCTTAGAAAATAACAAGAATAGCCCTGGTTCTTTGTCTGCTCTGTGTTAGTGACATGATGTGACTGATTTTCAGGGAATCACAGCTTTTCAAGTGCCAGTCGAATATTGTCAGGGTTAAAGCTTGGCACGGGCTTGAGTGCCGTGGTGGCTCAGGACAGTGAACTAGGCAGCAGTGCTGTGCTAGGGTAATGCTAAGGGACGCAGAGGGAACATTGACAGCCTCACTGTGAGGATGGGGAGGCCCTGGCACAGGTTGCCCAGAGAAGTGGTGGCTGCCTCATCCCTGGAGGTGTTTAAGGCCAGGTTGGATGGGCCTTTGAGCACCCTGATCCAGTGAAAAGTGTTCCTGAGTTGGAACTGGATGATCTTAAAGGTCCTTTCCCACCCAAACCATTCCATGATTCTGTGATTCATAGGTCACTGACTTGGTGGCATCTCAAAGTGCAACCGGTGCTAGAGAATGTAGTAGAGGAATAAGTGGATTTTTGCAGTGGGCATAGTGAAAGGGGCAGGAACTTCCAAGACATCAGCTGCAACTCCCTTATTCCCCAACCACACACCAGTCAGGACTAGGATGTCCTGAACATTTTCTGGGCTCCATCCTGGGCAGCCCTGGCCTTTGGAGACTTTACAACAGTGAAGGATCAGCAGAGCTCAGTGCTGCTCGTCCACGCCCTCCCACGATGAGGGTGTGCTTAGATGGTGTTTGCTGTGACTGCAGTACCCAAGCTAGCTTTAAACTAGACAGACTGGGGCAACTGGTAGTCTTGGTGGAGAGAAGAGGTTCTGACTGAGCACCAGGTTCAGCCCATTCCCATTTAGACTTGTTCTAGATTGTTCAAAACTGATGAAAACGAACATGTGTCTGGAAAACAGACCATAAGTTCTGAGTAATTTTTGTGTGGTGTACATTTATTTTGTAGGTGCCTTGCAGGTTATAATGGAGAGAGGTGTGAACATCTAACACTAAACTCGTATGCACATACTTCGTACGAACGCTACATTGCCGTGGGAATCGGCATAGGAATACTGACAAGTGGGGTACTGGCTATCATCTACTGCTATGTAAGAAAGAGGTACGGGAGATGTGTAACCTTCTGATTACATTCCTCTGGATTACAGAGGGCAGGAGGAATCAGCAGGCAGAGTTCTGAGGGCACTGTGAGCAGGTTTCTGGATCTGCGGTGCTATTGTAAAGGAGCTCTGTACTTCTGCTTTCTGATCGGCCCGTCCTATCAGAAACACGGGTGGCTTAGGGGCTGCCCAGATGAATTAGGCAGTTGGGTTTGGTTCTGTTCAGACTGCTGCAAGTTTAGATTCACCTGGTGAAAATCACACAATGTTTTCCGTTTTAGATGCAGGAAATTGAAGTCACCCTACAAAGTTTGCACAGGCGAGACTGCGTTGTGAAGCTCTGGTGTCGGGACACATCAATTTGCCTGTCACCGAGAGGAAGTGCTGCTGGGAAGGCTCTCCACCCTGCGCCATCTGGCAGGGACCCCAGTCTCATGGAGGAGGTGAAATGAAGGGAATGGCAGAGCGAGTACGCAAGAGGAACTCCTGCAGAGCTGGCAGGCTCCACCACTTTCTTCTTTAGAAAGACCTCCTCTTTTTGCAAAGGCTGCTGGATGAGCAGGTCAGAACGGCTAAGGATTCTTGCAGCCCTCTCAACACTCACCAGTGACTGAGAGGAGTGCTGGTTGGTTTTAGCTGTTTTCAGTCATTTCAAGCCCTAGTACAGGGTTCTGCTTGGGTCTTTCCTGTTGGGTTCCCCTCCTCTTTTCTTTTTTCCTCTCCTCTGGAGGAAATGCACAACCTGCCCGCCATGGAGTTGTGTTCGGAACATCATGCGCTGACAAGAAACAGTTTGGGTTCCAGTTTCAGTGACTGCTGCTGGTGTGTCTGGACACACAGCCTCCTTCCAGCGCAGCACTTGCCTTCAGAACACTAAGCAAAGCACAGCTGACTGTCACCATAAAGGACAAAACTGTTAAAGGCTTTAGACTAAGGAGAATGGATGGTTCTCAAAAGTGTACTGAAACTTGGAGACAGAGAGTAAGCGGTTCCTAGAGAATAGGATCCTGGCACCTCCGGGCACACCGAGTTCTTATTGTTTTCATAAGCTGAGGAATCGGACAGCTTTCTCAAAATGGATCATTGAGTGTGGTCATGACAAAGCACTCCTAGCTAACATCATGGAGCAGCTCCTCAGATTCACAGAACTTAAGGCAGGATGTTCCCTTGCTGCGCTGTGATTTCGGCACAAGACTCCAGCTGCTGGAGGAGGTTGAATTTTGTTATGGAACTTCAGGATAGCTTTGCCCAGGAAAACAGTTCTCTTTATTCCATTTTCACATTATGTGCACAACTTGACACTCAAATAAGAAAGAAATGACTACAGGGATATTTTTCTACCCCGGGACAGATTACATGTCAGGAGCTGATTTTGGTTCATGCACTCTATGAAGAACTGCAAAGGGAAAAGGATTTTGTTCAGGGAAAAGGGAAGAGAATTGTTTCTGAAGATAGTGGCACTACTATGACTTCTCACTGACAGTCGGAGTGTTTGCCAGAGATGAGACTGGAGGTGGCTCTGAGATGTTCATTTCAGCTCTCGCACGTTGTAGACACATTTGCTCTGCTTCGTCACCTCCAAGAAAAAGGCAGTTGGGTACTTGGTGACGATACCAGCTCCTGAATTCAGGCACCCTGCTGGAAATCACCATTTCTTTGTTACGGGAATTAATTCTCACAACAGGATGCATGTCATTTGCTGAAAAAAACCCTGTTTATTTGTGAGGCTGTAATGATAATTCTAAAATGTGTGTGAAAGACAGGGTTTGGAAGCTGAAAAGTGGCACTAAAATGTTCTGAAGCTCCGTGGGCTTCTCTTTCAGGGGGATCCTGGTCAGTTGCTGAGTCATCTTGGCTCTCCATTTGATACCAATAAATAAAACAACACCCCATGTGCTGTTTGGTTGGAGTCCCCGTGCAGCAGACTGGAGCAAGTGAGATGTGCACGCACAGAAAGGATTGCTGGTGAGGAGCTGGACGGAGACAGACACCAGTCCTTTCCTGAGAGGCACTGAGCTGACTTTCCAACTCACAGCCTTTTTGTTTTCTTCATCTCCAGTTAAATCTTCAGATCTCTCTATTGTTTGCTCCTTTCCATTCTTCTGACCTCCACTGAGAGACAACTTCTGTTCTTGGCAATTTTCAGGTCTGCTTTTGGTGGCTGCCCTGATGTTTCCTGTGTCACGTGTACTTAGACGTGAAATACAATGTGCATCTTCACACAGCCATCCAAACCCCACCCTCACCCGTTGCATACACTGCACAGGCGGAATGGAAATACCTTTTATAAACATGCATATCACCAGGAAAACACAGGGAGAGATCTTTCTCATCAGTCTCAGAGGAAATGTGAGAGCTAGATAGGCCAAAGAATGAAGAACCTCATAGCTTTTGTCATCTCCTTCTCGGCAGTGAATTGTGTCTTCCTGAGTACACATTACAAATCTTGTGCTTAATCCCAGAGGACCAACCTTCCTGCATCACAGAGGAGCAGGAACATGCAGGAACACAGCTTCCCTAGGGTGGATGTGCAATTGGTAAAGGAGTTCTAAAGGCAGGAGGTTTCACCTGTCCAAAGAAAGCTGTCAGGGAGAGATGGATTTTGTTGGATTTTAACCATTTACGTGTCCTTTTACTGACTTTTTGGACACCCTTTACATCCCAGTGGCCAAGCAGGTACCTCACACGGTGTGCAAGTGCTGATTCAAAAGTGTTTCCTCATCACAGTGAGGCACTCATTGCCTACAGAAACATGCACTGACTGACTTTTTTAATGTCTGGTTGAACATAACTGAAAAGGAATGTTGATTTCAAGGCCACAGTTTAGCAGAAGAATAAAGAGTGAAATCTTTGTTCTGATTTGCTTTCTGCCAAGGAGATTCTGCTGTTGGAAGAGAAACTGGAGAGTGAAACAGCAGACGAGTCTGTGCTATACAAAATGAGACTTCATATAAGGACAGGCTGAGAATGAAGTGGAAAGATGAAGGGTGAAAAAGGAAAGAAAAGACAGTCTTTGCTTTATTGTAGTTTTATTTTCCCAAGTGTTATCGAGGCTTCCAGAAATGAGTTCCTCGCCATCCGAGTGCTGTATGCCCGTTGTGTGAATGCACAACCACAGGACAGGCTACTGGCTCCTCGGGAATCCAAGGCTGGTAGTACCAGCACAGGTGGCAGCTTCTCCATCAGTCAGCAGCGTTTGCAGGCTGTAGCCCCTGTGAGATAAAAGCAATGTCATTGCAGTTTGAAGGGATTCCGTCAGGCCTAGGCTGTGCTGGAGGCATCACTGCACGAATGAATCACTGCTGCTCCCTGCAGTGACCCAGCTGAGGAAATCTGCGTTGCCTCAGATTGCTTCACGGAGTCAGCCATGCTGAGCCCTGCCTCAATAAGTGATGGATGCTGCTGGGTTGGTGGGGTGTGCTGCTGCTTACAGTGCTGAATTTCCTGCAGAACTGGCCTGTCAGAAGATCAGGATCATCTTTCCTGGCTCATTTATCCTCTGTAATGGCATAATTAACAGAGTCGTAAGCTTCTGCTTCCTATTAGCTGCACGTGCCAAACCCTGTCGTTTCAAGAGGAGACCCTGTCTGTGTGGCTTTTAGGCAGTACTGTGTCAGCTTTTCTGGGGCACCAGCTCGGCAGGGCCAAAAGAGAGACATTAAAGACCAGGACCTGCCTTTCGAAAGGCCAGAGCACTTGCCCTGTGTTTGATCCTGGCTCGTGGAACCACACTGGCTTTTTCCATCTCTCCAGCCCAGCTGCCCTTAAGCCACCTAGCCCTCTGCCTGTGTCCCTGGCACTTGCAGCCACCATGCAGGTGTCCTTTCTTGCTGCTGCTTGGCTGTGATGTGCTTCCCTCCCCTGAGTTCGGCACCCATTTTCTGCTGAGGCTTGTGGGCAGCCTGCAGCTTCCCTGATCCCAGCAAGGTCTGTCTAAAATGGGGAGGTGTGAGTGCAGAAAAGCTGTCCTAGAAGTGTCCTTCCATAATGCTGGTTTTGGTCTGGGAAGGAAGAGTAAGGAAGTGCTCAGAGTATGCCGTGTCCCTGTCCTGTCTGATGACGTGTGCTGTGGAGTGACCGTGGTGCCTGAGGTTGCACGCAGCTGATTCAGCAGCCGGAGCAGCCAGGCCACCAGTCCATCTAGTCGATAGCCAGCCAGCAGCTGCAGGCAGTGCAGAGGCTCTTGGAGAAGTTCTTAGAGACAGGGTGGCAGACAGGTAAGCAGAAGGCAGTTTCAGAGGTTTTCTCTCATTCTCAATAACCAAAACCCACATTTTATGTGATCATGCAGCAGGCTTTCTGGTCCTTCCCACAACCCAGCTTCTGGTGCGCATAAACTCATCTGTGCTTATGTGGTGAGCACAGGGCCAGCTGGTGTATGGTCTGAGTGTGAGTACTGGGCTGTGTCCCAAGCGCTTGCTGCCAAACTGGTCACGTGCCAGGCACTCTGCACTTGATGCCCAAAACTCACAAGCAAACAAACAAGAAAAATTCAGTCCCCCCAGACTCATATGACTCTTAGAAAAATTTTATAGCTTTCTCATTTTTTACACTCAGTGTATGTTTTAATTTCTGGTCCATAAAATTCACTGTACTTGGAAAAGCATCCCACAAAGAGAAGGGTAACGTGGCAAAGTAATTGATGTAATAATTAAGTACCAAAGAGCTTAATGGGCTCCTTCAGAGCATCCCTGTGAAGTGAGGCAGTGCTTGGGGATGAGGTGCTGTGCAGAACTGAGACAGGGAGGGGTTGAAGTCACATGAAGGGCAGGCATCAAACCTTTCAGACCTGCTCGTAGTGCTGCAGCTGGTAGATCATCATTCTGCTCCTCTGAGTTCCTTTAGGGAATGGTTCTCTAGTAGGCTGGTAATATAGTAGCAGTGTTGAGAGAGGGGTCAGTTGATAAACGGAAAGGTTAATGGCAAACAGCAAGAGTTTTGTTTTGAATATTCATTTCAGCTCTGTATCTTCTATGCCATAAGCGCAGGGTTTCTTGGTGTGCTTTAACTTTTGCAGCTGTTCAGAGGAGTATTGTGGCCAAATGTAAGTGTTTGAAATAAGACAGTTTGCATGATGCAGATAAATGACCTGCAGGCTGTGTTCAGTCAGCTCCAGCCCCTCAACAGGGAGGGCCTGCAACAGCCCTGCTCATTCCGGTAGCCTCTGGCTTGGAACCCACCAGCTTCATGGCAGTGTGGTGGCTTGATGCTGCTGCTGGAGAAAGAAGGATGAAAATGAGGAGTGGGGGAAAACACACCGGTTGCTGCTTTCATTTCAAGGTGTCAGTTTGGTGGCTGAAGGTATCCATGAGCAATTGGACCTGCGGACTGAGAGAAAGTGCTCTCCATGCGGCCAGTGCTCTGCCACCCCTGCCGGCATCCGCAGTTGTGCGCGGCTGCGTGTAGGGGTCATGTCCTTAGCCTTGCAACGGAAAGGGAGACGCCTGTAGAGGTCCCTGTTGTACTGTAAATCCAGGGGATCATCCAGGACTCCTTTAGCGCCGGTTAATGAACAAATGAAAAAAAATATGCAGGTACCCATTGAAAGCTCCCTGCAAGTAGTCATTAATTTTCCTGACAGCAATAAAGTCTCGTACCATGACAAGACTTTGGGCTGCTCCTGCTCTCGCTGAATCGAATGGGAGTGAGAGCCAGCTGTGGAAGAGGCAGCTCTCAGCGAGCTGAAGGAGGGGCTGCAGAGGAGAATGTCATGGTGCTGCTGCGGGGAGCGCTGTTGGGCTGGGGCCCTTCTGCCCGTTGCTGCACAGATGGGACGAGCACACACTCTGGGGTGAGAGCTGGGGGGCCCACTGGTTTGGGCTAGGAGCAGAGGTTGACTTGGTTGGTCAGCCCATTGCCCTGGGTCTTGGCCTGCCCGCCCAGCACCAGAGTGACTGCTTTTCTTCTCTTTGCAGATCAGCATTTTGCCTCTATGGAAGAGAAACAGCAAAGGGCAAAGGCCTGGAAAGAGTGCCAAGTTGCCATTAGTGGGGTTGAATGAACATCTTGTAAGTAGGAGGATAGAAATTGGCAGCACTCAAGTCTAACTCTTTTCTTCTGTCTCACTGGAACTGCAAATTAATAAATGTTCACATAGAAAAGGAGTCAAAATGTGAGGAGTAAATGGTACAAACATAAGTGTAACTCAGAAGCTTTCTGTCATGGAATTTTCCATGTAGCTGGTTTTAAAGACTCATTAAGATTCACATCCTGCTATTAAGTCCACATAGAAGTAACACAAGACAATATAGAGGCTATTGCACAGCTGGTCCGAAGCAATTGTTAGGTCGTTTGGGTCCCATTAAAATTCTAATTTCATTTTTTTAAAACATAAACATAAAAATAGTCTGTGAGGCAGAATTTCGCAGATGACTTGGGGTAAAAGCTGTTTTAAATGCTCGTTCTCTGAAGCTGTTCAAGAAGAGCTGAACCTGGGAGGTGGGCAGGGTCTTGCATAGCCCTTGTTGGGGAGTTTTCCATCTGAGGGTTTGGGGTTTGCTGCCCTGTTGTGGCTTTAAGGCCACCTGTGAAACTGAGCTGCAGCTCTGGGCTTGGTTTTCCCACTCATATAAAGGTCAGAGTACCCACAGGCGAGGGTTTGATTTTAATCTTGATTTTAATGAAAGCTTCAGTAGAATTTATCTGGTGAGTGTTGGCAAACAAGTTTCCTCGTAAAGATTCCTCAGAGCCATTTCTTTTAATGACAGTTTGTCCTTGAATAAGCAAAAATACAGTCTGCTCTACTCCAAGTCATTGGTGTTCAAATGCCCAGCTGTGTTCTCTGGTCATGAGTGATCAAAATGCAGGATGGTAGCATTGCCAATGGCTGATGAGGGACAGGCTGGTGGAAGCGAGCCTGTGCTGCCAAGATGGGAGAGCTTCCTAAGCAGGGAACGTCTGCTGAGAGCCCATGCCTGCCATCTCCAAGCAGAATTGCTCCTGGAAGCCTGGTCTGTGGAGGAACTGTTGCAGATTGCAAGCTGATCTGCATCACCTTCAGCTTCCCAAGGCAAGGACCCAGGTTATGATCCAGGGATGGGAGCACTGGAGCTTTGTTGCTGTCAGTCCATGAAATATGTTATGCTCTCTGCTTTTTTGGATTGCTGTTTAGGTTTAGTTGTTGAGAGGGGTGGGAAATGCAAGAACCCTTCCTCTGCCTTCCATGTTCAAAACTGGTGTGCAAGGATGCCTCCCCACAGCTCCACCTGGCAATTAGCAGAGTTAGGGCTGAGACAGGAGAGGACAGGGCTGTGCTCTGCAGGAGTGTCTGACTAACTTCGGCTAATTTGTTTGACATCATTTAGATACATAAGACCAAGTCTGTGTCCCATTGTTACGGCAAATCCCATGATGAAGTGTGTTTTATTGACTTCTGCTGGCCATTTGAGCATGAGCTGTGTTCCAGGAAGCTGTCTTAATGGATGCTAATTCAGAAGGTAAAGGTTGCAGGGCAGCAGATGGGCCTCACAGGCAGCTTTACATAACAGGGAGGACCTGGGCACTGCGGCGCATCCCGACCTTGCAAGGCAGGCAGCCCAGCAGCCTCCCAAGGGGTGGGTGAAGCAGGCTGAGGTGAGTCAGCGGCAGGCAGGGACAGCGAGGGGGGACCCTGAGCTAGAGGCCGTGCCATGTAGCCAGAACATGTGGTATTTGGCTGATGGGTTTGTGCCTTTTCCCCTCTTCTCAAGGATACAGCATCACTCATTCCTGTGTGTTTGTTGGAGCGATGCTGTTCAGGAGGAGAACTCAAGCAAGGCCTCCAAGTGGCTTGGACTTTTGGAAACTCTTACTGTCTGAAGTGTTGGTTTGTTGGGTACAAATCTTCGTAGCTCTGGCACTAGACTTGGTGGACTTTGGCAACTTAATCTGCCTCGGTCTCTAGCAGCACAAGCACTGCGGCTTGGCAGGCTGGGATTTATCATTGTTGTGGAGGAGGAGCTACTGGCAAGGGTGGGAAGGCAGATGCTGCAGCCAGACCTCTGAATGGGACATCGTGTCTGCCCTGTCCAGATGAACAGGACACAGGTATATA
Organism: Dromococcyx pavoninus; assembly: GCA_033558185.1. Lineage (NCBI taxonomy): Eukaryota > Metazoa > Chordata > Aves > Cuculiformes > Neomorphidae > Dromococcyx > Dromococcyx pavoninus. The sequence goes on along the minus strand of JAUMJL010001610.1, from coordinate 157,095 downwards.
TTGGTCCCAATCTTGGCTGCGTTCAACAAACACAGTCTTACTGATGATAGTGCTGGTGTTGATCTGAGAGTGCTGAGGATTTCGCTTCCCATGGATAATGCAGGCCTAGAACACCAAGCCTGTCTTCACGTTGCTGTTTTTCTTATACAGCGAGGGAAATAATTGAATGCACAATTCCCATTTGATTACGGAATGGGGCCTAATCCTTCTCTTCAGACCTGGGTCTACACACAGGAGCAAATCCTTTGGCGTCTGATGGCTGTGGAAACCTTCAAGCAGGAGTTCCTGCTTATTTCTCCTGCTGCCTTACTCTCAGGGTGGTGGTGAGGTGCAGGACTGTGAATTTCAAGATAAGGGTGAACAAGATGACGAAGGCAGACTGAGCCTGGCAAAAGGCACCGAGCTTAATGACCCTGCAAAATCAGTCTCTTCCAACCCAATCCTGTAAAACAAATCAAAAGAAACAGGACAGAGTGTTTCAAAGCAAAGTTCAAGGCCCAGAACTGGGTTTGGGGACAGCTGAGTGGTTTTCTTAACAGCACAGTAAGGTCTCTGGAAAGTCTCAGGGGATGTGTATCTCATCTGAGCAGCCTCTGGTTCAGCTGTGTGCTGGTGTCACACTTATGCTTTTACACCTGGACAACTTTTCATAGCCCCTGTGTGAGCGGGAGCGTGCACAGCTCGGCTTATGTAGCCTGGAACTCCAGTTCTAAACTGTCCCTGCTGGATGTGCGGAGCGCTGTTGGGTGAGCGCGGGGGCCGGCAGCAGAGCTGGCTTGGCAGTTGTGCTGCAAACCCCTTTTCAGTAGTTCACGGGCTGGTGGTGTGAAGGGTCTGGTTGGATGGAGGCACATCTGGTTGTGCTCAGGCAGGCAGCCAGCCCGGTCACAGCAGTGCCTGCAGCTCGCTCTGTGCTGTAACTGGGAGTCACTTCCCTGAGCTGCCATTGAGTGTCCAACACCTAGAGGTTAAAGCATGGCATCTTCTCATTGTCCAGCTAAATATGATTTGACAGCTTGAACTGCCTATGGCTGAGTTCCATGGGGTCAGCTGCCACACGCAGAGCAGTGCCCTTTGGGGCTGTCTGGGTTTGCTGCTGAAACACAGGCAAGACTCCCTAGGAGCCGAAAGACAGGAAATTCCCTTGCCCTTTCCCCTTGCCTCGTTAATACTTCTGTTGACATTTTTGGCGGCACATTCACGACTTCTGCACAAATACATTTGAAAGTTCTCCTCCCTCAGGCTTTTCTCAGCCATCTGCTGAATTCCTTTCTCCATCAATAACTACTTTTTCCATCAAGATTGCAGCAACAAAATATGTTCTCTATGGGCTAGGTGCTCCCCTGTGCATGAAAAATGTGTGCAGGAGCCAAGAACCACCAGGAGTTTCTTCCTGATTGTTCCCAAGAAGAATGTGGAGTGACGCAGGTGAAGGACATGACCTTACACCGACACACACATGCTTTGGGGCCTGCATAGAAATGGCCATGACCTCAGCGAAACAATAAGGAGTTGGACCAGGTTGTGTGGTCCCTCATACTCCTGAGCCTTTCCTTCTGGTCCAGTGTGGTTCTTTTCAGGTTCATCCTTGCTGGCCTGCCCAAAGCAGATGTCCCCTCTTCCCACCAAGAGCCAGCACTTCCATGCAGGAGAACATCCAGGTTCGCTCTGTATGCACTGTTACCTTGAACGGGGTATAGGGAGGCTGCAAAGGAGGATTTTCACCCTGGTTCAGCTCTGCCAAGAGCTGCATCCTGCTGAGAAGAAACTGCAAGAGGTCCCACGGGGCTGGGAGGAAAGATGGAGCCTACTGTCTTTGCTTTCCTCTCCTCTTTGCACTGGTTTGACCTCCTCAGTTCATTTAAGCAGAGGGAAGATGCCCTGGTGTGGGAACAATATGAACTTGTCCAGTGTCCTCTTGCAATGCAGGTTCCGTGTTCAAACTGCAGCCTGGAAGTCTTTAGAAGAGGTGTTTTAAGATGGCTCCAAGTAGGATTAGTTTGACTGCTCTTTAATCATTGTTTGTGAAATTGAGCAACTGAATGCCTCCACTGAAGGCTTTTCAGGAGAAACGATCACAAAGTAGGGATTTTCCCAAAGAGCTCTGACTCCAAGCTTTGTGCAGGCCATAGTAAAGCATGGGTTGACTTCAGTGGATGCAGACTTGGGCTCCTTGCACCGTCTGCGTCCTTGGGTATTTAGGCGTTTGTCTTCTGAGTGGGATTCCTGATAGATCACAATTGTTTGTGGTGGTTTCCTTTAGGAAGAAGTGCTGTGATATCCAAGAAGAGCAAGGTAAGAGATGCAAACCAATGTGCTGTTCAGTAACAGCAAATCTTTAAATGTGGGTGTACTCTGAATACTGTTAGGAGGTTAAAAACCCTGAGTGGAGGAGAAGACCTGGGGACACTTGACTGTACATGGGCACAGTTTGGATAGAGCCTGTTAGGCCCTGGAGCATGTCTTATGAGGAACAGTTGAGGGACCTGGGGCTGTTTAGCCTAGAGAAGAGGAGGCTGAGGGGAGACCTCATCGCTCTCTGCAGCTCCCTGAAAGAAGTCTGTGGTGAGGTGGGTGTTGGTCTCTTCAACCTTGTAACAAGGGATAGGATGAGAGGAAACAGCCTCAAGTTGTGCCAGGGGAGGTTTAGGTTGGATATTAGGAAAAATTTCTCTACTGAGAGACTGGTGAAGCCCTGACAGAGGCTGCCCTGGCCAGTGGTGGAGTCTTCACCCCTGGAGGGGTTCAAAAACCGTATGGACGTGGCACTTGGGGACATGGTTTAATAGGCACAGTGGGGTTGGGCTGATGATTGGACTGAATGAGCTTAGAGATCTTTTCCAACCTTAATGATTCTGTGATTCTAACTCTGGGCCTTTTTCCATCACCTTCATCAGGCTTTGGAGCAGACCGCAAGTGGCTCAAGGTTCCTGGGATGCAGGAGAATCTGGGGACATGTGTCGTGTTTGGGCCCTGCTGCTCCTGAGTGTGCGGATGAAATTGTAGGAGAATTCACTCCGTCGATTTTGAGTGGTGCCTTTAAGGATGTGCATTGCTTTGTTATTTTCTTTTTTCTTAATTCAGCTCTCACATGTAATTCCTGTTACACCAGGTGGTATTTTCTGTGATCAGCATCTGATTGACCTGGAAATACATGGTCAAATGTTGGCAAAGTTGCCCTGGTGTAGGACAGAAAATCTCTGACCATACCTTGTGCTGATGCAGAGCATGGCTCTGCCTTAGACCCCGGGTGCTTTGGTGATGCTGAACGTTTCTCATAACAATAATCTTTGTTAACCTAGAATTCAGGTTGACGCAGATCAATACATGTGCAGAAAGCCCTGCAGAAAATATCCCATTATCCCTGTAAGAACCCAGTTAAGGATAAAATAAAACCACAAACCCAGATCCCGGCAGGGTCAGGGAGAGCGGATGCCCTGTGCCCACTGTTGTGTCCGTCCAAGCTCCATGGGAGTGTTGGGCACAGGCACTCTGCCGTGGCGTGGTGGCAGATGCAGAGCAGGGCCTGCACAAGCTTCATATTCCGCACGAAATCCTTAGTCCAGTCCTTCCCTCATGTTAAATCCCTGAAGGTTTATAGTCCTAGGGAATGGAAAAATGATAATTAATAGAAATAACACAAAATCAGCATTCCATATGGTTTACCACAAGTGCCTGCCAAAGAAATCCAAGCAAAGGTTTCCATGTATCTCGAGGAATTAGCTGGTGCAGAAGCAGCTCGTGTCTGCTTCAGGAAGTCTGGTATTTGAGAAGCTTGAGCTCATGGGTCCATCTCATACTGTAGACCACCTAAATATCATCTCTTTTGTACAGCAACAACTGCTTGGGTACGAGACATGAGCTGGAAGTGTGTTTGCCTGTGCTAAGCATGAGGAAGTAGCAGAGGGAAAATTGCATGGGCTAGTGGGCTGAGACCACCACACACAGGATCTGACACATCCCAGCTCGCAGAGCAAGCAAGTCCAAGGGACAAGGTGATCATTTCATTTGATTAGCATGACCTGACAGTTCTGCCCCTCTTAAATCTCCCTGGGTCAGCTGCAGTGCAGATCAGGGCTGCAGCAACAGAAACTGGAGTCAGGGAGGCAGCCAGTGCTACTGCATGGAGGAAGTGATCTGGGAGAAGGGCAGGAGCCTGGGTCATGGGAGATGAAGGAACGAGTCTCTGCCTCCATGCATGTGTTCAATAAGTTGCCGGTGCTGTGCGTGCTTCAATGGTGCCACCAGAGAAGGATCCAGGTAGCTGCAGGGATATCACAGGGACGAAAGTACTACAGAGTGTGAAGACAGCTCAGAACTGCTGGGGGGTGGCAAACTAACAGTCCTTTGCATCTGTAGATAAAACAGTCTTGCCCTTGGCATGTGCTGGGGGGGGAAGCTGGCAGCATTTTGGCAGCTGGTTGAAACTATTCAGAGGCTGCCCTGGCCCATCCACTGCAGAGAAAGCGAAGGCTTCTCTGTCTCTGCTTTTGTTGCTTGCCTCCATCCGTAAACAACAGGGAGAGTTTCGGGTGTTACCACTGTTAATAAAGTGGGTTTAGGGATGTTGTGCCTCTCTGCAGCTTTCATAACGTACAGTAATAGAGGCTTTTGGCAGGAGCAGCAAAGCAAATTGCTCCCACCTTCTCCTAGCATGCAGTGAGCAGTGTCTGTCCCAGCGGCTGCTTGACTGTGAGCCTGAGCGTGGCGCAGCACCTGGTAGAGCTGGGAATACCCTTGTGAAACACCTAGGCCTCTGTGTGCAGCACAGAAGCACCAGCCTCTGCTCTCCCACGCTCCCTGTGCCCATAACCTCTGCCAGCTCCATAGCCCTTCATTTTTGAGCTGCTGGGGAGTGTTCTGTCATTGGACCTGCACATCCTTGCACCATGGTTGCCTCTAATTTCCTTGCTTTTGAGGGCTTGCATCAGACTTTCAGGCACTATTGAACAGAGACATTTGTGTTTATCTGCCTACCTGGTAAGGGAAAGGTAAGCAATTTTTATGCTCTAAATGCCTCTCATATCTCCCCAAGGGCATTTAGTTATCTCATTCCTTCACTGTACATACACTCTCAGTAGGTGTAAGTTACAGTTTCCTCCTGCTTTATCTGCAAGGCAATCTGGAGCCCAGCTGAGTTCATAGTGCAACATACAGTGAGTTACCTCGGAGCCTGGAGCGTCAGGACTTCATACCGCTACCTTTTCCTTGTTGTTTTGGAGTAGAGAAGTTTGTGATCACTTTGTTGACAGCCAACACCTTTTCCAGGTGCGGTTGTCGGTGTTAGGTGTGCTAAGGATGAGTTAGAGGTGTGAAAAGCAGGCCCAATGTTTCCCACTTGTGGTGGCAGCAGGGATGACAGCAGAGCTCTGCACAGCCAAGGCTCAGAGTGTGTCAGGAGCCATCTCCTGCCCTCCTGTGCCTTTCACCCAAGTGACTGGCATGAGAGGAGAAGGAAAGGGGGTCCTGTCTTAGGAAGGTTTTGGTGTGGTTCTGGGAATCAGACTGAAATGAGACATGTTCTAGCTTTCTCTTGCCCATGACACAGCAGATGACTCATGTCCTTTTTACCAAAGTCTGAGGGAAGTGTGTGTGCAGGGGGGGAGGAGATGTGGAATGGGAAGGTCATGAAATGTGGGAACACTTATCTCCTTCTCCCTGGAGTTCTGTGCAGGATGAACAAGACTTGCAAACCTTTTCTTGATACATACTGAGGGCTGGTGGGAAGAAAGATCATTGTGAGACCACCAGGTGCCACCGTGTGTTGTGTGCCAGGCAGTGTTGGCTTTGTGCAGGCTGCTGGTCAGGATTGAAATGAGACAGAGCAGCGAATGAGGGTGACGGCTGTGGGGGGATGAAGCTGGGAGAGGATGGAGATGTGCTGGTGACAGTGGAGACACGGGCTGGGAAGTGATCTGTGCAGCATCCAGCTGGGAGCAAGGGGAGGAGAAAGGCTGGGGTTTAGAGTGGGCCCAGCCAGTAGCCAATGAGGATAGCTGTGTGCAGAACACGCCACTAGAGGAATGTGGCCTTGAACACCTCCAGGAATGGAACAACCACCACTTCTCTGGGCAACCTGTGCCAGGGCCTCCCCACCCTCATCGTGAAGAATTTCTTCCGAATGTCCAATCTAAATCTTCCCTCTTCCAATTTAAAACCATTCCCCCTCATCCTGTCACTCCATGGCCTTGTAAATAGTCCCTCCCCACCTTTCCTGGAGCCCACTTCGGGTACTGGGAGGCTGCTCTGAGGTCTCCCCAGAGCCTTCTCTTCTCCAGGCTGAACAACCCCAGCTCTCTCAGCCTTTCTTTGTACAGTAGGTGATCAAGCCCTTGGATCATCTCCGTGGTCTCCTCTGGACTCGCAAATTTAGAGGCAATGGCAATTGGTCACAGTTGTGCAACATTACCAGTGAGTTTTTAGGAGCAAGATTTATTGCGGATGGGCACAGATCAGACTGGTCCATTGTGAGCTCACAAGTGCAGCTGAGGGCTTCCCAGCAGGATATTTACAAACCACTAATATCCTGTTTATGAAAGCCACGTAAACAATCGAAGGCCATTGCCCAAAGGCTCTCATGTTATTTAGATCTGAGCAAAAGACATCTCCAACATTTGCAGTGCAGTTAGCAGCTCTGGTGATACAGGGCACGGCAGTCGTCATTGACCCAGTGCAATCCCATGCACACGCTGCACAAGACCGCCCTCAGAGAGAGTGGAAGGAGACTCGCAGAGACCTCTCAGTTTAGTTAACCTGTGCACCCTTTAAAGTAGCTGATTTGGAAAGATGAGTAATTAGCTTTGCGTACAGCAGCCTTTACTGGAAATCTCTCTCCTGGTTCACAAGGGGGAACGTTACAAGAATGAAACAGGGCAAGGCTTGAGAAGCTGAGATGGAGACAGAAGAGTGGGGCCATACGCAGGCTCTCCTCTGTGATTTTCACAGCCTATGTTTTGGTTGATGCCAGGCTGCTGGCACGCTTGGTTTGGGAAGGGTGGATTAATCTAGGCGTGGAGCTGGATGTCAGGTATGAAGGGATGACCTCTGCTGTAGGCATGCGGCAAGTCAGTGCCCCAAAGTGGCTCATCCTGCGCATCTGATGTGCAGCCTCTGTTCAGACTCTTACAAAAAGGTCATTTTTAGGGATGTTTTCTTTGGAAACCCTGTGGAGGGGCTGTTGTTATTGAGGGGAGAGACCTAACTTGTATTTGGCAGCTTTGCCTCAGTGACCCTTGTCCTTTTTTCATGTCTGAAGGACCCCATCTACAGCACCTTGATCCAGAGCTTCCAGCCCCAGCTTAGTGCTGATCTTCGTTTAATAACCGGCACCAATCTAATTAGACCTAGCCCTGGCCTCTGGCCCGTCCCACTTGGTTTGCGCGCATGCCCACTGGGTGTCAGAAAGGAAATCTCCTGCATCTCTTAAATAACATCAGGGTGCAGGAACGAGGATGAGGGTGTGGATGTGTAGATAGCACACAGAGGTGTTATCCGTGGAGGTGTCATGGTCAGCCTCTCCTCCAGGACACCCAGCTGCAGTTTCCTCTCCTTGACCCATCTTCCCTGCGCACAGCAGGCAACCAGTGCCCTCCCTGTCCACGGGTAGGGGCGAGGACCTGAGGGCCTTGCTCTGGGGGTTAGGCCTAGCCCTTAGTCTGCCCTTGGCCCTTGAGCAACCCCACAACCTCTCGCTGAGAGAGCAGAGAAACATGCAGGGTCTGAACACATTTTGGGTTGCTTTTCAGCCACGGGGGAATCCAGGCTGCAGTTCCAAGACGGGATGGGAACATCAGCTCTGATGAGAAAAGTGGGGTCTGTCCCCTACTGTAGTAGCTGTTACCAGCCAGACTGCGCACGTGGGAGGAAGAATCAGTGCTGCAGGATGATGGTTTCCACCTCTGCTGGAGCTGTCTCTGCCCTCTTCAGCCCCAGAGAAGCCTGCCGCCTTTCCCAGGCCTCTCTGTTAGTACCCAGGCGGTGGCTGAGATGGCTGATCCATTTCTTCATCTGTGACCTAGGAACGGTGTCTAGGGAGGCTTGGATACCTGAGGTGATGCTCAGACTGTGGATGGGAGGAGAAGGTGACGAGAAGATGATTTCACGCAGTCTCGGTCATTCCCAAAGCAAACCCCAGAGGTTTCCGCATGCCGTGTGACTCAGGGTTGTCTCTCAGGAGCTAGGGGCTCTCAACTCCCTGGAGAGCAAAGTGTATGGGGTTTTATGGCAGGTCAGGCCCGGAGAGGGAAAACCCAGAATGGGAACATCTCACTCACTGTTGTGCTCCAAAGTAATCCTGATCAGCTTCTTTCCCTGCTGGCTGCCCCTCAACAGGCAGAGCGCGTGCCCTGACCAGCCTGGCTCCAAGGTGATCCAAGCTGGAGGGAGTGCCGGGGCTTATTTTCACTCCAGTCGCAGGGGAGCTTCACTGCAGACCACAGTGTCCTAGTTTGGAGTGTGAGTGCGATGAGGGATCGGGCACCCATGTTTATGGGTGCCCTGGGGCAGCTGTCTCATCACCTCCGCATGCCGACAACCGGCACAATAAAGGCCTGCTCCGCACTGCCTTCTTTTTTGGTCACTTCAGTAATAGTAATGATTATCAGTAATTATCTGAACAGTAATGGGAGTGTCCCATGATGGTAGTGGACGGGGGAATTCCACTAAGTGCCTCTGCTCCATGCCTAGCGCTGGTTACCAGGCCAAACAAATAGATAGGGGCCTGTGCCTCTTTCCTAGCTTTGGGTTCTGGAACGTGTGCTGGCTGAGCTGGTTTCGGGTGAATTGCTGTTTACTCCATCATCCCTAATGACACGTTCCTCGCGTCAAGGGTGCCCCAGCTCCCCGTGCGCATGGCTGCTGTCACCACTGAGTCTCAGCCAAAATGTGAACTCTGTGATGGCTGCAGGGCCTGGAGGTCAGGGTGAGTCACAGCTCAGTGCTTCCAACTCAGCAGGCCGAGCACAGGAGCTCTGAGGCTGGGAAGCAGCCCGCAAGGCAGCCTTTCCTCTGCCCTTGCCCTGCTTTTGTCCCCTCACAACCTGCAGCAGTGGACGGCGTAAAATAAATACACTCGCCCGGGGGGTTGAAGCCATGGCCACTGAGGCCTGTGGAACCGCTCAGCTGGTTGCCAAGGCTCCCAGATGGGGCAGGCAAGAGGCAGAGGGCTCTGCTCATCATGTGTGTGCATCGTATATTGTTCAGGCTTTTAGCTCCAGCCCAAGGCAGGTCTGACCTTCCCTCTGGCAGTAGCACTCCTCTACTGGTACAAGAAGTGGTTGCTGTTGCAGAGAGTGGAATATTTTGATTTAGGTAGAGATTAGTTTCCATAGAATTGGTTTTCTAACTGACTTCAGTTAAGCGCTATCTGAATAGCAATATGTTTTGAAAGTTAGACAGACACAGACACAGACTGCTCTTCTGATAATCTTTTTTTTTAAGTAGTGCTGTTCCCAGATGATACTTATTTCTTCATCTGAGAATGCAAGGTCAGACAGAGCTGGCTCTGAAGCTCTGATTAGTGGAGACTTGGCTGTTGTGAAGTTCATAATAAATTTAAAGTAAGTCTTTGGAAAGTTGTAGAATCTGCATGAGATTGCTTGGAGAATTTATACACAGGCATGTAAGTTGGATATATATTCTGTCCCCAGCTCTTGTCTTGTTGCTCGTGATTGATGGAATCATTCCCTCATGTACCCAGCACTGAAATAAAGGGAGCTGCTTTCTAAAACTCCCATACAAGTCTAAAAGAGTTTATTTGCTGGCATTTTCGGTATCAATAAGTGTCTTCTTCTTGTCTTCCCCATCCTAGTGCTCGCTGTACAAGTGGAAGATGCAGAAAAGGAACGGAAGGTAGCAGTGGAGAGCCCACAGCCAGGACCAACTGCTGTGGTTGAAACCCAACAGGAGCTGGTGAGTCCCTACTGGGTCACATCTATCCCCACAGGGGTGGTTCATGCTGTCCCAAGATGGATGTCACTCTCGGGGCAGAGCTATTGAGCGGATGGGCCCTGTGATCAGCCTCCAGGAGCACATTTTCATATAATGATTCCAGTGATGCTGGCCACTGATCAGGGATGTCAGTGCTGCACACATGGGTACACACAGAGCACCATTGGAGAGGGCAGCCTTCACGTTTGCATGGTTCTGCCTCTCAGTGGCCAATTCTCATCTCCCTGGAGAGTGAAAAGTACTGGAGAAGAGATGATTTTAGTAACTCGAAAGAGATGCTGATGGACGGAACAGAACACAGCTTGCAGCCTGCTACTTGCTGCAGGGAAAACCACTTGTCTTCCACTTTGGTCCTTCCTATATTCTTAACAACTCACGTGGAGGAAGGAGAAACAGTTGTTCGCTATGTGGGCAGTGAGTCGGGAGGGACTTGGTTTGTTATCGCCCTTAATGAGGGTACAAATAAAATGCTTGCATGGGTTTGCTTAGCAGCAAGTAAAGGCAGAAGCCATGAGAAGACTCCACAAACAAGAAAAGGTACAAAGCCCTGACAGGCTAAGAAATCACTTAGCGTGGAGCAGTGAACTGTAATTAGGGAAGGGAAAACACCAGGTGAGCATTAGGGAGCTCTTCCCACCAGTGAGATCTGTTGAGCCATTCAGGAGTTGCCCAGGGGAGAGTGATGGAAATGTTGGACAAGCCAGAAGAACGAAGCTTTAGAAACTGCCCTGTAGGCATCTGTCTTAACTTTCGTCTCCATCTTCCAAGACAAGTTGAGGTGGGTGGGAATGAGCTGTCTGGAGGGGGCATTGTCTTGCTTTGTTATGTTCCTAGTCAGTGCTGACCCAAGGAGTTGACTAAGAAATCAGTGAAAATGGGGGATTGTTTTCCTTAAAACAGCAAAACATCCGTGTTGTCCAGTGGCTTTGACCTCACCCTGCATTTATAGGAAGAGGCATCAGCAGCTTTCAGCCTTGAGGGCAGTATTTTGAACTCTCGTAGTTTATCGGAAAGCCTGGCTGTTTAAGAACTTGTGACCTAATTCATCCCTCACAGACATGGCAGCTTTGAAAGTGACCTTTATATGGGGGAAGTCTGGCTCAAGGTTTTCCCTCGCTCCGTTTCCTCCAGACTCTGTATCCCAGTTGAATGTGTTCCCTTCTTAGGGCCTTTGTGCTCAATGTGAGCCCCATGTTTTACCACTTAGGATGTTCATGCTTTAATAGTAATCAAATGAAAATGCTGGCATGGAAGCTGCAGCCCAGTTAGCTGACTGCTCTTTGGAGAGGCATTCCTGGGGATCCCTCATGCTGTGCAGTGAAAGCTTGCATTGTATAAAAATCTCTTGCACACACACTGATGTGTGCCCTCTGGCTGTTTTCAAACACACCGGCCGATGTTCCGAAGGATTTATGAAAAGGATGCTTTTTATTACTTTTTGTGTGCGTGTGTAACAGTACCAAGGGCTTCAGTGCAAGACCAGGAGTGATTTTCTTCCTTTTTCAAGCATGCTTTCTAAGAAAAAAAGGTTGGTTTTGCAAATAGGTCTTGACAGACAAAGGCAGCACAGATCCATCCCGACAACTGCAATGCATAAATCTGGGTGCCAGTCCTACACAGAGCAACTGAAGTAAGCAGCATCGTCCCTCGTTATGTGTGGGTTTGGTTATGTAAAAACACATACCTACAGTGGCAGTTCCTTGCTGTGAACACCTGAATGCTTCTACAGCAAATCACCACAAAGAAATATTTGCAAGCAGAGAGAAATGTACATTGAACCTGTATTTTGCCCAGAGAAGTCCCTGGAGGTGTTCAAGGCCAGGTTGGATGAGGCTTTGAGCACCCTGATCCTGTAGGAACTGTCCCTGCCCATGGCAGGGGGTTGGAACTGGATGGGCTTTGGGGTCCCTTCCGAACCAAACCATTCCATGGTTCTGTGATTCTGTTTTTTCCTCTCTAAGTTGAAATGAGTGTGTTGTTCATGGAAAATCCTCTTTGTCAGTAGCGACAGATAACCTAAAAGACAAAGCTCAATCCATGCTCTTCAAATAATCCCTGCTATGAAGCTGCTGCTTTCTTGAAAAGAAGAGATGACATTGAAAGAGGATTAGGCACAAGGTGGGCTTGAGCTTAGCCTATGCTCTTGGAAACAGAGGTTTTCTTTAAAGCTGAGTATTAAACCATTGCAAGGTGATAAAAACAAGTAAGTCTTTTGCACAAGTCCTTAAGGTATTTCCTCATATCCTGGTCATGCTTTGTAAAGAAGAAGGTCCTGAAATGTTAAAGCATCGTGGGGGCTGCTCACTGGTCTGATGCCAAGCAGCATCGATCCATTACTGCCGTGACTTGGGCGTGCCCGTTCACCCCAGCTGCAATTGAGGCCACGAGCTGAAGTGCACCTGTGATGCTCTGTTGCCCAATCAGTGCCGCCTCTTGGCGCTGTATGGACGTGTTCCTCCATGCTCGGATCCATGGGATACAATCCATTCGCCTCACAATGAACCAACTGGTGCAGGGAGGCACTGCCCAGTGTGAACAGCCTCTTGGAGAATTGGCTCCGAAGGTGTGTGCCAACCTCACTCAAAGACGCGGCCTCCTCGCAGAGGAGAGGGTGGTGAAAGCCACAAGCGCGGATGCCATCCTGTGAGACAAGGGGCATTACAGAAAGATGAAACAAAGATGTGTGATGATAATTGTTTTCCATATATTTAAATCTGAAAGAGGAAATTCCAATGAATTGCTCCAATTGTGTCAGCGTTACTTGGTATCTGGATACCAGTACAAGACTATAATTAGTGCTCTCTTTCAGAGGATAAATCATGCAGGAATTTAAGGGTGAAATTAATTACAAAGTGGAACTTCTACAGTGATGCTGCTTTTTAAGGCATCTGCATGCCCACACACAGAAATGCTTCACTAATCATTGCAATTCCTTCCTTTGCTCATTATGATCCCTGAAAGAGCAGACAATAAAATCCTTAATAAGGGGGATCAGCCCAAGTTAAAGAGGCAACCAAAACAGTCAGGTGGCATCAAAAAAGCTCCCATTTGGTAATCTTAAAGGGATAGCTGGGGGTTTGGGGGAACACTGTGACCCTGATGCTGGAGGTGGGGAGAGGGGACTTAGGGAAGGGTTCAGATCAGATCATGTCCCACTTGTAGAGGGTACACTATAAAAGCTGCTTTCACACTGCTCTTTATTACATTTATCTCACTTCATTCCATTTGGATAATTAATAAATGGCAAACAGTTCTACAGTAACACATTGCCTTTTGTCATTTCAGCACCTCCACATTCCTGTAGACCCCAGAATACTCTCCCAGCATAAGCAGTGTGATTTGTAAGTACCAGAGCCACTCCAGCACCCTTATTTCCTGTGTTTATTACTTACAATTGCGATCTGAACATGGAGCCTCTGTGTATCGCGTTCTGCCGTATCTCCAACAGTTAACTCTCCTGTATTGTAACTGCTTATAAAACAGAGGAACTACGGATCCTTGAGTCACCAGCTGTACCAGGTAATACTCAAATCCCATACTCTGTGAGATAGGCTTATCAGTTCGGCAATAAATTGGGTATCACCTCACCTTTTTTGATGATGGTAAGTGGTAAGGCAGAGAAGGAAAGTTTTTCCTTTAAAAGGAAAAGGAATAAGAACCATTGTCTGGCAGCTTGGTTAAATAAAACACACTTTAGATTTCAGCCAGATGCGTATAGGTGGGATTTGAGGATGGGGTATCCCTTGGCTGCCTGGTTATGGGATGTAAGCACCAGACAAGTGACATAATGACAGTGCATGTGGGTTTCAGCAGGGTACTTGAGAGGATTTAGAATCCTAGAATCATGGAATGGTTTAGGTTGGAAGGGACCTCAAAGCCCATCCAGTTCCAACCCCCTGCCACAGGCAGGGACACCTCCCACTGGATCAGGGGGACTCCAAGCCCCATCCAGCCTGGCCTTGAACACCTCCAGGGATGGGGCAGCCACCACTTCTCTGAGCAATCTGTGCCAGGGCCGTGCAATGGCCCAGTGTCCTTTGTGTGTGGACAGAGCCCACCCGGGGATGACATCTGCTCTGACACGGTCAGCCTCGCGCCGTTACACCTTGCACAGCAGAACCGAGGGCAGGCAGAGGGTGGCGGTGCCCAGGCTGAGCACTGAGCTGAGTGCATCCGTTGCCCCGGGAGTCATAGAATCGTGCACTCCTGGCAGTTATGCCAGTGGCACAAGGAGGATGAGGAATGCCCGGGCTGCCCCCCTGGGGCTGCAGGGAGGGGGCGGCGGGGCACGAGGGGGGTGGCACCTGCCCCGGGCTGAGTTTCATCATCGCCCGCCCCGCCTTTCCCGCCGAGCTATAAAGGTGCGGAGCGGCTCGGCGGCACCCACAGCGCTCCCGCCGCCTCTTCTGCTCCTGCAGTCTCTTCCTCTCCTTCTTCTGTCGCCTCCTGTGCTCCTGCTGCTGTCTCCTCCCGTGCCGTCGCTGTCTCTTCTCCCCTGACGCGAGGGCGATGGACGCCGGCTGCCTGCGGGCTCACAGCCTCCTGCTGCTCCTCGGTGAGTGCCTCGGGAAGGGCTGGAAGGAACCAGGCACTATGACAGCTCCTCGGCCCCGGATTTTCGGGATCCAGAAGGGGCCAGGCGCTCCAAGAGCTCCTCAGCTCCGGGCAGGGCTGGCAGGGTCTGAAGGGGACTGAGTGCTCTGAGAGGTCCTTGCTCCCTGGCAGGGCTGAGGGATCCAGTGGGGACTGGGCACTCGGATGGACAGCTGGCTCCTCGGTCAGAGTCTGGAGGGCACCGGGCGCTCACTCCAATGGGAACCCAGCTCCTCAGTCCCTGGCAGGGCTGTCAGGGTCCAGAGGGGTCTGGGCATTTTCTAATTGCTGAAACGTCTCTGGCAAAACACAAAGCTCAACTTGACTTCAGGTGAAACAAACAGGTTTCTTCTCCGGGATGAAGTTGTGGGCAGGGCTGGGTGTACCTGGGTGGCTGTGTGAGTTGTGGAACAGAGCACATGACTCTCGTCTCTGGTGTGCTGTTGTGAGATATTTTGTGGCCTGTGTGATGCCCAGGTGTGCCCCGTGGCTGGGTGAATGTTCATTGCCCTTCTCCCAGTTCTGCTTACAGGTCTGTCCTCTCTCACCTCATCCTGTCCTGTCTGTAGTCTGGCCGTGCAGCTCTCACCCTCGCCATGCTCTGGGTGAGCTCAGCCGGTGAATCCCCGTGGCAGCAGAGGCTCCTTATGGTAACAAAACAGGTCTTGGCCTCCCTCTGCTTGACACCTCTCCATCTGCTCACTGGGAGCTTGTTACTCCATGGCGTGACATGAGCTACCTGAAAGTCTAGAGTGAACACGTGTCCATGGAGCATCGAGAGCCCAGGAGCCTGGGTGCGCTGTGGAGCACCCACTGGTCCTCAGCACATGCCTCCACCAAGAGCTTCCACCTCCTGCCAGGTGACTGGGACTGTGTGGGCAGCAAGCTCTGGAGGCAGGACCGAGACCTGGTGCGCTCACATGCTGCTTTAATCACAAAGTGTGTTCTCACGCTCGTGGCATTGGGCTCAGGGTGGCAGCCAATGGGGAACCTGTTCCCAAGGTGTCTCTTTTGGGACAGACGTTTCCTTGCCCACCAAGCCCACTGCAATATGAGTTTGTGTCCTTCACCTGAGCTAGATATTCCCATAACAGCTCACGGATCGGCTGCTGCATGGTGTCTTGCTTGCAAGGACAGCGGCGTAAAAACATCTTGGAGTCTGTGAGTCAGCCGTGCTTTGCAGACAGCCAGCACTGGAAGGAACTGGTATGGCTTCATGGGTTTGTGTACGGATTTCTTTGTTTCCGGGGCAGGCACAAAATTTAGTAGTGAGGGATAGGTTAGTCATAGCTGGATGGCATCATAATGAGTGGCGCGGACACTTCACTGCCTTTCCCTCCCAGGGCAGGAGCCTAAGCAGAACTTGGAGCCACTGGCAGAGCTGAGAAGTCTCTGACACTGGTGCGGTACCAGACTTTAGGAGGTTCCCTGCCCAGCTGAGGTGACAGTCTTTGTAAGGTTCAAGTCTTGGCTATCATGGCCTTGGCAATGGCACAGCAAAAAGGCAGTGGTGGGAGAGGGCCACTGGTCATCCCTGAGGAGCCACAGTGCTGTGATGGTGATGGAGCAAAGCCCAGGCCCTGCCTTCTCCAAGAGTTACTGCAGGGCCTTGGCATTGTCACTATGGTGCCTACTCAGTGGGGCAGACAGGCCTTGGATCTCCAGACTCACCAGACAGTTTCAGGAGCTGCTGGTCTTGTGTTTCCCTGCATCACATTTGTCTGGCCATCAGCAAGTGGGCTGAACATACAGGTCCCTGAGTCTGGAGATAGATGTGGAAGATGTAAGTGGCTGATGTGTCTGGCTGGAAGCAATAATGGATTTCTTCTTGGTCTGTGGTGAAGGGACCTGTGTCCCCACGCATGTGGTGGAAAGCAGGGTGGCCCAGGCACAGGGCTTGCATGTGAATGAGATCAGTGGTGTGTCGGTCTCCAAGGGGTGGAAGCAGTACCGAGATAGCTGGGTGCACGTAATGTGTAATTATCTGTGTTATCCCTGCTTCAGGGTAAGTTCTGGCACAATGATCGTGTGGGCCTGTAGCAGTTTCAGAGCGATGGGCTTCGTGCGCAGGCTGGTGCTGCCAGGCCTGCCTTAGGGATGCTTCAGCCTGGCCCTGGGCATCCGTGACTTCGAGTCGGCAGTTCCAAAGCCATAGGTACCAAACATGAGATGGGGAAACCTGATGGCATCAGAAGCTTCTGTAGACACTTCTGTCCAGTTGCCCTGAGGGTAATCAATCTGAGTGGGTCTCTTCCAGTCCATCACATCTGGTGCCTCCGTTTGGACAATGGGCCAAACACACTCCGAGCGCAAGGGATGTGGGGTGGAAAGGGCTGACAGCATCTCCTTTCAATGGGTGAGAAGAGAAACCTGTACATCCTGTAAATCTCATGTGAGGAAGAGGAGTGTTGGGCACCTGCCTTGATGAGATGGTCAGGCAGGTAGGCACCGGCTTCATGCTACCCAAAACATCAAGCAGCAGCCAGATTATGCTGAGCACAAGGCTGGAGAGCTGTGCTATGAGAGGGGTTAAGATTATCTTGAGGTGCTGCTTCCCTTTTCCCAGAACAACTGCTGAGCCTGTGTGGACAGCTTGGACTCTAGAGATGCTGTCGATGGTGTGAGTGAGGGGTGCAGTTGCACAGCAAAACCTTGAGTGAGAGTGAGCTGTTAGCAAGGCTTTCCTGCTAACTCCTGCACTTCTGTGATCCTCATCTAAAACACAACCACCCACCTGGCCTTCATTGCCAGAGGTGTGTGCTGTGTCTGAGGTGGCCTGCAATCTTGTGTGGCTGGGGCAGGAGGTTTGCAGCAGAGAGGGATGGAAAATTAAAGGGTAGTGGTAGCGATGCTCACAGAGCCAGTAGGACAGACTGGCTAACTTCCATGTTTCCTGCTTAGTCTACACAAAGATGGCCTTAAGACAGTCACATATGCTCTGGGTGTGCAAAATCAGGTGATGGCAATCCACCTTGATCTGCTTCTAGAGTTAAAATGGGCTGAGACCCTCCAGGTGCTGTCAGCTGGACACCTCTGCACTTGGAATTGCTTTGACACTGCAGCCCATGTGGAAAGTGTAGGTGCTGCCACTGTGACAGAGAGACCAAATGTGAAGTAGCATTATGGAAGCTTCTTCGGATGAACGAGTTCAAGACTTGTAATCTCGGAGACTGTCAAAGCCAACTTAAATGGCAATGGACCTCACAGAAACCTGACAACTCACCTTAAAATGGGTGTAGATCATGCAAAGAGGCTCGTTCTCAATTAGATGCATCCTGCCTGTGCATCCCTCATCCTTAGCAGTTATCCTGTAACTGGAAGCTGTCACTGGCCTTTGTGGGTGGCTGATAATTAACCCTTGCTTGTCACCTCTGATGAAGGCTTGCGAGGGCAGCCGGTCTCTGTCCCTCCTTTTCCTTTCATCCTTCATGGAAAGATGAGTGGAGAGCAGCGCTATTCCTGTGCCTATAACAGCCAGTGCTGCTGGTGTCGGCCTTGCAGTATACCTGCAATTCCCAGCAGTGTTGTGCATCCATGCTAGGGGTGTAGCAGTGAGCATAGTGCTCGAATTCCTGAGAGGCATGCACCTCATTCCTGTTATCTCATACCCTGTGGAGTTGTTTGCTTAGTGAACAACCAAGGAACAGAAAGGTAACTACCTCTCCCAGGTCCTGTGTTTGCTACACATCACCCCGTTGTTATTCCGGGAAAGGCTCTCCTTTGCCATTGCCCTGTGTGGATTTTCCTTATCCTCCCGCTGGATTCCCCTCCCACTGATGTCAGAGGAGAAATATTTGCATGGGAGAAAAGGGCAAAATGGAACAGAGATGGAAGAACTTTGCCCAAGTGCATAAAGTACTGCTGGGTGTCAGCAAATCTCAGTGCCTCTGTTCCAGCCCTCCCGGCTGGGCGGCTGCGAGTAGGCAGAGGGGCTGTCAGGTGTTGTGTGAGGCTGGAATGGGGCAAGGCTCGGTGAGGTCATGTAGGAGGAGGGTTTTTTTAATTTCCCTGAGTTTTGGCCTTTCCTCCAGCTGGGAATCTCCTCCTGGAGCAAAGGGAAATGCTGAGCTGTCTCTCATGTACCTAGGTCTGAGTCTCTCAAATGCACAAGGTGGGTTTTGGTGACTCCCGAACTGGGAACTTCAGGTTAAAAAGCAACTGCTCCAATTATGCTCAAATCAGGGAAGTACACAAGCTGTCAGTGGGACAAAGCTGTCCCATGCCATGGCTGCTCCCTTGGCAGGGAGCAGCTGAGCTCACAGAGCACTCCTGAAATGTTCTCCTGGTTCCCGGAAAGAAGGACTGACTCGGGAAATCTTCTTTCCCCAGCACCATTAGGGGCACCAGCTCCAAAGCCTGATGTTGTAGCAGTAACAGAGCTGCCACCAGCTGCCAGCTGGTGGCCTCATCCTTCACACTTCACCTTTCTGTCCTGGCGACTCAAATTGGCTTCACACCAGTGTTAAAGTGCTGCTGCTGGGGAAATCGAGCACAGTGCTATCAGAAAGAAAATCCCACCCTGAAAGTAAACCTGCTGGTCCTGCCTGGCTGGAGTGAAAGGCAGATCCTGCTGAGTCATGCTGGAGGGTGCAGGTGTCTCCAACTTGGTCTCCTGCACAAGTTAAATTGCCAGCATCATGGTCTCTTGCCATGGCTCTCACTTTGATGGACCTAGCCTTTCTCTTTTAGAGCTTGGTGGAGACCTGCTTTATTAGCTCTGCCAGGAATGCGATGGAGTGGGGGACAGCGAGAAGGAGACGTGCTTTTAAAGGAGCACAGACACACACAACCCCTCTGTCCCTCTAAGATGGACATTGCTGCTGTTCTTATGGGTAGCTGGAATAAAGCTCAAAGGAAGGCAGCTAACCACCCAGAAACAGATAAGCTGCAGGAAATCCATAAATCACTGCTAGACTTAGCCCTGCGATGCAATGACACTTTCTAATAACCAGAGCTGCATTAGAGCGATCAAGAAATTACGAAGGTGTACTCCTGCCATTCCCATGTGTGACCTGGCAGGTTAATGGAGGCAAACAGCCCAAAGACACCAATTACAGACTTCCGTGGAACGGGGCTGATGAGTAAGCAGTTCACGAGCAGGTTAGTTTGTGGCCGCAGCGGGAGTGTCAGCCAAGTGAATTCATGGCCAGCTGGGGCAAACATCGCCTGTTCCTCACGGGCCGGCCATTGAGCTACGGTGCTTGTGTTGCCCTTCAAATCCGGTTTGGAAGTGTTCGCTTAAGGAGTGGAATACCTGAAAGCTGTGCCTGTGCAGCGCTAAAGAGCCTGAAAGGTGTCTAAATAATCTGGATCTGAGAGAAGGAGGGCCCTTGCTCCCCAAGGAAATGCAGCCACTGCTGTGGTAGCCTAGCTCCTCAGCCTGCATGGCGCATCTCCTGTTGTGTCTGGTACCCATGCTGAACCTGCTGAGGTGCAGTTTTCTATAGTGTGGATGGTGAGGGAGGACAGAAATGTACCTGTTCTCCTCTGGGGCTCTGCTGGGCTAAGTCACACTAGCCCAGGATCCATGAAGTGGCCAGGAACCTCTCCAGCCCAGTGCCTACATGAAGAGGGTTTGGTATGACGTTTGCTGTCTTTGCAAGTGGGCTTTTAGCTGAAGAACTCTAACATAGGAGCAGGTGTTGGTGCAGGAACTGCCCGGCCTTTCAGACAGCTCATAGGCGGCCAGGTGAGATCTTGGCTGCTCAAGAGCAGCTTTTGTGTCAGCCCACCTCGAACAGCGCGTGGTCTCTGAAGGTGGCGGTGGAGTGCTGAGCGTGGTTCCGCACTGGGCCTGGCTCAGCACTGACCTAGTGTAGTGAGTCACCAGCTCTTCAGCCTTGCTGAGTCCCAGGATACCTCTCCTGGGGACTGTTGTGACTCAAGGACATCTTGATTTTGATCTCCAGAAGAACTCCTTCTGCAATGACTGCCGGATTGTCACGCCTAATTGTGGAACCCTGGCTGAGGCCCCTGCACAGGTGCCATGCAGGACCAGTCAGAAACCTGACATAACCGAGTTGGGCTGATTTCTGCCTCTCCCATGTAATCTCTCTAGGCCTGTTCCTGCCTGGTTTCACTCAGGGAGTGGGTGAGAGCTTGGCACAGACACCAAGTTTCTGTTCGGTCTCTGTTCTACACACAGTTTGTATTTCAAAGGGGTTTCTTTGAGCTACTTCACATAATAGAGGCAGCAGATCTCTCAGACCTGAACTTTTTCAGTTTACACTGTTAGGTTTTTCATAAGATGAAAAGCTTCTCTTCTTCTTGTATCAACCTAATGAGTGCACAAGCTGAAATGCTTCGCTGTACTTGAAAAGCACCTGGGCTTGACTTTTGTTTTTACTCTCTTGTAGGTTACCTGTTGCAAGCAGCCCTGGGCACAACAGTGATCCCGTTATGTGGGCCTGGGGAAATGGAGAACTGCACAACGGCGCTAAGTAAGTGTTGAACAAGAGCTGCTTTTTGACCCATAGTTCCTTTAATATCGCTTCTTCAGCAGAAGAGCTCTGTCTTAGGTGGGAACTCTGCTGTAAAAGCAGAAATAGCCTATGTGGAAGGCCTGAGGAGAAAGTCTGTGTGACTCTGGGATGGGAAAAGCCTCTCCCTGTCCAGAAGGCTCTCCTGCTGTCAGCAGCTGCATTGAAGGCTGCTTGATAGCAAGACTGTTACTGGTACTTGTAAAACTTGCTTGTTGTTTGGGAAATACAAAGGGAAAATAAAGCTGATGGGATGCTAATTGAATCTCCTTGCAGTCCAGACAGAGAACAGTCCACGTGTGGCTCAGGTTGGGATAACGAGGTGCAAGCCTGAAATGAAAGATTATTGCTTCCATGGGCAGTGCATGTACATAGTGGACTTGGACGAGCACTACTGCAGGTACGGACAGGGGGCAGAACATCCTGCTGGCTTCGCTGGGGTGGAATTGAGGTGAACCACACACAGCATTCAATCTCACTGCTGATGACACTCTAACATCAATCCATCAAAGCACTTAAATGCTCACAGAAGTTAAAAAAGCAGCAGTATATCTATCAGACACATTAGCTGCATTTAAGCAAGCGTTAAGCACTTCTGCTGGCTCCAGTGAAACCTGGGTGGGAGTCCTAGACCCCTGAAATTAGTCACCAACACAGCTTAAACCTGGGGCACTCATTCTGTTGTGCTTCCCTGTTCATCTGTATTTACAGTAGTATGAGATGCTGATCCCAGGCAAAGCAGCAATGCCTCTCCTTTGATTCAACTTACAAAAAGAAAGACTCTCCAGGCATTTTTAGGGGCATTCCTTGTCTACCTGAATTTGCAACCATTTCTGAGACCACGTGAGCTTGAGATACACCAGTTCAAATTGCTTGAACACAGCAGGCCAGCAATGTAGCATGTTTTATGGACTGCTGAAGTGTAACCCTACGGCAATGTCTCTAACTCTTCATCTCTTATCCTCAGGTGTGACGTAGGCTTCTCCGGCGTCCGCTGTGTGCATTCAGAGCTTGTCAGACAACCTCTCAGTAAGGAGTACGTGGCACTGACAGTTATCATTGTTTTGCTTTTCCTCATCGCCATCTCCATTGCAGTCTATTACATCTGCAGAAGGTAAGGGCGCATTCCGCCATGGTGCAGGAAGGAGAGCCTGCTCTGTGTGTAGTGAGATGTACGTCCAGGGAGAGTAGGATACCTGTGCACTGCATGGGGATGGTTCGATATACAGAC
The DNA here is from genome assembly GCA_033558185.1 of Dromococcyx pavoninus. Lineage (NCBI taxonomy): Eukaryota > Metazoa > Chordata > Aves > Cuculiformes > Neomorphidae > Dromococcyx > Dromococcyx pavoninus. The sequence continues at coordinate 134,844 of JAUMJL010001610.1, read as the reverse complement.
CTGCTGGGCTGTGCACAGTGAAGCGGTCTGAAAAGACAGTGCGTGTGTATCGTACCCTAGACTGCAGGTGGGGCAGCAGTGCCCCAGACGCCTCTTAGCACTGCGTAGGGTTGTTCATGTCTGTCTTAGAGGGTGTGTTGAGATAATGCAGGGAGGGGGCAGGGAACAGGGAAATTCTGGTTCCTTGGTAATGGTGTCTCCCTGGTCATCAGGAACTGGAGAGCAACTGGATTGATATTGGCTGGTTTGTTTATCTGCTGTGCTGTTGTGGTGCCTGTCAAATCACAGGCATTGCCGTATCAGTTTTGCCATGGAGGACAGTAGTCTCCTCTGTTAACAGACCCACAAGCAGCAGAAATCATTCTTCAGGCTGTTAAGGAATCCTAAGCAGCTGTCAGAGAACAGAGGTGGAACAACCCCCAAGGGAGAACTCAGCCTCACAGACCCGATAGCTAGACAAGTAACCGCTGTAACTCTTCTTCCCCACCTGGAGACTCCATGGTGCATCATCGCAGCAGAGGGTGGCCTAGCTGCTTAGGGTGCTCGGCCCTGTGACAGGGAAGGATCCAGCAGGAATTCTCAAAGACAAGCCTAGTACCAGCAGCAAGACTTCAGTGCAGATGTGAAAGCTTGAGTGAAGAGTTGAGAAAGGAGGCTGCATGCGAGTTATCTCAGACCTGGAAGCAAGCACAGAGCGTAGCTGCTAGCAGTTTGACACAGGCATGAGGTCATACAGTGTTCCGTTTCTCCCCTCCCCAAAAAGCCATTTGGAGTTACTGGCTTTGCAGAACTCATGTCTTCTCTGCTCCCAGGTACCGGAGCAAGAGGAGACAGACGAACACCAGTGAATACAAGGAAGTTGGTGCCCTGTAGAAGAAACAGTGGCTCCTGACAGCGTTTGGTTCATCTATGTGGACTCAGTGGCCTTCTGACTATTTAAATGTTATTTTTATTAACAATATTTACAATATTTATATCCTGTAAAAGATTTCAATTGTTTGGTGATCCAATCAGTATAGGTCAAGCATTTTATTTTCAGTGTTTTATTTTTTTATTAAATAATATTTCCCGTTAAGAACCCCTCCTGAGTGGTTCTGTGGGACAGAGATATATTTTTATAAAAGCTTGTCTTCTTACTCTGGAGAGTAATTTTATATTTATTCTTGTGAATATGTTCAAAACAATTCTGCTCCTTGAAATAAAAGTTCTAGACAAAGCCAAAATGCCTGTGTGGTTTGATTGAAGTGAAGCTTGGCTGAGCAGGGTGTTTGAAGTGGTTAATTTTGAAAAGAGAAGCCACAGTATCGTGGATAATACGTATTGGTGCACCTTAGTTGTGATTGACATTGCTGTTGGCTGCTGGAATTGGAGGAAGGCTTAAAGGAAGATGAAGTACAGCTTCTAGCACAGCGTATCCACCACACACAGCGTGGTGGCACGGATCTTGGCTCATCCGTATGCGCAGGAGAGTTGTGCTGGCCGTGTTTTTGGTTACAGCAGGGGGGCAATGGCACAGGTTGGTCGGCATCTCCAGCCCAGGGTGCCACTGTCGCTCCAGGAAGAAAACTCCCCCCAGAATCAGCACCAGCACTTGAGTCCTGCCCCCAGCAGTTCTGTCTGAGGCTGTGACACAGCTGGGAGCAGGGAAAGGAAAGGTGTAGAATTTGGGCTTGATGTAGGGGCCTTGTTGGGTTAAAATAATGACAGCATAGCCCGCTGGGGTTGGCTGCACCCTGAGTGAGGCTCCCTGCGAACAGGAAGGGTTCCTGCAGCATCCAAGTCACCCCTGTTAATCCCATTGCTTCTGCCATTTGCAGAGGTGTGAGAAAAAGCACCACCTTTACGTCATTCCCAGTCTTTGCCAGAGGTCTGTGAGCTGCGTTGGCCTGCATTGCTGAGACCTGTGATTTCTTCACCTGTGTACCGGGATCTTTGTGAGGAAGAGTGGTGGGACCCAAGACATCCCATCTGCTATTTCAGCAGCTTTCAGCCAGCCACACGGCCTCATGGAGGAATAAACAGGTTTTTTCCCTCTCTCCTGAAACCACCCTCCTGTCTTGGATGCTCTTGAGATTAAGCCACTGAAAGGGGGAATATTATTCTGAGAAGTGACTTTCCTTGCTTTTCAGCTGTGTTGTCCTGTAGGAATTTCCAGCTGAGCTTGTAGGTAATGGCTCAAATCTGCCTTGCATCGCCCTGTCTGTGACCTGCCGTGAAGGGGGACTGTGAGGTGGTCCCCACATACACAGCAATCTGGGCAAGTCGGTCAGCCAACAGTGGCCTTTGGGAGTGCAGCTGCCAGTCTCCAGTCTGGAGAACAGGGGGTTGGGGATGAGAACCAAGGAGGTCCCTGCAGTGGAGCCGGGAGGCAAGGTGAGAAGGGCTTGTCCGAGTCCTCAGCCCTGGCCGCGTTGGCCTATGCCCCTTCCTGTGGAACTGATGAGTCACATTAAATGCTGATTCTGCTTCTTTCCCAGCTGGATCCTCGCTTCCTGCCTTGGACTTACTTTCCCTGCCCTCTTTCCTCTGACACGGCAAAGGTGTGGCCAGGCAGCCAGGGGGTGATGAAACAGCTCTGCCCAGAACCTGCTGGTTCCATGAGCTTCTCTCCAGTTGGAGTGCATAAAGTGAGGAGGAGGAGGGATGTCGGCTTAACAAAAGGAAGGTGTGATCTGAGGAGACCAACGTTCCACGTGATGGATCACTTCAACAGGGCAAAGCAGGAGAGCCCAGATGCTCCGGGCTGGTTGCATGGGATCTCTGGTTGCAAGGCTGTGACCTGGGATGGAGTTACCCCCTATGGTGCTCAGTCTGCTGCGTTCACCACAGACCTCAGCACACTCTGCTCTCATGGTCTTTCTCTGGCAGAGATACCACCAGCTTCTGAGTGCTGCAACCGCAATGTTATTTCTGCTTGCCATGGGCCTGCAGCTAAACAAAGTGCCATCAAGATCGAGGCCTGCTCAGCCAAAGTAAGTGATGCCTTGCCCATCGCTGCTTCTCAGGACAAAAATCTTGACCAAACAACATTGAGCAAAGAGAAGAAAATCTCCCAGATCAAGCATGGAAGTGTAGGGCTAGAAGGGACCCTGTTGCATGTCCCAGTGGCTGAAAGCCAGCTGGCTTTCACTGTCTGTCACAACAGCCTGGTTGGTCTCAACACGTGATATCTTGCTCATCTTTTTCAATCACTGGGTTGTCCTGTAGGGTTTACGCTCAATGTGCTGGGTCTGTGCAGGCCTTCTCTGAGATCATTTCAGAGCTTGGTTTTGGTGGTGCTGCAGCCCAGTCACTGCTTGAGGTGGGTCTGAATGGTACAAATTTACTGCTGTCAGCTTGGTCCTTTGTGTCTCCCTTCAGCATGAAGTTCAAAGGGGATCGATCGTTGGTCATTCCTGGTTACCTGGGTTAACTCCGTGTCACAGCGCCCTTGCGAGCTGCTCTTCAGCTTTTCACTTCCTGTCTCCTTCTCCTGTAATCCGGTTGTCGCAGAGGAACTTGTTCTGCTGGGTGGCTGGTGACAGCTAATGGCAATCCCAGGCACAGCCTCGGTGTTCACACAGCCTTTCCCAGTGGGAAGACAGGGCAAAAATCAATTTTCAAAGACTCCTTCCATTCTTGCTGTGACCCAGATAGGATGCATGGTGACACATCTTCGTCTCCCCCTCAGGCTGTCCCTGAACTGCTTTGACTGGTCCCTGCTTATCATCCAGAACCTTTTCCTGGGCTTCCTGGAGACTCAGTCCAGAGGCACCCAGGACCAGCCATGCTTCTGCTCCCACTCCCACATGCTGCCCTTTCCTCTCGGCTGCTCCACTGGGCAGGAGCACATCCCAAAGGGGACTCCATCCTCTTGAAAATGATGGCCCTGTTTATTTGAGGTTCCATTACTGGAACTGCAGTGGCCAAGGGGTGTCAAGCCCTGCCCTGCTCGCTGCCAGGCCCTCTGCACCTGTGTGGCCACAGCAGCTGAAGATGCCCCTCTCTGCTGCCACATTTGGTCCTCGTGCTGACGGTGGCACTTGCAGAAGTTTTAATTGCAGTAACAGCACCAGCCTGGGGTTTGTAAGGCCTTTAATTCTTTGAATCAGGCAAATCCAAGAGGAATAGTCCACGTTCAGATCTGAGCAAGTTTCATTTGTTTGTGAACCTCATGAGGTTCAACAAGGCCAAGTGGAAGGTCCTACACGTGGGTCGGGGCAGCCCCCGGTATCAATACAGGATGGGGCATGATGTGATTGAGAGCAGCCGTGGGGAGAAGAACTTGGGGTGCTAGGGGATGAGAAGCTGGACATGAGCCAGCAACCTGCACTCACAGCCCAGGAGGCCAACTGTGCCCTGGGCTGCATCCAAAGCAGTGGGACCAGCAGGGAGAGGGAGGGGATTCTGCCCCTCTGCTCCGCTTTGGTGAGACCCCACCTGGAGTCCCGTGTCCAGCTCTGGAATCCCCAACAGAAATACATGGAACTGTTGGAGCAAGTCCAGAGGAGACCATGGAGATGATCCAAGGGCTGGAGCACCTCTGCTATGAGGACAGGCTGAGAGAGTTGGGGTTGTTCAGCCTGGAGAAGAGAAGGCTCTGGGGAGACCTTAGAGCAGCCTCCCAATACTGAAAGGGGTTCCAGAAAAGATGGGGAGGGTTTTTTTTACAAGGACCTGGAGTGACAGGATGAGGGGGGACAGCTTTAAACTGGAAGAGGGAAAAGTTAGATTTCTTAGGAAGAAATTTTTCACGATGAGGGTGGGGAGGCCCTGGCCCAGGTTGCGCAGAGAACCGGTGGCTGCCCCCTCCCTGGAAGGTGTTCAAGGCCAGGTTGGATGGGGCTTTGGGCACTCTGATCCAGTGGAAGGTGTCCCTGTCTATGGCAGGGGGTGGAACTGGGTGGGCTTTGTGGTTCCTTCCAACCCAAACCATTCCATGGTTCTGTCTATCTTAACTTTTAGCTGACTGTCTCGATTTGGCTTGGGCTTTCTCCACCTATCCTGTTGCTCATCTTACTCCCAGCCCATAACAGCCCTTGCAGACCTGGTGCTTTTCTTGCTCCTGCACACGATTGAGCAACTGGAAAGCTTGGGGCCACATTCCAGCGTGCCACCTCAACAGCTTGTGGCGGCTGGTCGTGGATTGCCAGTCCAGCAACCACGCGGCCGGGTCCTGGTGGCACTCCCCAAACAATTTGTCTCAGAGGGTAAACCTCCCTCATTCTTTCCACGGTTTCTGCTGGCACCACCTCTGTCCCTCTGGTGCAGCTTTTGCTTGCCTGCACCACCCAGTGTCAGAGTCACCTTTGGCTGTGACTCTCTTTCTGCTGGTGAGCACACCCGTGGTGTTGGCTCTCTGGTGGCCCTGCCCAGCCTCCCTTACCAAACGGCTTCGCCTCCTGCATGAGGGTTGCAGACGCCCGTCAGGGAAGTTTTCCCATGCCCGTGTCAAACTGCATCACGGTAGAGCATGGTGAAACCATGGCCAGGAGGACCAGGGAAAGGATTGTGACCCTGTACTTGGCATCAGTGAGGCTGCACCTCGAATCCCGGGTTCAGTTTTGGGCCTCTCACTACAAGAAAGGTATTGAGGGGCTGGGGAGCGTCCAGAGAAGGGAACAGAGCTGGGGAAGGGGCTGGAGGACAAGGGCTATGGGAGGCAGCTCAGGGGCCTGGGACTGTTCAGTCTGGAGAAAAGGAGACTGAGGGGAGACCTCATTGCTCTCTGCAGCTCCCAGAAAGGAGGTTGGAGCAAGGTGGGTGTCTTGTCTCTCCTCCCAAGTGACAGGTGATCAGACAAGAGGAAATGGCCTCAAGTTGTGTCAGGGCAGTTTCAGATTGGACATCAGGAACAATTTCTTCACTGAAAGGGTTCTCAGGCCATGGCAGAGGCTCCCAGGGTGGCTGTGGAGTCCCCATCCCAGGAGTGGTTTAACAGGCGGGTAGATGAGGTGCTCCGGGATGGTTTATTTCTGGGCAGGTACAGTTGGACTCGATGATCTCAAATGTCTTCTTCAACCAAGTGATTCTATGATTCTATGAAACAGGCAGGGACAGGGACTAGAGATGGATACTGGGAGACCTACCTGATAGCACAACATTCTCCACATCCTCAGGGCCAGCAGTCTATCCTGGTGCAATCCTGCTGCCTGACACCTACTGGCAGCTCTGGAGGACTGAGCAATCCCAGATCCCCACTGGCTGCAGTGGTGCTGTGCTGACATCTCCCTATTGTTTTAGAACTCACCCCACCCCAGACCCGCCCTGTCCCTAGCCCTGCTGTGCACTGCTTCCCCACCACTCTGTGTATTTGATCCCAGCGCCATTGCAGCATCTTGGGATTCTGGGAGAGGACAACTGGTGCTTTCCTGACTGTGGCCGCCTGACCTGGTGAGCAACAGCAGCAGCTCCTCCGTGCTGGAGCTCTGTGGAGGGATGAGTCTTGTTTGAAGAAAGGCTGACTGACAGCTCTCAGAAATGCTTGTGGGCAGAGGGCACTGCCATTAATGTTTCCTCTACTCCAAACTTTTTAAAGAGGGCATTAGAGGAAAAATCTTCCCAAAAGAAGCACCCAGACACAAACCTGCAAAGAGATCGGAACGGGAGCAGTCACAGTCACTCAAGATGTCCATTACTTTAGCACTTCTCAAGGGAGGAAGTCCTTCAGCCTCTGTTGTGTGCCCACTGTTCCAAAACATGGAATTCCCTGCCCATGGCAAGGCATGGAACTGGATGATCTTTAAGGTCCCTTCCAACCCAAACCATTCTAGGATTCTATGAATATCTTTACCAGTGTACCTGTCTCCCGCAGGAGTTAAAGCAAACCTCCTTTAGGATGCTCTCCACCCGTGGCCCACACAGCAGATGACCCAGCAGTGCATTTGACTTGGGAGACTGACCTTTCTCTCTCCAGATGCCGTCCTGCCTGTTGCGTGCCTCCTGGTAATGTCGCTGGAGATGCTTTGGCAATCTGGAGCCACCATGAGTCATGAGTCCCCCTCAGGGGGTTTCCTGGGAGTGCGTCAGCAGTCGTGTCACAAGTTTCCAAGAGCTGGAGGAGGCCTCCGTGACGGTCTTGGATTACATCACAGGCTGAGGACACTTGGACAACTGGTCCTGGTTTCCACTGAGGAAAGCCTTGGGTTGCACAGTGCACAGAATCAAAGAATCGTTTGGCTGGAAAAGACCTTTGAGATTGTTGTGTCCAACTGTCCCTGTCTGCTACTAAACCATCCCTGAGCACCTCATCTGCCCATCTGTGAAACCTCTCCAGGGATGGGGACTCCACCCCCTCCCTGGGAGCCTCTGCCAGTGCCTGAGAACCCTTTCTGTGAAGAAATTTTTCCTTATGTCTAATCTGAAACTGCCCTGGTGCAACTTGAGGCCATTTCCTCTTGTCCTGTCACTTGTTACTTGGGAGAAGAGACCAACACCCACCTCACCACAACCTCCTTTCAGGGAGCTGCAGAGAGCAATGAGGTCTCCCCTCAGTCTCCTCTTCTCCAGACTAAACAGCCCCAGGTCCCTGAGCTGCCTCTCAGAACCCCTGTTCTCCAGCCCCTTCCCCAGCTCCATTCCCTTCTCTGGACGCGCTCCAGCCCCTCAATGTCCTTCTTGTAGTGAGGGGCCCAAAACTGAACCCAGGATTTGAGGTGCAGCTTCACCAGCACAGAGTTCAAGGGCACAATCACTGCCCTGCTGCTGCTGGCTACGCTGTTTCTGATCCAAGCCAGGATATCTTTGGCCTTCTTGGCCACCTTGGCCACTGCTGGCTCATGTTCAGCTGCTGTTGACCAGCACTCTCAGGACCTTTTCAGTCAGGCAGCTTTCCAGCCACTCTTCCCCAGGCCTGGAGCTTTGCATGGAGTTGGTGTGACCCAATTGGAGGACCCCGCACTTGGCTGTGTGTGTGCATTTGGCATCTCATCCTGGGGCTCAGGAGAGGGGCATGTATGGAGTGCAAGAAGGAGAGAGATGAGGTTAAGTGGGCTGGAAGGACTTAGGCACTCATTGCATACCTGGCCTGGGTCAGTAGCAGTCGGCCTTTATGTTTATGATGGTTAGGTGGATGGAGGGAGGGCAAGACGGATGGATGGAGGGAGAGAAGAAGGAAGGATGGATGCAAGGTGTTCCATCAGTAAATGCAGAAGTTTGGTCTTGCACGAATAGTGATCATTATTTTAATAAAGCCAGTGCCAAACTGAAATTACTCGAACATTCCCATGATGTAATTGCATGATGTGTGATTAAAAGCTTTCCCAGAAAACTGGGAGATTAAAACAACTGATCAAAAAGAAACTGAGAAACCTCTCTACCCTGCCCTTGATGGGTGCCAATCGGATCCTCCTGACCTGGGCACCAGAGGGCATCGGCCTATCCGTAGGAAATCCTGGTGGGAATTCAGGAGATGGGATGCAATAGTGAGGACGTTATCCACGGACGTTTGCCAGTGGTCCCGGGTGGTGCTTTGATGGTGGCCCTTTCTGCTCTGGTTCCCACGCTGGTTGTCAATGCCCTCCGTTATAACAGGAAGTCAAGGCTGTTGGACAAACCACACAAACGAGGAAGAGAAGCCAGTTTGGCTGCCTCTTCCGCAACTGCTGTCATTTAGGCGGTAGAGGCGGGGAAATAGGGGTTAATTTCAGGAGAGAAGCCTGGCTGATGCAAGGTGGAGATCCATCCCAATACAAAGAGCAACCAGTAAAGAGCTCCAAGTCACTGCAGACAGTGGGAAGTGGAAATTGGGCTGCAAGGTCATAATAACAGGACAGAAAATCAGGGAAGAACAGGGTTTAGATGAAGGGCAGAAAAAGATGGTGAGAGTTTTGGCTGTAAAAAGGTCACTGAAGTCAGGAGGAAGCAGAGGAACCTGATACATCGCAAAATCAGTGCACTCATGGCTTCCCAGACATTTGGAGCTGGTTCAGGAGGGCCTCTGGCTCAGCACCCCTGTGCCAAAACAAGCATCGCTGAGACAGCGGAGCAAGGCACGGCAAGTCTCGCCCCTGGGGAGGGCTCACTGGGAGCACAGGAGCATTTACATGAGGAAGGTCCAGGATCAAAAATCAGACTGGATTTACACCATCTGGGAGGCCCAGCAGGGTGAGGCCTGCTCTCCTTCTCATTTCATAGAATCATAGAATCATGGAATGGTTTGGTTTTGACTCTGCATTTAGCGGTGGGGATGGGGCAGAGCCCCTGTGACAATGGTTTTTGTGGAGGCAATTCTAAAGTTGAGCACGAGGCCACTTGTTGGTGTAGGTCAGCAGGGCCCCGAGCAGCCTCGGCTCTGCCCCTTCCAGCTCCTTCCAAGACGTTCTGCATGTTTACTTACGGTGTCGTGTAATGCACAGCATGTAATGCCTGCCAGCTAAAGGGTCTGGCGTTCGTAGGGCTCAGGGTACCTGGAAGGTGACTCCTGGATTGGCATGATATGGCCATTTCTGGGTTCTCCTACATAGTCTTGTGCATTTTTTTTCAGCTCAGCTCCTCCTTTTAAATGTTTTTTGTTTTATTTGCCACCACTCCGCTAACGTGGCAGAAAAAGCCATTCTGGCTGCAGCGCTATGTGACCTGGCTCGTGCGTGTTAAGTCAATACATCTTTAAATCCTTAATAAGTGGAGTCGAATGCCATTGAATTTTCTCTCTCTTTTTACAGAGAAACACATTCGTTCCATGCAACTTGTGCCAGCTCCAGGAATAACTTTCCAGAGTTAAGAATGAATGAAATTGTTCATCATCAGTGAAGCACGTAAATCCAGAGTAAAGGTTTCAGAAGACACTGGGCTGGGGCAGAGGGGCACAAATCCTGTCACTAAAATCTTGTAAGGAATCCCTGGGGCAGATAAAGTGAACAGCATCACCCAGGTGAGAGGGAACAGAGACGTTGATCTCTGGCCCTGCCAGGCAGCTGATTTTTATACAAAACCCTCTCAGTACCAGGATCTCCCCTCAGCTTCTGCTCTCCTGCACCAATGCAAACCCAGTTTCCTTCGCCTGCAGTAGCTGAGTTACCTCTCACCGTGGCAAGGGAGCAGAGCTGAGCTCTACAATTCGGGGCAAGCCTTGAGTGGTGGAGACCAAAGTGCTTAGCCCTGCATTTCCAGGTTCCTCCCTCCCAACCTCTGCTCCTGCTGAATCTCGTGGATGAAACCCACCAGGAGAGGAGGAGCCATGCAGATGCCGGTGCATCAGTGATGTTAAAAAGCCTTTTAGGAATGGAATGAGACCTCTTGTCATCATAGCACGGCCCACGCCAGTGGGATACCCAAATCCAACACAAAAGGGAGACTCCGTTCTGATTCAGAGGGGCAGCATGTGCCTCCCTGCAGCCAGACTGGGGCAGAGGGTTCTCAGGCCCTAGCAGAAGCTACCCAGGGAGGTGGTGGAGTCCCCATCCCTGGAGTGCTCAGAGATCTGGTTTAGTAGTGGGCAGATATGGTTGGACTCAATGATCTCAAAGGTCTTTTCCAACCAAGCTGCTGGGAGGACAGCGTTGTGGCGTGCCAATGCAAACTGCTTTCTGTCCAAGGACTGCAAGAACAAGGTTTTTCCTACATCATGGGAAACCTCCCTACAGGAGGAAATGAAACAGTGCCCAGGAACCATCCTTCACAGCATCAGTGTACAATCCCTATGCAAACGAGACCTTACTCACATGTTGTGTCTCAGCTTGCTCTTCTGGGAAGGCGCCGGCCCCACGCTCTGCCCTGATGGGGTCACACACCACAACGCAAGGAAAAGGGGATGCATGGTGCACAGGTTTCCCTGTCAGATGGACGTGTGCCTGGGAACGGCCTCACAAAGCCCTTGCCAACTGATCCCACTTCAGCACAAGGAGAAGAATGCCCAGACCACCAGTTTTTGCTTATTCCGTGGCACCTTCTCAGTTTGCCAGATTTCATGCTTATTTGCCAGCAGTCTGGCACAAGAAAAGGCAGTAACGTCACGAGGGCACAGCACCTGTAGCCAAAAGCAGGCACTGCCAGCAAACAGTGGGATTTCCAAGGAAGCATAATAAACATGCCTGGGACATGGAGTGTTCTCCTGAGCTGCTTTGCTTGCTCATGGCCTGAGAAAAAAACAAAATCCAGAGGGATCTACGTAATTGTTGTTGTGCATAGAAAGGCTTGCCTGGGCTTTGTTCTAGGGGAAAATCCTGGCTTTGGCAAAGGTGAGACAAAAGGAGTTTCTAATTGATGTAGGCTTCTCTTTGTGATTCATTGTTTCTTCACATACAAAATGACTTCAAGTATGAAAAGAAAATTCGCCTCCTGATGCAGCGGTGGGAAGACGCTAGGAAAGAACTCAGCCGCGGTGAGGCGGTCCCTGATGGTGGGGTGAGACAGAAGGAAAAACATCCATGTCAGGGGCAATACTGGGAGTCTCGCTGATGCTGAAGACCCTTTGCTCTCATCCAGCAATGCAACACTGCGCCCGACTTGGACCAACAGGGAAGGGGTCCTGCAGCTGCTGAGCAAAGGGCCTTCATGTGGAGCAGGTCATCAGCCCCAGACAAAGGTTGACTTGGCTCAGAGAACAATCAAGAACATCCACTGGGCCTGAATTTGACCGCTGCCTCATCCTGCCCCTGTTAATACAAGACCAGAGAGAGTTGGGGGTTCTGGATCCCCTTTCTATCAGGCAGAAGCTGGAGAGGGTATGTGACTCCCAGTGACTACGGTGGACATGGAGCAGGGCCATGGATTTGGTTCTCATGTCAGATGATGGGACTTGAGCACCACCAAACCAGCCACTGAGTGGAGAGGAGAAACAGCCACACAGCGACACAACGGCAGCCCCTCTCCCATGGCCTGGATGTGTCTTGTTAAGGATGCCGAGACAAAAAGTGTTTGATCTGAATAGAAGAGGACCCTTCTTGGCCAAGGAGATTTGCCCAGGCTCCCACAGGGGATGGAACCAGGCAGCTCACAGCATTTTCCTGCTGAGATGAAGTCCTTTCATGCAGCAAGATGTCCACACTTCATTCATCTGTGCATGTTTCCCTGCCTCCCCAGCTGCTCAGCTTGGGAACAAGGTGGAAGAAAGCATTGTGCAGTCAGAAGCTAAGACTGTAGCTGCACTTCCAGGAGAAAATTCCCAAACAATCATTGAATCATCATAACATCACAGAATGGTTTGGGTCAGAAGGGACCTCAAAGCCCATCCAGTTCCGACTCCCTGCCATGGGCAGGGACACCTTCCACTGGATCGAGGGGGCTCCAAGCCCCATCCAACCTGGCCTTGAACACCTCCAGGGATGGGGCAGCCAACACTGCTCTGGGCAACGTTCCCACCTTCACCGGAAAATATTTTTTCCTGATATCTCATCTCATCCTCCCTTCTTTCAGCTTAATCCTTACATGTCCTTTATTTCTCTGTTGGAGAACATCTCCCTGTTTCTGTCACACATTCCCAGTGCTTGTGTGAGCCTGCAGTCCCACCAAGTGTGCGGTACCGTGTCGTTGACGCACATGCTGTGTGCTTTCAGCTGAGCAGTGATACACATCTCCAGGGTGTCTTCACACCCAAGCCGCCAAGGCGAGGAAAGGGATCCATTATCCACCCCACCTGACAAACAGTCACACTACCCACTGCGACTTCCATCAGCGCCAACGTGTGTCAGGTCAGCTGGGCTTGCGTGGCCAAGATCCTCCTAAGGGAGCCTTAGAGGTACCTCGAAGCATTGCCGCTTCAACTGCAGGAGACCACCTCCAAGAAGTTTGCCCTGTGACTGTAAAAGATGGTTCATTCTGGGTTAGAGGCAGCGTTGTACTTGCCCTGGTGGCAGGCAGTGCTCCTCCTTAGCAGGCTGCTGTCAGCCCATGATAACTAAAACCCACGCGTGCCTGCAGATTGGCACTTCATTGCAGTCAGCAAAAACACAGTTGTCCAGAAGATTTATGGAATGAGGAAAGCAGAAGACTCACAGCTAACATTCCAGCTGCTAGTGGTAACCCTGTTCTAGCTTCTAAAACAACTACATAGCAGCATTTCAGTTTGTGGAGGCTTTTTTTAAGTTTCTGCTGTGGTTGTTTTTGAGCTCAGTCTCTAAGACACTGGGGCAAAAAAACCCCTGTGTTTTCCCAAGCACAGGCATCATTCTTCCAGCCCAGTCTGTGCACGTCATCACACACATTCTCAAAGCTGAGTGCATTCTGTGATTGAGCTGGGACACCCAGACTGAATGAACAGCAGCCACACAGTTTTTGCTGCCTTGAGGCAACTCCACATTTGAACACTTTATCTCTCTTTTCAGAACAAGTGCTTTTGGAGCACCTGCAGGTTGGTCCAGGAGCTGCACACGCCTTTGGAAAGCGATGAGCTGCACGTTATCCATAGAGACCGTGCTGGCTTGCAGTCCTGGAACTATTACAGAGAAAAGAGACAATCTGATTGCACCCATCTAACGATGATGTGATATTCTGAATATATAAAATGATGCACAGTGCAGGGGAAAACGCTATTGTATGGGAGAAGGGCCACGGTAAGTTGGCTTGGGTAAATCAGTTTAGTGGCACTGACTATGACAGCTGAGCTCTGGCCTCGTTTCTTTAGGGGTTCCTCTCTAATGCACCTTCCCTGCAGGGCCAGACAAGCATCACCAGGAGGGTGGGTTTGCACTGGGGTACTGGGGGAAGCCTGCCTTGGGGGGACGTGGGGAATGCTGTGAGCTGCCTTCTCCAGGGAGTTTTCTGTGCATCACCTAAGGAGATGGAAGCAAGGGCAGAAATTTTCGGTGCTCTCTGGCATGGCAAGATGTGGTATTAGGGAAGAAGATGGTTTCCTGAGGGACAGTTCCCCATTCCAGTGTAAATCCAGTGTTGCTTCACCCAGCTTGTGGTCTTGGGCGCTTACAATTACCTCTGGGGTCAGGATCTGCCCCTGGCCATTTGCAAATGGAGCAATTGCACAAAAACAAGTGAGTGAGTACTGGAGGAGGTGTTTGGTCAAACAAGAGCTACTTGGTGTGCGCTGTATGGAAAACAGAGCAGTCAAAGCCGTGTGCTAACAGCAGGCAGCTTCCCAAAAACCCTCCCAGCACGTGGCAGGATTGCTGTCCCAGACAAGGCTTCCAAAAGCTGCACCCAGCCTGCCCTACCAGCTGTGCTTGGTGCCAGTGAGCAGGCGCCAATGGGAGCCACCACACAGCCCGCGCTGTCCTGCAGATGATCAGGCCTCATTCCCCATTGCCTGCCGGTTGTGAAAGCCTGTGGAAAGGAGGCGTGAAATCCCACTGCTACCGTTTGGTGGCATTATACTCCTCAGCACCTCTGCAGATTTCATTGGATTAAGCCGGGATGCTCAGGCTTGCTGGGATCTGTGCTGGAGGAGAAGGTGCCCCTTCGATTTTGAGGGTGGGGTTGCTTTTCATTTGTATTGACACAAATGAGAGAGAACTACAGATCTTACAATCACGAGGGCCAACAGATTCCGTCCTGTTCAGTCTTCTCTGCTCCAAAAGATTTTGCAATCGGATGCAGAGTGGCTGAAGGCACATGCAGCCGGGCAGCCTTCCCCAGGATGAGGAGCTGGTGCAGTACAAGGCCATGAAATATTCCCTTTCTGGAGAGGTTCTGCTGATGCACCCCCTGTTTCAGCCAAAATCTCGGGGAAAGGAGCAGAGCACAGGGAGAAGGTCACCATCTCAGAACAAACTTATCTGCTCAGGGCTTTCACAGCTGGGATGCCCAGGCATCTGAATGCCTGTGGACTTCAAAGACTGGCAACATCCATACCAGTTCTCCAGAGAGGCAGTATCCCAGCCTTTCCCCTTCCCTCCTCCCCAGCACCCTGGCTACACATCTACAGGTTGGACTCAATGATCTCAAAGGTCTTTTCCAACCAAATGATTCTATGATTCTACATCCTCTTTATTGCAGCAATCTCGATTTAATCAGCAGGAATTGGAGTTACTCTGGCTTTGCTTCAAAGCTCCCTCCCTGCCTGTGGGGGAGCTGCTGATAGCAGAAGGTACGGGTGTCTGCAGATCCCAAGTGAAAGTCTGGTGAACTGCCCAGACAGACACCACTCCGGTTTGAGGCATTGCCCTTTCCACCTGTTCCCAGCTGGATGGACGAGAAAGGATAACTCATGTTCAAACACCCAGGTCAGCTGTGCCCGCCCTTGCAAAATAAACATTTGATGTCAGTGAAGGAAATTAATGGGCAGGTATTTCCGATACTTCCTTTCCCTTCACCCATTTCTCAGGGGGGTTTATCAAAAGTAAAGAGAGTGAATAACAAGATCGCAGTTGGCATTCAGACTCTTCTGGAAGACACGATGTCCAAGTGCTCTCCACCAAGGCCAGGCAGCTGTCAGCATCAACATCGCTTTGCCCCATGAGGCCCTGCCTACACCCCGAGTGCCACAGCACGGCTGGAGAGGGACGGGATATGAGCTGCCCACCTCATCTCAGTGAACACAGGGTGCCTTTTCACCCTGGTCCTGAGGGCAGAGCACAAGGAAATATGATCTAAATTCTCTGTCACTCTGGGGGCCCCCAGCACAAACCAGAGCTGCAATTCCACATCCTGGGCATATCCTTCCCTTTTGGTCCTCTCAGGGTGCCAGGTCATGGTCAGTGAGGAGGACAGGAGGTCCCAAAGATGCCAAGTGAAAGGAGAGAGTGCATTAATGTCGTCAGGAAAGTTTACCAGAATTCATTCATTCAGAGAGCAGGAGATGCTGACCCGCTGCCTCAGGTCACCCCGTCCTTGCCAGGGTGGCGTTGTGGCTCCCGGGCTGCTGATAGCCAGGTGGTGAATTCCTCCACAGGAGGAAGCAACCACAGTCCTCATTGCTGGGATGCCTTCTGGAAATAAGCCTGAGAGAAGAGAGGCAGATGGACGGAGGGAAACCTCCCCTCCACCGTGGCCATGGTACTGTACTCCATAGCTGCAGCCAGAGGAGAAAAAAGCTGGCACCAACACCACGTGTGCTGGGTGCTGCTTGAGTCCAGACTGCACTGAAAGTGGTCAGGGCTAGCAAAAAGATGGTTTAGGCGTGGCAAGGACCAGCCCAGCTCCTGCTGACTTCTAAGGTGCCCCCTGTTGGGCTCACCAGCCTTTGGGGAGCTCTCTGTCCTCTGGGACCAGCACGATGGACCATCCAGAGTGGACACGGGCACTTTCGGCAGCAGCCAAGACATCCCGTCAAAAAACGGGAGTGGTGGCTCAGTAGGTGGCACTCTGCATCCACGAGGAGCCAGCACCTTCCCAACAGGGAACTCTGCCCTTGCTGGCCCATAACCTCCCCCACCGGCCCTGCAGCACTGGGCAGCCCTCAGGGTGAGCCCTGCAGCCCCCCAAGGCTCCTTGCATGGCTCCTGGGCACATCCTCCAGGAGCTTGGCCTGGGGCCAGAGTCCAGCTGTCCATCCAGCCCTGGAAGAAGGCCATGGGCAAGCTTAGTGCCTCCTCCCCAGGGCTTGTTGCAGGATCCTATCCTGAATGTCCAGAAACATGAGGCCTCTTGGAGAAGTAGCCAAGCAGGGCCTTCCCAGGACACTACCATTTGGGAAGAGCTCCCCTGATGGCCCTCCTGAACCTCTCCATGGCCATCACGACCTTAAGGCATTTTCTGCCCATTGAGGAGTGGTGCTGTTTGGTGCCAGGCTGCCCTTTCTTCTTTAGGGAAGCAGGAGGAAGTTGGCAGAATGCCTGGCAAGTCTGAAGCATTCTGAGCCAAATTCCAGTCAGTGAGACAGAGCGGTCAGCTGGAGATTGTAGGAGAGATGGAACGTGGTGAGTCAGGCGCTGGATATGCCGTGTTTGGTCTCTAAACAGCGCAGGTAACACGGGCAACTGCACCTGGGTCATTCAGCCTTTCCCTGGGAAGCTGCTCTGGAGCAGTGTGCAGAGCGTCGTCCATGGGGTGAAGGTTTCAGTGCTCACTATGCTCCTTGGACTGGACTTAAAAACGCTAATTGGACATATTCCCAGTGAAACTCTGATATAGAACTGGGAGAAATACTTCATTTTAACAGCTGCAGAGAAGAAAATTCCACAGGGAAGCTGTGGTGCCTCGTGGAGGGAGCTGGCATTGAGCACAGTGGGCTGTGGGGAGGGAAAATTGCAGTTTTTAGGCTCTCTTTGGCTGCTCTCACAAAAACAACTCCATGTTTCTACAGAAAAGACCCCAAAGTCCCTGTCTTCGGAGAAACTCCGCTCCCATGCACTTAGTCTTTGCTCATGCCAAGCCCTGGGAATTGCAGGGGTATTGTGGGGAGGGCAATTCAGTCTGAGGGGGAAAGGAGGGTCCTGCCAAGCCCCAGCTGCCTCAAATTATCACAGAGCTGCAGCCTGGGAGCTGCTCGGCAACTGCTGTGGGGCCAAGCACACTCTGGCTGCAGAGCTGGGTAGGATTTGTGTTCTCTTGTCTTTATGCATTATAGGAAAAGGCTTGGAAAATGAGGGGAAACAGTGATAATAAACCCAGCAGCAAAGCTGTCAGCTTAGGAAAGTCCATTTTAATTGCACCTTGCACAAAGGGGCTGGTGGAGCCCCAGGTTAAGGTCTGAGTGACTCATGCAGCAGTTTCTTCATCAGAGCTCTTGGGCATCACTTCTTGATCAGGGGCTGCAGAGCGAGGGGGAATGGTTTGAAGCTGAAAGAGGGGAGATTGAGATGAGATCTTAGGGAGAAATGTTTTCCTGTGAGGGTGGGGAGGCCCTGGCACAGGTTGCCCAGAGAACCGGTGGCTGCCCCATCCCTGGAGGTGTTCAAGGCCAGGTTGGATGGGGCTTTGAGCCCCCTGATCCAGTGGTATTTGTCCCTGCCCGTGGCAGGGTGTGGGACTGGATGGGCTTTGAGGATCCCTCCAACCCAAACCGTTCCATGATTCTGTGATTCTATGGTTTCAGGATTGGTGTGGCCCAGCATAGACACACTAGGAGCCATGTACCCTCCTCTGGTGTGTGTGGAAGAGAGAAGAAGTTTTAACAACAAAGCAGCTTGAGTCCCAGCCACTTCAAGCCAAGACTTCATCAGCCACCTGAGCTGTGAGTAACATTCCGGATCTTCTCCAATAGAAGGTTGCCCAGATCGTCCTTTCACAGCTCTGGGAAGCATCGCTTCAGTCTTGCTTCAAGGGGGTCTGCACTGGGGGTTCCACAGGGCTTTGGTGGGGACACTGACCCCTCCAGCCCTATCCCATCACACGGCTTCCCACCCTACACCACTGTTTCAGTCTCTGTTCCTCTCTCTGAGGAGCCTGCTTCACACTTCATAGAATCATAGAATCACGGAATGGTTTGGGTTGGAAGGGACCTCAAAGCCCATCCAGTTCCAACCCTCTGCCATGGGCAGGGACACCTCCCACTGGATCAGGGTTCTCCAAGCCCCATCCAACCTAGCCTTGAACACCTCCAGGGATGGGGCAGCCACCACTGCTCTGGGAAACCTCTGCCAGGGCCTCCCTACCCTCATCGTGAAGAATTTCTTCCTAATGTCCAATATAACTTTTCCCTCTTCCAATTTAAAGCTGTTCCCCCTTGTCCTATCCCTGACCAAGAGCGCCTTCCCAGCTTTCTTGGAGCCCCTTTCAATACTGGGAGGCTGCTCTAAGATCTCCCCAGAGCCTTGTTTTCTGAACAACCCCAGCTCTCTCAGCCTGTCCTCATTGCAGAGCTGCTCCAGCCCTCGGATCGTCTTCATGGCCTCTTCTGGACCCCCTTCCAACAGTTCCATGTACTTATGTTGGGGATTCCAGAGCTGGACACAGGACTCCACCAGGCAGGGTCTCACCAGAGTGGAATACCCTTCCTTGAGGAGAACTCAAGGGGAGGGAAGCTGTGGCTGCCCCATCCCTGGAGGTGTTCAAGGCCAGGCTGAATGGGGCTTTGAGCCTCCTGATCCAGTGGGAGGTGTCCCTGCCCATGGCAGGGGAGTGGGACAGGATGGGTGTTGGGGTCCCTTCCAACCCAAACGATTCCATGGTTCTGTGATTTCCCTCCGCCTGGCTGTCCTGCTGTGCAGACACACACCGCGCTGCCGGCCTCTCGCTGTCAGCCCTACCGCGCAGGGATCTCCCGTGGGTGCCGGCGCGCTGCGGCCCCAGGCTGTGCGCTCCGCCCGCGCCTATCCCTGCGCGCCTCTCACCTGCTGCCCCCCCCCGCCCTGCCCCGCCCCCCCCCTCCCCCCCCCCCCCCGGCCGCCCGTATAAAGCGGACGCCGCGCGGCTTCGCGTGCACCGCTGTGTTTTCGATCGTTAACGCCGCCTGCCTCACTGCCCGCCCGGGACGGCTCCATGCGCGCTGTGGCTCTGATCGCCGCGCTCTCCGCGCTGGCAGGTGCGGCGGGGGCTGCGGGACAGAGGGGAGCGAGTGATTGGGTGTCGCCCGCGGGACTGGGGAGGGGAGGGGGAGTGGGTGTCGCGCGCGGGGTGTTTGGCGGGAAAGCGGGCGTCGCGCGCGGCACGGGGAGGGGAGGGGGAGCGGGCGGAGCGCGGCGGGCGGTTGGCGGGAAGCTGGGTGTCGCGCGCTCGCATCGTCCCCTCTGTGCCCACCGGCGCCATCTTCCCCCCCTTCCCCCGTCTCCTTCGCAGCGCTTCGTACCGGCGCTGCCGCCGCCGGCTCCTCGCCCAACGGCACGGAGCCCCAGCGGGAGCACGAGCCTCGCGCCGGAGACGCTGTGTCCGGCCCCGACTACGAGGAGGATGAGGAGTACGAGGAGGCGCTGCCCGTCCACCAGTACCTCGTGGATGAGCTGATCCGAGGTGAGGGGGGCTCCGCGGGTGTGAGGCGCTCGGCTGGCTCTCTCTTGCCTCTGTGCTGTTAATCGCGGGGCTGCTTCTTCAAATTGTGGAGCTGAGTTCGAATCCTAGAATTACAGAATCGTTTGGTTGGAAAACACCTTTAGAGATCGAGTCCAACCACTGCTAAAGGGTGTCCCTGAGCACCTCATATAGGGCTGTCAGGGGTGAAAACTCTGCCTGAGGAGAGCAGGGTGAGTGGAAGGAGCAGGTGAGGTGATTTCTCACTGCTCGCCCCCCGGCAAGAAAGCTGTGGTGGGGGGCTGCCCCTTGAGCAGCAGTGGGGTTTGTGGGTGCTCTTTAACCATAACGGAGGGGTTTGAGTCAGTTTCTCTCTCGCTGCACAGGATTTTTCCTGGGGGCTTGTTAGGGTTGGAGCTGACTAACGTGGCTTGGGAAAGCAAGCACTTCAGCCCCTGAAGTGTCTGCATGAAGGTTTGTTAAGTATCTTTCAGGCAGTACTTCACTCTCGATAGCTGTTGTGTGAGTTCATTGTAGTCTGCCTGCTTGTTAAGCACTGAGGGGACCTGAATAGGCCACCTGGATGTGGGGATGGGAGGGCTTTGTTGACCCTCTTCAAGTGCAGTTGTAGTGCCAGCTGGGTGCCTGCAAGCGGTGATATTGGGAAGAAGTGTTTTCCTGTGAGGGTAGTGAGACCCTGGCCTGGGTTGCCCAGAGCAGTCATAGCTGCCCCATCCCTGGAGGTGTTCAAGGCCAGGTTGGATGGGGCTTTGAGCACCTTGATCTAGTGAGAGTTGTCCCCCCCCATGGCAGGGGGACTGGATGGACTTTGAGGTCCCAACCCAAACCGTTTCATGAGTCAATGATTCTGCAGTTTGGATATTGGTAGATATTAGTAGGCTGTGCTGTTGTGCTCTAGGGTGGATTTGGCTACTTTTTTTTTTGTCGGAACACTGAGAGTTGAATGAGACTAAAGGATTTAAGCTGAGCGGGACTGGGCTCCAGAGGCTCAGTATAGGGAGTTCTGGACCCTTGCTGAAGTTTTCATGAGCTGAAGAGCTCCATGGGAAACTGGAATGTCAGAATTATGGAGTAGTTCAGCCTGTAGAACTACTGGCTTAGTGACTTAAGTTTTGTATAACTGCACAGAGACTAGAATTGCTACCAGAGGTGGTTGGTTTGTAGACTAGCTCTTCTACTTGATGTGAGAGTTATCTGTGGAGCCTCCAAGCTGTTATGATTCAGCTGTGGGTGGCTTTCCTGGCTCTGCAGTTTGCAGATGGAGATGAAGCTGTCAAGCTGAGTCTTGGAGAGGAAAGAGTGGAGAGGGTCTCAGTTATGAAAGTGTGAACTCAAATATCAAGTTGAGCTGGACGGAAGAGGGGCCTCAGCTGTCAGCAGCAAGCTCGTGCTTCTAGGGACAGAAACCTTGCTGCAGGAACAGTGCTCCTCATTTGCATATTAATTTAGGTTATACCATTTGAATCAGACTTCTGGTTGCTGAAGGCATTTTTGCTTTTAAGTAACTTCAAGCCAGGCTTGTTGCTCTGGAAGTTAAAACAATCAGCTGTCTAGACAACAGCAAGCTACACCTTGTTTCTTTGTGCAGGCTCCCTTCATGTTGCTAGAAATACAGGGTTAGGAAGTAGTCGGAACCAGTTGTGTCCTATTGTGGTGACTGGCTTTATGCACAGTGCTCTTGATAAAAGATTAATACTCCAAAAGTTATTTTCATTAGGTCTGCAGGGCATGGTAGAGAAATTGAGTATTTTTAATAGCTGTACCAGTGTTCAGACTCAGCTGGTTAACTGTTACTCCTGAACAGCACAGTGTTGCACTGAGAAGACCGGTTTTACGGATGGCAATAAAAGCATGGTTTCTTCACAGAACCAGTGTTTCACCAACTTGTTCTAAAACAATGCTGCTGGGCTTTGCATGGAGCAGCTATAGCCCTTTGTCAGTGTCTCTTTAGCCTCGTCTCCCTGGCAAAAGGAAGGTGATTGTCCTTGCATAAATCCAGAGGCTACTAAGTAACCAGCTCTTTAAACCATGCTCTTCTAGAGGTTTCTCTTAATTGAGATAATGAGGGGCGGCAGTAAGCAGCAGAACAACCAACTTGACTCTTGCGGACTATCCCGCTTTCACCTCCTCAGTGCACCTTGGCATCTCTCAAAGTGGGAGAACTGGAAATGAATTATCTTCTGCTGAAGACAGCACTGCAGATTACTGGGGAGAAACAAGTATGTGAACTGGGATAGCAAGCTGTCTTGCCTCCGCAAGCACTCAGGACTATCTAGTGAGCTAGAATGCCTTTCATCCCTGATGCATATGGAGAGTTCAGAGTGATGGAGGCTCTTAGCTTTGTGCCTGAGTCGGCACAAGATAAGTGGATGGCTTGGCTCAGTGTGAACTCCATGTTCTTTACAGGTCTTTGCTTGAACGTGTACAGTTCCACTCAAGTCTCTTAAGCTGTGAAATGCTGCAGTCCTTGGACTCTGCTCCTTGCCTCTGGTGATGCTCTTGGCTCATCTGCTCCTGTTGCTTTTTGTCTGCATTGCACAGGACTTAATGGGGTAGTGCTGTGCTTAATGAACTTCAGCGCTTGTTGCCTTTGTACTAGGTGTGAAATGCCCAGTGATATGCTCGCTTGCATCCTATGCTTCCAGGTCACAGGTCATCCTGCAAGTCACCACCTCCCTGCCCCTCACCAGACTCTAATTCAGTTCTTACGGATTCTAGCTTCTTAGCATTGCTAGACTGAGCCATCTTGTCCTTTTTTCAGTTGAACCTGTGGTTAAACCCAAGCCAACAAAGAGGGGGGGTGAGAAGAATGCCGGCAAGTCAAGAAGGAAGAAAAACAAAGGGAAAAACAAAAAGAAAGGGACTCCCTGTGAAATGGAATACAAAAACTTTTGCATCCATGGTGAATGCATATACCTAGAACATCTCCAGATGGTGACCTGCAAGTAAGTTGCTTGTACCTTGCGAGTTAGGTGCAATTGGCATGAGGACCCAGAGGAAAAATCAGTGTCAGCTTGGCCTAGGTCCATCTCCTGCCGTATTTTGACTGAGAATCTTTCTGCCATGTAAATTAAGTGATGATGGAATCTAAGATTCATAACAAGCCACTGAACTCATCAGCTGGTCATAAACTCAAACCAAAAGAATGACAAGGTGTGTCTTCCTGGAACATCACGC
The DNA here is from genome assembly GCA_033558185.1 of Dromococcyx pavoninus. Taxonomy (NCBI): domain Eukaryota; kingdom Metazoa; phylum Chordata; class Aves; order Cuculiformes; family Neomorphidae; genus Dromococcyx; species Dromococcyx pavoninus. The sequence continues at coordinate 111,951 of JAUMJL010001610.1, read as the reverse complement.
CCAAACTAATCTCAACTTGTTGAAGTGCTGACAAACCTTGTGCTAGAGCAATGACTGCATTTCATGAACATGCTCTGAAGTGAGCACCTTGAGATGCATGGGAAACTCTGAAAATGTCTGAGCCAGGTTGGAATGTGTGTGGGTGTCCTTGGCTCCAGTACTGGAACTGATAAGAACTTGTGTTCATGTTTGCTTGCAGGTGTCATCAGGATTTCTTTGGTGAGCGCTGTGGTGAGCAGTTCATGAAGACTCAAAGGAGGAATGATGTTGCAGACTACTCGAAGACTGTCTTGGTGGTGGTAGCTGTCCTGCTCTCAAGCGTTAGCTTCATTACTGTACTTATCATCGTGATAGTGCAGTAAGTATCACACTCTGTCTAGCTTATGTGTGAGCGGGGCTTGTGTCCGGTAGCCCTGAAATGTGCATGGCTCATCTCAGTTACCTGTATGGAAGGCAACCAAAAGAGCTGAGTTCCTAACCCAGCTTGGATATGCCTTGAGGGTAAAAGCAAGGTCTGAGAAGCTTGTAAGTGGTGAAGTGTTTGCTTGCCTTCTCTAGTTGTTGGCTGTGGGCAGCCTGTGACCCTTCTCTTATAAAACAAAAGGCTTTCTGTGCTTGCTGCAGCTAGGGTAGAGTCAGTGGGAGCAGGGAGCGTATGAGGAGCTCTAATGCTGGCACAACAGTGCCTTCCCTGATCCTAGAGAAGAAACCTGCATGCAGCAGTATAACAGCCCTGTGCATGCTGTTATCTGACATAGCTGTTGCACAGCTAGAGGGAAGGAAATGGGGCTCGAACTGTACATTTATTCATGGAGGTTGCTGGGGAGACAAATGCTGTTAACCCTAAATACTGTACTGCTTGCTGTTAAGATAGAGGGAACAACCATTCTAGCCTAACCATGTACTGACAAGTCAGTGTGGTGTATAACCAGAATCTGGCATCTTACAGTTAATAATTTAAGAGCTTTCTTGATAGATGTTTTGAGCCATGTATTGAACTCTTCTTTGTACCTTCTAAAAAGCAGTGTGCAACAGCTCATGCCTGCCTGTGCCCTTGCATCACACCAATATGTTCACCAGGATTTTATGCTGAGGTTAGGTGGTCAGCGTGGGAAGCCTGACTCCAGTGTTGCCAGAGTATTGGTGCAGTCCTCTGTTCTGCCACTGCAGCTTCACCAGAGCAGGGCTTGGGGTATAGTAGGTGACACTCAGAATTTGCTCTAATTTTAGATTCTGAAGTATAGCAACTGAATGGAGTACGTTCTGTACCCTTTCTTGCAATTCAGGAAACAAGGTGTGTGATTGTCACTTCACAATTGCTTCATATTTAGATCTGAACTTGAGGAATGCTAGGATGAACACTTATTCTCTGAACACTGCCTCATTCCTTCTTGCTAGGGGAGAAGCAGCTCTTTAGTGCTGTAAGAGCAAATCAGCATCATTAGTTTCTGGAGTGAACCATGGAAAATGATTGTGTCCGTTGCATGCTCTGAACCCTCACAAGCTTGAAGCGTGCAGCTCTTTAATCTGTACCTTCATCCAGAGAAGCTGGACGGTCTGTTTGGAAGAGTCACCAGAAAAGACTGGAGAAACTGGGAGACAGTCAGTAAGCAGTTTGCTAATGATGTGTTCAAGAGACACATCAGGGCGACAGGCACTTTAGAGACTTGAAGTAAGCTGCTGGATGAAGGAAGGCAGTTGGGTCTTTGCAGCTGTTCACTGTAGCCACCAGGAAATCTGTCCCCCAGAAAGGCTCCTGGGGCTCTGCTCAGCTCCAGCACTAAAGCCTCTTCATCTTACTGTCTAATTTGTCTTAAGCCAAGAAGCCCTGACTCTGAGAGGCAAAACTATCAGGGCTTAACTCGGGGCCTTCTTGGTTTTATCATCATGTACTGCTTGATGCTGAATACTTAAAAACTGTCTTACTTGAAACTTCCCAGTGCTGAGGAATTGCTTGAGAATTCAAAGGACTGAATGCTCCCAATCACCTGGGAGCTGGCAACAACAGGATGTGTGTCAGGTTGCAAAATGACCTCTAAAGTGCCCTAATTTCACAGGGTCAGGAAAAAGTGTCCTCAGTATGAAGAGAAAGAAGAGAGGAAAAAACTTCGACAAGAAAATAGAAATGGCCATGTTGGTGTGTAAATGAGGAGAAGGCAGGTACGAAAGCTGACTTAAAATTACTTTGTCTTCCAGGCTAGAATTACCATAGGAGAACTGCATGTGTGTCTTGCCAAGCTGGTGGTGGCTTTTAACACTTGAAATGCCTTGAAACACTTAGGTTACCTATGCATGACTGGCTTGGGTTTCTGGTTTCCCAAAATCACCTGGGTTGTTGGAGGTCTTCAATAGCTCTGTTAACTATCTGGCTGCTGTCTTAAAGAACAAGTGCAGATTGGAAGCTGTATGGAGATGAGTGGACTTAAGAAGTAGTCCCTAATATCTGGGAAGAGACAGATTTAGTATAAGAAACCAAGGTAGAATTCTATCATGGAAGATGATGCAGCAGCCAAGTGAATCATCACCCCTCATTAGAGAAGTGCTGAGCATGTCTGTCTTCTCTACACAGCATTAGGAAATTTCTGGTACTTAGCAGCTACTGACCAACAGAAAGCTGCCAGTTCTATGAGCGCCAAAGGCAGCCCCTCAGTTGAGTTTCAGACTGTCAGAGCAGCTGAGTTCTAAAGCTCCTCAACCTGAGTGGATCACTCCTGGGAGAAATCTAGTGGATTTTAATGAACCAGCAAGTTCATCTCTTCTGAGAAAAGTGTACCTAACAGCAGACTCGAGGACCCTTATGGAATAGGAGTTACACAGCAAGCCAAAGGAGAGAAAACTGTAAAGTTAGATAGTCCAGAGAAGTTCTGGCAGAACTTGAAAGTTTTGCATTGCTGCATGTCAGTTACAGATATTGTCTAGTTTCATCCAGTGATTACTGGAGTGTGTTGCTCAAAGCTTGTTTGAAGCTGAAGAGCACAGAGTATCCTCAGGCTTATGTGGATCCTTCACCTGTCTGCCTCGATTGTGGATTTGGTGTAGTGCCAGCACAGAGTGCTTGTGTCTTGGGTGGGGATTAATATGCCTGGTCTGCCCCTTACAGAACAGTTCTGATGTGGCCACTGCCAAGCTGCAGGGTTCCTCTGGCTGCCTGACACATCCACCTGGACACTGGGCTGGAGCTGCTGCCACAGAGCCCTCATTCATCAGATAGAGGCTGCTGCAAGGAGATGTCAACGTGCCACTTGCTGCTGAGTTGCTTGTTGGGGAGGACAGTTAACACCATGTCTTGGCACAGCGATGTGGAAGGAGCTCCTGCTGCTGGGTAGAGGACCTGCTACCAAGACCTGCTAGAGACTACAGCTACTGAGCCCTGGATCAGTGCTGGAGCTCCAGTGTCTGCTGGCATGCGAATGGACTTCTGTTAGCAAGGCTCCTTTGGCAACCATAACTAAGGGAGGGAGATTGTTGCAGCTTTCAGAAATGGATGAGGGGGGAGAAAATTCCCTTCCTTTTCCCAAAGTGAAAAAGGGAAGAGCTCTGGATGTCTTTTTGCCCTGTACCTCAGTGGATGGCAACCCTAATTCTGCTGTCGCTGTGCTCCCTGTTGATGTCTGCTTCAAAGCACTTCATATCTAGTTCTGACTTGCAGGGTGTTGGTGACATATCTTTGTCAGCCACACCTGGGTTCTGTTAGTGTGCGTGTGGAAGATAATCCCTCTGAGTTCAGTAGGACTCATTGTGTGAGTGGAGCTATCTATTTGTGTGCACGCTAGCCTGAGTTAAAATTAGTCTCCTTGGGATGCTGAGACAGGAAATGCAAGATCTGAAGGAAAAGATCTGTGCTCCAACAAGCTGATAAGCCTGGACCAGTCTGTTATACACACAGAGCTACTTCTATTACCCAGACACTGGATGCTGCTCTAAGCATCTCTTGAAGTTTAAAATGCTTCCCATCAGATCCAGTCAGTTGAACTTGACCAAGAACATCTTCCTTTGAAGAATCAAATTTATGCACTGACACTCTGCAACCTGTGGTCTCCTGTGCTCCTTCTGGTGTGAAGAACTTAACTTACCTCAGACTTCTCTGACCCAAGTGTCCTTGGTCTCTTGAACTGTCCATGTGGTCTGGAGCACAGTATTACTTGAGTTCAGTTTCTTCTTAAAGAGGGAATGTGTTCTGTATAAACAAAGTAGAATTCTTCTGGTAGCAGAGAAACAACATTAATTGTCAAGTCATCTCTGTAAATGTAAATATTTATTACTGTATTTAATATTTAATGTTTCCATAACAAACTTATTTATTTTATAATTAAACTTTTTACATAACCTAATCATGGTAAGGTTTCTTCTTGCTCTCAGGAGTACATGTAAACACTTGAAATTAGAGCTTGGTTTCTTCTTCAAGGCAGGAATTTAAACACTTAAGAGCATAAAGTATGGCTGTGAAGAGCAACAGCTGCATGTGTGATGTATGAACTCTGCTCTCAGGGTAGTGCAAGTTATACGCAATGTAGATATGCAGGTCTGTGTTTCAGTAGGAAGTCCATTAAATTCAACTACAAAGGCATATTTTAGTTGCTGGCTTCAGGAGAGGCGAAGTGAGCTGCCTTGTTGGAAGCAAGGTCTCAAATTGAAGTCTGAGCAAAAGGGTAGCCCTTCGCACTGGACAAGAGCTGCAGTATTGAAGATATGAGAGCCTTTGATCTCCGTATGGTCAGAGAACTTGGACAGTGGTTTGAAATGGTCTTGAATGAATAAGGAAAGGCAGAATAGCCTCAGGCCAGTGACTCCTGAAGCAGGCAGGGAGCCTTAGCCCCTGCAGTCTGATTTGAATTTCTTTTCCTCCTTAGATAGTTATTAGTCCAACTGTGTGCTGGTGTTCCCTCTAAACAGGTGGCAATGAGCTGGGGACTAACTATGGAGGTGCCTGAAAAGAGTGACAAGAGGAGCGAGTTTTGCTTTAAAGCTACAGTTGTAAAAATAATGATTGAGAGCATTGTTTTGAGGCCCTTTTCTCAAAAGCATCTTCAGGAGGTGTTGCTGGCTGGTGCTTAGCTTGAACCAGAGGACTAACAAAACCCAAGAACCAGATCCAGTTAGGATCCAAGCTATGTACCTGATGTAGGTGCAGCACATTGTCCTGACTGGAGTAGTTGAGATGTTTCCTTTGGTCTCTGTAGCAAGCTGGATAGCTCTCAGACCAAGAGCAGCCTGTATGGTATGTGGCTGAGGTGCAGGTAATGTATTGCCACATAGTTTGGGAAGACTGCAAGTCTTCATTCCAGGGAACCTGCTTTTTACCAAAGTAAACAGCGGTTTTCCAAGTGGCTTTTCCACAGACATCTGCTATTAGAGCTCTGGCAAGAAAGGCTGTTTCTGTTGGTCTTGTAAAGCTTTTTGCTTTGGAGTAAACAAGCTCAATCTTAGTAGTAACTGCACCATAACCTGGTGAGGCTGGGGATGAGTTACAGCTCCCATTTGAAAACCATGAGACTGCTTGCAGAAACTCCTCTATCTAGTCTTCTTCCTGGAGTAAATAACAGGTTTTCTGCATGATTGGCTATATAGCATAGAAAACTGAGCTGCTTTCTCTTTTTTTCTCTCCAGCTTGAAAGCAAAACAGGAGTGACGTTACCAGTGTTACTTGTAAATTCCATCTGGTGTGCATTTTTCATGGTAGTGGTGTCCTGGCTTGGATTTAATCTTGTTTCCGTAATCAGGAAGGAAGATCATTGCTGAGTCTCCTTACTGAGAGTTTGGAGCAGAGGGCAGGCTTCACAGAAGACTTGTTCCTCTATGAGGGTTTAGGTTACAGCCAGATTTCCAAGAGTTGGGGCATGCAGCAGCTCCCTCATAGAGAAAACCTGTGCTTTGGGTCAGTCACATCAACACTGCTATGATGCTTGCTAGCAGAGCATTTCTGAGTCCGAGAGCTGACTGCTGGCTTCTCCAGGGCAGGGAGCTTCCTGTCTCCCTGTCATGGCTTGCTGGACACTGAAATATTTGCTGAGGGCATTACTTTTTGAGAAATTCAGTGCAGGGAACTGAGGGCAGGTTTCCCTGTTTAGGAATATGATATGTAACTGTAGATTCAGAACTGATGTACAGCTTCGCATGTAAAAAAATTCCCTTAATTACCTTTTTAATCAATTATAAATTCTAGCAAGCAGTTCTGGTTTTTCTACCTCAGCTATGGCCCTGACTCATAATAGGTTGCTTGCAGCTTCCTAGTGCAAATTTGATGCACAAGCTTCATCCAGACCTACAATGTCTAGTTGGCTGGTTGCTTAAAAAACCACAACTGATGGGTGGAACTGTGTGTCTGGAAGTCTCTTGCTGTCCAAGGATGCTACACTTGGGTGACAGGCAAATCTGATCTGCTGCAAGTGATTTTTTTTTATCAGTGATCCTGCTCAGCCAGATCTGCTCCTTGGGATATGTACATCCTCTGGCTTTTAACCTGCTTCCCTCACCACGGAACTGCCTTAGTTCTGCTGAGTGTGCCTGGGTTTCTGGTTCCATGTCTTACAATTAAGTTATGCCTCCAGAGTTTTCTTGACATCCTAGTGGCAACGTTACTTTGACAGGAGAGCATCTGTGTCCTTGTCATCTGTAGTTGCCTTGGCTGAGACCTGCAGGAGTAGCCTGATGTTCTTGCACAATTTTGCACATGCATGATTTACGATGCAAGGTATTTTCGATATTTGGAACAGTATTCGGGAATTCTAGTAATGTGAGGGTCATGTCTGCTTGTACAATTCCTTCCTCGTTCTGAAATGTGTTGTTGTCCATGATTATTGCATTTTGTAGAAAAAAGAAATAGCTCCTTATGGTGTTTTTCTGCCATGTATTTATGGAGCTTCTGAGTGTCTGGAGGTTGTCTATGAGCAGAGTAGCTTCCTGTAGATGTTGGTTAGGCAGTGATTTGCCTAAATCACTATTGAGTTGTTTGATGCCATTTCTAGTAACTGGTGTAAAGTTTTGTGTCTGTAAAATAACTCGGTGTGTTTTATATCAATCTGCTTAGCTAACCTGTTAGCGCTACAGATGCTCTTTCTGAGGAGGTTTTCTCCACACACTGACACGTGTCTTGCTTCAGTGAAGAGTCCAGCAGTCACTTGGCTCTTGAGGCATTGTCATTGATAGGAAGTCATGGCTTCGCGCTCTTGGTGACAGGAATGCAGTGAGTGAGCGCGCTCCAGGAGCAAGGGCTGGTGTCGGTGTTAGAGCCTTTTCAGGTGGAATGGATCAGTGGTCAGAGTGGCAGACAGCCTTGAATAACCAATCCTCGATTCCTTCTCATTTTGTGAACAAAGCTGTACATGCCTATCGTTCCTCTGCTGGTTACACCTTCCTCAAGCGAGTAATCCTTGTTTGCTGCAGGTCTGGCTTTGCCTGTAACTTGTGAGTTTGCTTGGTTGAGACAGCTATGCCTGAGAATATCAGAGGGAAATAGCTCTTTTTTGCATACTGTGGACCTAGGCCCAAAACCAAGAAGGCAGGATTTGTGCCTTTTTCAAGCAAAGGAGACCTGTGAGGTGGGGTATCTTAAGTCCAAGGTGAAGAAGTGCTTTCAAAATACACTTTCCTAGTAAGGAGACTAGCAGTTATTATTGAGAAAAAATAGATTTTCATTCATACGCTTGTGTCAGAAAAAATCTTTGTCTCATTCAGAAAAAAAGCCACTTTTCAAGTCAACATTTTTTGACTGAAATAATGCAGCCTGTTCTCTTTGCATTTTGGGGCAAAAAGCAAAGCTGAATAGTCTGCGAGTCTGATCTAATCCAGAATTTTCACTATGTCTTGACATAGATGTCATCCACTTGCTTCAAGGCTGTGCAGGCTAAGTCAGATAACACCATCACTACTCCTGACTGCCTTTGAATTCTTGCCTTATTAGCGCTTTGGTCCAGATCTCGGAAAACAGCTTCCTTCTTTGAGTGAGATTTTCCTTACACAGCTGGCAATGAATTTGGTTTTGAGTGTGGGACAGCATCTGCTTACAGCCTGGATTAGTTCGTGGGTGGTCCTTGGAACCTGCTAGTCATCTATAAGATAGGGAAGCACATCTTTTAGCATCAGTTACATTCTTTTTGCTTCAGAGAGAAAGTCTCTTCAGCACTGCAGGTACCTAGTTAAAAACGGTGGAAACAAATGACTTGTAGATGCCTAAAGCGATGAATGTATTTTAAAATGTCTCTACTAGAGCACCCAAAGCTCCTATCAGTGTAGGTCTGAGTACCTCAGAAACAATCCAGATTGTATGATGTGCTGTCAGATCTCTATTCCACCCCTTATTTCACTGCTGTGATGGCAGGGTGAATTGCTGGTGGTGAACAAGAGCTGAACCTGGTGTCTGTCCCAGGTTTTAGCTACAGGCTTCTCTTCCTGTTCAGTCCTTTGCCCTCACATTTCTAAGCAGTGTGATTTATGTTAAGAAGTGATTAAAGGAAGTGCAGGTAGAAAGAGTTGCAAATGAGACTTCCAAATGTAATTTCCGTAGGTATAGAGTTAGCGCGGCTCCTGTGGATATCTGTCTGCATGGCTTTCATGCCTTCTCTGCCTCCTGTGGATCTACCTCCTTCCAGTCAGAAGGAGCTTTCCTTCTGTGACCAGAAATGATTGCTGTCATCTCTTGGGTGGAGCGAAATGGAGCAAAACTAAACCAGGGCTGAGGGCAGCAAATGTTCTGTCAGGTCTGAAACCCTCTCATGGTGAAAACTTTTCAAGAACGTGAGCAGTATCTATGTGTCTTGATCCTGTTCAGATGTTCTTTGCAGGAACTAGTGTATTGCCTGGAAAAGACAGCAGCAGTTGAAATTTAAGCTGGAGGGGAGTGAGGTGGGAGGATAGAGTGGCAGAGTAGAGAGCAGTGGGTGAGAATATCTGCTTTTATGCCTGGTCCTTGGTTTTCTGTTTTTAAAAGGAGAGAAAAAAAAATCTTTAGCCCTTCTTCTCTGTTCTGTGTCCATCCCAGTAGTGCAAACTGGAATTGAACTGGTTTTTCTGTGGGCTGGCTTGATTTACGTAAGAAATCACTTAGTGCAATGCTAACGAGCAACCAGTGTAAGGCTCAGCAGCTATGTCTGTTAGCAGAAGTATCGCCAGAACAGTTGGGAGGCGGAGGTGAGGGGTGATAGCAGGGAGCTTGCTAGCCAGCAGCACTGCCAGGAGCATCAGCAGGGGATTTGCCATTGCTTTAGCAGGACCTCAAGGGAAACAGCAGTGTTCAGGTCCCATCCTTGTGCTGCGGTCTGAAAAATTCTACTTTAAGACATGATTAAAGCATTTCATAATTCTCTTTGTTGAGATTATCTTGTCTTGTGCTAATAGCTGCTTTTGTTACACAGATGAACTGAGGCCTTGCCGGTGCTCTGGAATAGAGCTTAATCATACATTTTGTATTTGCATCTTTCTCTCTGTTCAAACCCTGTTCCTGGTTGTGCCAAATTTGGAGCATATGTAAGCCATGTTCAGCATTCAGCATTTTATCTCCTGCATGCGTTTCAGTCCCTACTCTGCTGCAGAGCATATCCTATAAAGTTGTCACACTCTGAATCCTGAGTGGAATGAATGTTGCCACTGAATAACTCTGCTTTCCTGTCTCACACCACTGTTGCATGCAGTCCCCAGATGAGTTCCACTCATACATACCAAGGGATTGTGCTATGGTTCAGTGCTGCGCTCTTGCTGGTGCTGGGGGGATACTCCACAGAGTGGTAAACTCAGAGACACAAGGCAGCTTGTGTTTTCTTGGGAAAAGCCCATTAATGACAGGCGTTACCTTCATCAAGTGTTCTGAACTTGAATGCAGGCTGAAAGCCTTTTGTCCCCTTGCTCATATCCACCACCGCCATTCCCAGGTCTGGGCTCAGCCTGCAAGCCAGCTGGTCTGCCAGGAGATTGGATCTGAGTGCATCGGCATGGGAGCAGGAATGCTCCCAGGACTGGCACGACCTGTCCTGGCTGTTTTTTTCCAAAGCTCCTCCTGCAGGAGCTCCAGCAAGGACATCCACTTACCTCACCAAAACCCGGGTATTCCAGGTATCCTGAAAGTAAAACAGCTGTTCCCTGGCAAAAGCAGGCGAGGGACTAACCATTACGTGAGCTCCAAACCTGGTGACTGAGTAAAACATTACGTGAAACAGCACCAAAACTGCTACCAAGCCGTCATGGCTGCAGAACTATTACAGATGAACATCTGCCCAAACAAGGGTGAGACAGGCCCTTGTTTAGTGGGAGATGGAATCAATCCGTCTGTGCTGATTAACAGTCGATGGTACAGATAATTTTATGGAAAGCACTCTGACCTTTCAGAAAGGGCGCCTCGGACCGGCTGCTTTGTGCAGGGTTATCAGGGCTTGTGACTGCACTGTGACCCTTTCCCTCAGTGAGGGTGCTTCAGGGAGGAAACTTGTAGTTTTCGGTCTTTATGTTAACAGTGTTTCTCTATGAAGCTCTGAAGGAGCTTAAAATGTTTTGTACGCGTATTTGTACAGGTGCACTTCTAAGTGTCTACATCTGCCTGCACCGTGGAGGACTGGACAAGGCAGTCTCCTTGGGGGCCACTCCTGGGAGATGTGTAATGGTGTGTGGTGCAACAGGCTGGCTCCTGGAATGGTGGCACAGTGCAAGAGCCTGCAGTTTCACATACCAAGGGTATTTATGGCCTCTAGGACCAGAATGGATGAAGTTCAGTGTATGATCTAAACGTTACCCTAAATGCTTTTGAAAATAGCAAGGCTAACTTTATTTATTCTGCTGATTTTCAAAGTCACTATTGTGACTTCGGGGGGCCATTTGCCAACTGTAACATGGCTTAAGCTGGGAGCCAGAGACCATGTGTGGGAGGTCATCTTCCACCTCCACAGGTAAGTTTCCATCTCCCATCCAGGCAGCATGGGAGGGTGATGTGGCAGACATTCCAGCCTTGCTGATCCTAGGTGCTCTGAAGGAAGTAGGACATGCAGCAGACAAACCCTCAGGTCTGTTTATGAAATATCTGTGTGCAGTAGTTCCCAAAGTGGGGTGTATGCAGGCTCACAGTTACCAGGGGAGGAGGAAGCAGGCATTGAGGGGAGGCAGTTTGCTACTAAGGCCACAACCTATGCGAAAAGAAGTCTGACAATTGCTCCTTCACCCCTCTACCTTGCTAATTACTGTTAGAGAAGCAGCCTGATGATTTCTTCTTCACCCCTCTGCCTTGCTAATGATGACTGGAAAAGCTGTCTCCCATGCAAAGTATCTGGTTTGACTCTGTAGCACCAAGAGCATTGATTAAAGAGATGGTATCACCCACGAGTGCAGCTCAGCCAGTGACCTTATGCATGTCTTGTTGAGAAGCAGGATATGCCAGACCAGAGAGTGCTTTGCATTGGATTACTGTGCCCACGTGCCTTCTGCGTGGCCTGGCATGGCGTGTCCGCCTGGCCTCCCAGCACACTCTCACTCACAGCCCACAGATACACTGCAGTGGCTCAGGTGGTGAACTACAGCCCAGAGGCCTGGCTGATGTGACTGGGGCCACTGAGCACCTTGACAGGGTGCTGGGCAGGAGAAAGCCACTGGTGGTGCTTTTTTCTCTGTGCTGCTCTACCAGGAAGGGTTTATCCCACCTGGAGTGTAACCTCCTGATACCTCTTGTTCCTCCTTCCTGCAGGCGGTGTGGTACTACTGTGCTCTCTGAGCTCTTTCCTATGTTTTGTCTGAAGCCTCTTTGGTATTGCTGGGGGGGAACAGTTGGCTGGAGGTGCTGGCAAGATGCAGGCAGGTTCTGTAGTGTCTGAGGTGTTACGTCACCCAGTGGAGCCTTCCTTGAAGAGATTAAGCAACCAAGACCTCATCGCACTAGTAACAGTAGCGCTGTGTGACCTCCTTTCGGAGCTGTAACCAGTAACAGGGCATTGATGGTGCTTCTATCAGCCGACATGACTCCTCGGATGCTAGTGTAGTTTATAACTTGCAGTGGATAAACCAGGATTGATCTGTGTCTGTCAAGAATCTTAGGCTGATCAGCCCTCATTCACTGAGCCTTAAAGGTTCTTCCAACAAAACCAGAAAATACTACGAGCACAAGAGTTAGTCTGGGGATTTCGGTCCACTCTGAGCAGCCTCCCAGAGAGGTTTCTTTTCTCCTAGCCAGGCAGGAAGGAGAAAATTCGCCGATAGTGAGATGCCCTTAATACAAATCTGTCTCTTCTGCACCTCTCAGCTGATGAGGTGATGAGCTACTGCTTAAAAAGGGGGCACCTAGCCAGGCTTGGAAAGCTGGCCTGCCTGTTCATATTGGCTTCCTGATGCACTCCCACACCTGCTCCCGGTGCCCGTGCAACAAGTGTGTGGCTGCCAATTCCAGGCCATTTCAGATACACCATGCACAATCCCAGCTGTCAGAGTGTAGCCCCCAAGAGAACCCGCTGAAAGTCTCAGTCTTAGGAGGTGTCTGCTGCAGCCCTTAGGATCTTTGCTGAGTCATGGGAAAACAAGAGGTAAGGAGAATATGCTGTGAGAAGTGCCATGCAGTCATTCGTTCCAGCCTGGTGCTGTGGATTTGTTTCTTCCTGCACTACCGGGGCAGTGTGTGGAGTCTCTAAATGGTTCTCACCCATCCACTATTTCAGGACCTAGGTGTATCTACTTCATAGCAAAAATTTATATAGGTTAATTCCCACACTCCCAATGAATGAATCATTAAGGGAACAAAGAAAGGTGCCTCCTTTAAAGTATCGATGCCACCTGCATTAGGAACATACGCCCAGGTTTACCTGTGCATATTTAACCCCTTATCAGAGCAAGGAAACGACAGTCAACTCTGGCACTGGCTGCACCTCTGGCACAGACAGCAGGAGGAAATGCGTTCCTATGCTTAAAAGTGGCATGCAAAGCTCAAGAGAGTGCTGAAAAAGAAAACACTCCCATGTAGGTTTCACTTAACTGCACAGCTAGACTTGGTCAGTGACATGTCCCACCTCCCACACCCTTCCTATTCCAGGCACCTGGAGGAGGAGCGCTACCCTGCAGAAATGCTTAGCATCTGGCAAAACTGGGCTTGAAAAGGGCACTTCCCAACAGGAAAGCCTAAAAAGCCTGTGATAATTGCTGAGCAGTTTTGTGTGGAACAGCTGACAGTCCAAGCCAAAGGATACAGTAACATCCAGGGAGAGCAAATTGTTTCTTCCTGGATGCCAGTAAGAACAGCATCCCTCTCAGCTGAGAGCTGCAGGCTGGCTGGATTGTGTGTGGGGGTGTCTCTGTCCTGTATGTTTTTCCCATTCAGTTGAGTTGTCTGTGTACAGTCTGCGAGAGGAGTGCCCTAGGGATGTGAGGGCAGATAAGCAGCGACAGTGGGAGCTTCCAAAGTATGGCAAAAGTTCAAAACCTGCTGCAGAGGCACATAGTTGTGGGTGATTGTTGCAGCATGCTCCTCCAGCTGGAGGTGTGGCGTAGCTTGAGATGAGAGCCTAGCAGAAAGTGAGTAATGCAGTGCCATTCTTAGTAAGGAATCCTATTTTTAGTACGGATTGGCTTGGAGTATAAATGGTTTAAAATGAAAGAGCCAGTGAAAGGAGAGCTCCAGAGAGAGGTGCTGACTGCAAAGATAAAAGTGCAGCCTCCCTCTAAAAATGATTCTGAGATGCACACTAGCAGAAACCCAGTGGTGTAAGCTCTTTGGTCCCATGCTCTGTACTTCCACTGTCCCACTCCCATTCAGACACCAGTGAAGGGCTGTGCTGCTGGGGACCCCCTTTCATCTGCTGGGGAGACATGGAGCAGCGAAAGGTGGATTGGTGTTCTTTTGTTGGATCTAGCTTGCCTCCAGGGCAAGAAGGACGGAAATACCGTCTTTTGTTTCCACCAGTGTATTATGGAGGGGAAGCACTGCAGTAGAATTTTCCAAGGCACCCAGTGTACTCGGAAGGTTTCAGTTGCCTGATACCTGCTGAGTTGCTGGCAAGGAGGGGATGATAGTGCCAATTCCTTTTGCATCCCAAGCTACTTAGAAAATTAAGTCATGCAGGACCAGTAGTCAATGCTGTTATCAAAGGGTTTGCAGTGCTTGGATTCTTGTAAGCAGATTATTGTCCTTTGAGTGTCAAGTGTGTTTCACAGGTTGGCTGATTCTGGAGGGGGCGACAGGACATATACCAACATGTGCTGTGGTACAGCACTGCCAGGTGTGTGTGGCTGAGCTTACTTGAGTCAGGAAAGAGAATGAGGGGGGTGCTGCAAAGGCTTCTTCCTTTCTCTGGGAGAAGAGGCTTGCCTTGGAAAGGCTGTGATCTATCCTGCTTCCTGCAGGTGATGGCTGGCAGGGTTCAGCCACTCGTATTGATCCACAACAGTTACAGCTGAGGCCATTGAGTTGTCGTTGCTGTACAAGTACTGTCCGTGTGGAAAGGAATGCCACTGCATGCGTTGCTGAAGTGCAGCGCTATCAGTCAGGTCTATGCTGGTGGTACCATTGGAATAACTGTTCCCTTCTCAAGCTGTTCTCATACAGTTGTTAAAAACCAACTCCAGCAAGCTCCGCTTCCTCCTGCTGCCCCTCTGTGCTGCACACTCTGGAGCCCTTCTTCCTTTTCCCTCCCATCGCCTCCCTAGCGCTGGAACAGATGGTCCAAAGCCTTGGAGTCCAGATTTGCTGCACAGCACAGCAAAAGTCAGACATCTCCAGATGCTCTGTGTAGGCATACAGAGACTTTCTGCAGCTGTGGCAGGATCCCAGGTTAGCCAGAACTTTGAGCTGGCTCTGCCTAGGCCTTCTCTGCATCAACAGCTCTCCAAAGAAGACAAAAGGCTTTAAAAAACTCCAAACATGAACTAGGATAGTTTACTTCTTACTTTTAGAATAATTTGCTTTCTGCCGACTCAGTGGCTCTGAGTTACAGTGAACTGCAGTCTCTCCTGCCCCACAGGGGAATTTAGAACCTCTCTTTCTTATCTTTGAGGTCTAGCCAGTCCTCAGAGCATAGCACCCAAATAAGAGCCAAATAAATAAATGCAATACTGTCTTTCTCTGTGACTCAGGAATGGGCAGTCTGGCTGGTGGTTTGTATGTGTGCTGCAGACATGGCTCTGATTTCTTTATATCTCATGCCCCGACTCATCTGGAGGACATGGAAATGCTGGGCAAATATCCAGAGGCCTCTCATTCTACCTGGACAACGTTTCCAAGCAGAAAAGAAGGAATAAAAAAACAAAAGCTCTCTCTCCACTGTCGTATGTCTGAGATCCAGGGCACCTTCTGGAATGGATTGTGCTGTAAAAGCAGCTGTTCAGATGTTGAAGGTAGAGGGATCTAAGAATCCCTGAGAGCCACTCTGGAGAGGGAACAGCTTGGGGGCTTCTTGTTTTCTTGTTTGTTTTTTCCTTTACTGTACAGTATTAAAAGTACGATTTGGGATTTCTCTCCTTCTCTAATTGGTGGCACATGGAGCAAAATTAGGAAGTTTAGTCTGATGTGGCACTTGCCAACCTAGACAGTGAGGAGCTGTAGTCTGACTGAGACTTCAGGAACTTGTTCTTGCCTGCATAAACTGTGTGTGGCTGTTGCCATTTGATTTTCATTGACCCCTGCCCTTAACTGGGTGACTGCTCAGAGCGAGGGCTCTCTTCAGGAGTGTGCAGGATGCCATCTGTCACTGTCAACAAAGGGATGTTCTGCTCCGGTCTCTCCTGGTGCTCCTTGCCTGCCTGCCATGAGCATGATGTGATGTGCAGCACATGGGACCCTGAGTGACCTCCCTGCTGATAACACGTGCAGCTGCAGGAGATATCAGAGTTCACGTGAGGAGGTTCAGGAATGTGAACCAATGGTGTGAGTTGAAGGCATGCATGGTAGCTGTAGAGGTAAAGAAACACAGTTTGATGCTTCAAGTGCTCTCCTTTGATTAACGTGTAATGTCCCATGAGGACACTCTGCAGGGGAGGTGCCCTCGGATGAGATACAGAGCCTGGCTACTCCTCTCTGACCGTGATTACAGGTGGAGGCACCTCAGGGACTGTATTGCTGCTCTCTCCTAATCAGGATGGCTGATTCTGGATCGGAAAAATTAGTTCAGTAACAAAGAAATGTTGCTGAAAGGTCTAATTTCACCTTTTCATTTCACAAGTCTTTTATTTATTCTAAAAATGATAGTTCCATTTTTATCCCAAAAAATTGTGTTTTCATTTCTTGTAAAATGAAGAAATCACTGAAAGAGACAGAATGTTTTGTTCTGAGTGGAAGATGGCATTTTGTTTGACCTGGAGTTTTGTCTTTGGGTGTGTTTTCATGTGGGTAGGAATCTCCACTGTGAGGTGAGCGTTCTCTAGATTGTGCAGCGGGGCCAGAACACACATGTGTGTGCACAGGTACCCACCTACTCCTTCACTCAGTGCTGCACGTGGTTTGACGATATCTTTGTTTACAGTGAGGTGACCTGGATGTACAGCTTTGTCCCTGCTGATTCCCACCCAGACACACCTCAGAGTAAAACGTGAGGGACTATAAATTGTTCGGGATCCTTTAAGGCCGAAGGCAGGTGCAGTGTAACCACCCCATTTGGTCCAGGTTTCAGGGATGGCAGAAGTAGTCATCCTGCTGAAATCCATGATTTAATGTTCTAAAGCCTAGAGCACACCCTGGAGTCACTAACTGTGGTGTCTGCCCTCAGATCTCAACAAGGCAAAGCTGGGCCCAAGCTGAAAATTTTGGAAAAGGCTGCTCTGAGTCATGGATTTGGTCCCCTCGCCTCTTTGCGAACTCAGTAACGTTTCACCCAGCAAGGTCTGGCAGCTGTGCTTGTCTCCATCGTAAGTACCTAAAATACTAGTTTGTTTGTAACTATGCAGCACAATTGCTGAAGAGGCCAAAGCTCTTCAGAACAAACGTTGTCAAAGTTTTCTGGGGTTCTTTTCTCTGCTGAGGAGGCAGGAAAGTAGGTAACCACACTCCTGTTGGAGCAGTTGGGTTTGCCTGGGCACTTCACAGTGCACTGAGTCCTGACATCCATTTGTTCTTTGTTTCCCTGGTGATTGTGTCTTGTGTGCAAATCCCTGGGTTTTCTTAAGGCGCACTCCAGGAATGAGGTGAGCGAGAGGAGCGAACCTTGCTGGGAGGACAGGCACAGGGTACGAATGGGCTTTTGTTTTCAGTAGGAGATATTGAAGAACTGCCCTGCGTCTGGGTGTGGAGGATATGTCAAGAGTCTGAGCCAGGGCTGGATGGCACTGAAAAGCAGAGAAAGCAGCAACAGAGTTGGGTAGGGTCTCAGTGAAACCATCTGACAAGTATTTCTGAGGTGGAGCAATGCCAAGCACTGTAAGGCCAGCCCATGGAGGAGGAATATGATAGTGGAGAGTTGGAGACTGAAGAGATGGGCAGAGTCAAGAATGACACCTCTGCAAGTCAGTGCGAGGCTGCTCTAGTGCTGAGGGCAGGTGACTTCAGTCCCATAGCTGTGCTTTTGTGCTAACTTAAACTTGGAGAAATGGCAGGAGAATGGTGCTTTGTGCACCAGTGAGTTCCAACTTGGAGATGCCAGAGCATTTAGTTTATACTGGGCTAATCTGGATGTGGCAGCGTGGCTGTGGTGCTGCCTCACCTCTCTGCTCTGAGGGATGAGCTGTGCAGCCAGGCCTTGTTTCTTAGAGTGCTGCAGCCAGACAGCTACAAGTTTTCTGAACATCCTGTAGAAAGGAGATCAAGAGGCACTGTGGCAGCCCAGCTGCAGGTTGAGATAGGACTTTGGTCCTGCTCAAGCAAAACCATTTGATCTGGCTCAAACTGACCCTGAACAAATATTCTGGGAATACTAACGTTTTGTGAAGCAATGAAGGCATTGCTTGGCTTCCTTTTTCCCTCCCTTCCCTGTCCGTTTACAGGAGAAGGTATTGCTTAGGAGAAAGGAATGAGGAAAGTGCAAGACCTGATCTGCTGATATAAAGGACAGAAAGACTCATGCTCTTCCATCCGGGTGGCTGTGTGGGTCTTGGGAGAACAAGGCAAGTCGAGGATCATGGCTTTGGCTGGGCAAAGAATGAGCTGAAATCACCAGCTCCTTTCTCCATAAGTGTGGAGGACCCAAAGCTTCTCAGGAGTAGTTCAAATGTGTTGTGAAGTTCAGAACATGGGTGGCAGAGCATGTGGGCCTTGTGTACTGGTTTTAATGCAGGCATGTGTACAGGAGGTGGACTTGGCCTCCCTGGAGCTTGTCCAAGGCCTGCAAGAGTGCCCATTGCTTCTGAAGGCTGGCTCTCAGGTTGCACACAAGTCTCCAGACATTTTTGGTTGCTATTTTGCTTCTCCAAGCCCAGCAGATTCCACACTGGCGAAGGACTCTGCATTTGTCTGGTTTTTGGGTGTTTTTCTCCTTCAGAATCAGAAATCTGACTGCTAGGGAATGAAGCAGTAGCCCATGTGTGTCTTGGTGTGCTTGCATGCACTCTCCCACACACATGTATGCAGACTTGACTCATCCATGTCGCAGGCTGAACCCAGGTAAGGAAGGGCCCTCTGTACACCATAACGACCTGGACAGGGTCTTGCCCTGCAGTGGTTCTATTCTGCAGAGATGCTTGTGCTTGCATACAGAGGGACTGCAGGGGGATGCTTCCTGTCCCATGCCAACCCTCCTGTGTGCCTCAGCCCCCAGAAACGACACAAAGCTTTTGCTACCTTGAGGAGCAAAGCCAGAAACAGGTGCCTTGGTTCCTTTATCCTGGCTTCACCAAGATATTTCAGGCATGCATGATCTAATGACTGTGCTGCAGCCCAGAGGTGTGGTGGAAAATCTGGTTAAGCATGCTGGCTGGGCTGCTCTGGAGATCCTCAGCTGGGACACGCTGTAAGGCACAGCTCAGCACTGTCAGCGCAGAAGAGACAAGAGCTGCTTCTCTCTCACTTCAGCCTGAACAAACTGTGTGGTTCCATTGGTTGGTCCAGAACTCAGAAACCATGTCAAAGGTCTTAGCAATTTGCTTGTGTAACAGTGACAGGAACGGACAGACTGATGGTTGTCTCCTCATACGTGTTCCCTTCTTGAAGTCATGATTCTCTGTTCCTGACAACCATTTCCATCGCAATGCATAATGAGGGCTACTAGATTCACATTAAAAGGGAAGGGTGTGAACACATAGGTTTTTCAGAAACATATGCTGTGAAGCTAGGCCTCTGAGCAACCACCATTAGAAAAGAAAGGCAAAGGGAGGGTTTCCCATTCAGGAGGTGGAGTCACAGCTTAGGAGCCAGCTTTTTCAGATATGTTCAGGCTTCCATGGGTCTGGCAAGGCAGATCATTGCAGGCACTCCCTTCCCACATAAGTGTATTGCAGTGCTTGTGATTTGGATGCTTCATGCATATGAGCTGGGCAGATTTTTCAGGCAATATTTCATTTCAAGTGTTTTTTTTCAGTCAGATTGTTGCTGACGGAACAGTTTCCAAGTGAGACTGCCATGGGACACCTCCTCACTTAGCTGTTCATGCAACGTCTGGGTATGAGACCAGGGAAGACCCACTTGCTGCTCGTGACAAGGGTTTTGCTACCCTGTTTACAGACAGCCAGACACAGGAGCTCTGCTGTTGTTTAACTCTAAAACTTGTGTGTCTTTTCTCTTTGTCCATAATCTCCTTTATTTGGCTTAACAATGCAGGTGTTAATAGTCCTGTATCATGAAGAGGAACAGTTATTAATATCAATCATGGAATTATTATAACCCCAACAACATGAACTGTCCTTGTGTGTGGAGCACCAGTGTACCATTTGCATGCAAATGAAGTTGTGCTGTTTATATTGTGTTGCTGTTTACTGTGAGCGATGATAATTGCTGGGCTGGGCAAGAGCTGGATGGGTCATTTTCAGCTTGGGTTCTGGAGAAGGTGAGCCTGCACGGGAGTGTTAGCTGTCTCACCATTTGTCAATCTCCTCTTGACTTTTGAAGGCATTGACTAATTTCTTCTCCAACTCACACGGGGGTAGAGGTTTTTGTAGTGGGGAGATTAAGGGACAAAGGACAGCTATACCTGGTGAACTGGGACTCATTAATTCCACTGAAAGAACAGCTTTGCATTTAACCTCAGGAAATGTACTTTCACTGGACGCAAACCTTCCTGCAATTGCAGGTGATTGTGGCAACATTTCACTTAAATCCTAGGAATCATTCTGTTTAGCTTGCTGGATGGGGACTTTGCATTTACCTTCCAAAACAGGTGTTCACTTACATTTTGTTACACTTTGAAAAGCCAAATCAGATCAAGATTCCCAAGCTGATTCAGAGAGAAGGCACTTCGTCATAAGTGTGGTGCTCAGAGGGACTAGAGAGGGGAGGTCAGGAAGAGCTGCTTGTCTGTTCTGTATGATAGTGCAGCCAAGCATAAACACAATTCTGTCTGTAGAAACTGCACATCCCAAATGCTGTTAGCAGCTAGACAGAACTTGTACAGGCCCCGTCCCTCGAGATTAAATAAGACATGCCTCTTTTTCAGTTTGGAAGATGCAGGGGTTCAAACAGCAGTGCTACAAACCTGTTGCCTGAGATGGCTGTCACAACTGAGGCGGGGACAGAGCAGCTAAGTTACGGGATGGTGATGTCTGCAGTCTGCCTTGCCTGCTGGGGCTTCCCAGTAAGGCTCAAGCCCGCGCAGAGTGACTGTGACCCTGCAGGGACAGACCAGCTGAAGTGAGACACCTTTGAATGTGAGTAGAATAGCCAGAATACAGCATTTCTCGTAGAATAAGAGTGTCTTTTTATCAGGTAAGGCTTGCCCACGGTTTGCAGCTCTTCCAAGGAGGTCCAGATCACATTGCAGACCTGTTTCTCATCTCAAGACCATGAAGTCATTCATGACTGTTACCACAACAGTAGGTGATCAGGTCTCTAGGCTTTTTCCGTTTATGCAACACTGCAGATGCTGAAATATATGTGTAACACAGTTGGAATCACAAAGTGGAAGCCAAAGAGAAGTGATGTGGAGTATTTGCTTCTGAATGCCAGCACCACAAGTTTGGTGTATCTTCATGAAGTTTTTATGTGAAGCCCATTGTCATTGTCATTGCATAAACATCAGACCTGTATCTGCAGGGGGTAAAGCAGGGATTTAACTTCATGTGGTGAGAGCAATCCACTCTGAAAAGAGCACTGCTCCCAAAGTGACGAAAGGTCGTCCCATCCTCCCATAAGAGCAGACTCATTTGTACTGGGATGCTGCTTGTGCACAGCTGCTCCTCTGACTTATCACAAGGCCAGAATGAGATGAAACTTCACTTGGGATCCCAGTGTGGGTGAGGAGGGCTCTAGGTCACTGCTTGCAAGCTTGTGCCCTTTAATTTCTCTGTTAAGTCAGATGTGGAAACTGTCATTCTGCTGCACGCTCCTTTCTTTATCTCTCTGTGTCTGTGGATAAGTCAGATAAATGAGATGTAATCTTGCCCACAGTAACTTCAGTAACAAAGACAACACCTGTGACAAAAGAACAGTTTTTGCAGGGAACTCTGAAGCACACACCTGCAGTAGGGCCAACTGGGTTTGTTAGAAGGCTCATGGTAGTCCCACTGAGTAGTTCAAGGTTGTTTTTGTTCTTTCTGATTCAAAACATAAACTCACTTGATGCTTCTTCTGTGTTGCTGAATTTCTTTGAGCTTCCAGTATAACCAGAAGTGTTCCTAAATGGAAATAGTATGAGTCCAGAAAAGGTTAAAAACGAGGCCAGATTACACCGTGGGGAGGAAAGCGAAAGAGGGGAAAAATAATTAAAAAAAAAGTTGATTTTCTTTCTGTAAAAATATGTCAATTTAAGGCTTTTCCCCCGTACTTAGAGGATGAGAGGCAGAAAGAGGGAAGATGTATTTTAAAGGTAAAAATCATGTAAAGTAGCAATTTTTTATTTTGCTGCTGCTGCTGTTTTTGTGGGTTTCTCGAAGATGAGATTTGAATGGGGAAAGCATCAAAATCGATCACACCCAGAGCTGCGCCTTTGCCTTGTACTTCTCGCTGAATATCATCAGCTGGATTCCAGGCAGGGTGAAGTCTGTTATTTGACATTCCCTGGAAGGCAAATTTTTATGCCAATTTGAAATAAGAGGCTGTGATTTATATTTCCTGCTTTTCATCGGGAACAGGGAATGTGCAAAGTAAACAGAACCTCCTGTTTCCAGCCTTTCAGCAAGTGCCTGTTTCAGTTCATGTTCCTCTCCCACTGCAGAAGGAAAAAAAAAAAAAAGAGATGTACTTGGAAAAGTATGGATGCCTTCCTATTATGTCCGTGAAAACAAGTATCAGGCGTGTCTGGACATGACACGGTTTTTGTGAGGGCTTTGATTCACAAGTGGGAGAATTCTATTGGGACAGCGGTTGTTATTCCGGGCCAAGCTCCATGCTCCAGCCCTCGGAGGATGCCTCCTCTGCTGCAGGGGTGTTTGTTTTGGTCCCAGAGCAGCTGAGCCACCACAATTTATAACCAAACAAGTTAAAGTAAAGCCATGTGGGTTTCACCTACCACACAGTGTGACCAGATGCATGAGAACTTTATTAGTGTCAGATCTCTGGCTCACGCATATCCCCCTCAGACACCAGGTAGGCACAGCTGTTCCAGTTATCCCAGTGAGGATCTGGGTGGCCCATCTGCAAGAGGCAGCATGAGGAGCGGTCCAGAAATGAGCTGTGGTAACTCACAGCAGAAGGTGAGACCAAAAGAGTCAGCATTCTCAGCTCCCTACTCCTTCACCCCTGCTGAAGGAACACTATTGCCTTAGACCTTCAGTTCAGAGGGGTCTGCCAACAGCACAGTGCCTGGACACTCGAGATTTAAGCCCAGCTGCCTGATTTTTGGAGTGCACAGAGACAGAAATAGCAGAATGGACGGGACAAGTCTTGCACAGAAAAGCAACACCAAATGTGACCAGGCTTTCGATCTACAGAGAGTATCCTGCTGCAGACGAGGATCACTCTGGCTTGTGGTACTTGTCTCAAGAGGAGCCACGGGGGATGTGCTGGCTCTTGTTTGTGTTTATCATGGCATTCGTCCTTTGACACAGGCCTGAACGGCAGAGTTCCTGAGGTGGTGCAGCCAGGCTCTCTGTATCTGGCCTTTGTGGCACGTGAAGCATTGCCACGTGATGGGTCATGCCGCAGCACGTCCTGTGGCGCTCCTGTCCTCCGCAGAGCACTAGAGCAGGCCCAGTGGAGGCACCAGGCCCAGGATGCCTGCTGCTGCTCCATGCTCTTTCCCAACTTCAGTGTCATGCCTGAGCTGCCCAGCCAGCTCCGGGAGAGAGCCTCCCATCAGGCTGTGCATTGTGATGCAGCCATCAGCAAGAGCATGGCTAATAGGCTGGTGCTTAAATGGCTGTAATTAGGCTTCAGAGTAATCCTGATGATCAAAGGGGGAAATCTCACATTCCTCTCCACACTATCATTTCAAGGTGTGTGGCAGCATCCCAGAAAGACAAAGCTGCATCACTTGATACCACCAGAGCTACCTGTTTGCAAGGAACGTCCCTTCTTTGGTTTATAGAGACCTTTTTTTCCAGAGAAAAAAGAAGTCCATGCACTTCTGAATTGCGTATTCTGTTCTTGCCATTCCTGTGGGTTGTTATCTACCTGGTGTGTAAGCATTTGGCAAATGTTTGATGGGAAATGGCAAGAGATAAGGAGAGGTGATAATGTGCTGGTGCTGCAGCAGGCATGCCCCTGCCAGGCTGCACAGTAACTGCAAGGATGTTTTTCAGCTTATCGGATCCTAGGATGAGTGTGGTCTTTACTCAGAACCTGCCTCTTGTATTTACTCTTTTATCTGCTGCAAATCTCACTTGAGTATAGGAAATGCTGACGTTTTCATTGCACTAGGCAGCTGTTCCCCTCCCCGTGGTTCTGACAAACTGGGTGGCACAGCAGGAGTGGGAAGGTGATGCTGCTGCTGTTAAGTGCCGGAACAGGCTTAGCTCTGGCCTGTTCTGGAAAAGGACCTGTCTTTCCAAGCTTTGCTTTGGGAGAGAACGGGTTGGGGACTCTCCTCTCCCCGCCATTTTGGAGGATATTAGCTGTTGTTCCACCGCCATTTTAGAGGATATTGGCAGTTTCCAATCTACTCCTAATTCCACTGCCATAAAACATCCTTCTTACTCATGAAGTGGAATACCTGGATCCACCTTCTTGCCTCCTGGCTAATTACTGTCGTTATCTGGCTAGACAAACTTGTCATGAGATTAGAATCTTCTGACAAAACAGGGTCATCTCAGGAAGTTCTTGCCATCCAGTTTTGTGTAAATCAGTCACCTCTGCAGCTAAAAGGCAGCGCAGGTTCTTGATTCACACGCTCCCAGGAGAGGAGCCGAAGAGCATTTCCACATGGGAGCTGCTTCCAAAGGCACAGGACATTCCCACTGACACCACTGGGGCAAGGGCTGCATCCACTCTCTTGCAACTGTTCAAGGAATCGGAGTTAAGTACTGCTTGCATCAGTTTCATTGCCTGGATATATCATAAAAGCAATAATGTTATATTCTGCTTACTGTACCTTACACCCCTGCTCTTGAGTGGTTTGCTGCAGCCAGCTTAGATGTGCAAGAAGTCAAGGCAAAAGCCACAATCAGGCTTGTCATTTTATGTTTTTTAAGGCTTCAGGAAATTCCAGCTTAAAATCCCAAACTAAAGAAAAGTCAAAACCTTGTTTAAAACCAAAGTTCCGTTTTACAATTTTGTGCTGTAGGCATTGGGTGGTTTGTCCTTAACTCTGAGGGGCTTTTGCACAGTCTCGCTCAGGGCTGGATGTTTCAATGTGCTGAGAATGTAGGTCTGCTTGTGCTTAGGCAACTGAAGAGCCAATTACCTCTTACCTAATTCCCTTTTCGAGTAGGCGAGCCCAAGGAATCCTTCCTCTCATAAACCTCTGGTGACTTTGCTTTGCCCACTGGCCTAGAAACAGCCTGCCGTGCCAGGGAGTGATATGTCACCAGCGCACTAAATAACTGTATTGCCTTTTGAGAGGCCTCTGGCATCAAGGAAATTATATTACCCTATGAGTACTCCACAGCGGAAATGCATGCAGTTATAGGCTCCTGTATCCATAGCTACAGCTAAACAGAACATTCCCTTCCTCACTATTGTAGCGACCTCAGTGAAGAATGGTTCTGACTGTCCGTGCATCTGTAGTGCTTCAGTGACTCCTCTTGGGCTCAGAGACCTGTCTGGAGAAGAGAGTTGTCTTCCCAGCTATCTGCTCAACAATGTCTCTGTGCAAGAGTGAGCCAACCAGAATACAGATCCTGAAGGCAGGAAGTTTCCTTGTGAGTTTCCCTGGGAATGGACTGCCACGAAGAATGGGGCTCTCCTGGAGAAGTGTGGTGAAAGCCAGGTTGTGTGGGGCTTTGAGCATCCAGTGGGAGTTGTCCCTGCCCATAGCAGGGGGATGGAACTGAGTGATCTTTAAGATCCCTTGCAGCCAAAACCATTCCATGTTTCTATGAAACTTAACAGAGACAAAAGTCACTGAGAACAGCAGAGCTGGAAGACAGCACAGTAATAGCAACTGCAGGTGAAATAGCAAAGGGAAGATGTGCTGCGAGAGCTGGAAACCCCAGAGAAGGGTGCATCAGCACCCAGGGGTTGCAGTGGCATGAGAGCATCCAGATGCAGTGGATGCTGATTTTGCCTTTTGCTAATTGACTCTCACCTTGCTGTGCTCTAGTTTGCAGATCAGTAAAGCAAGGATACCAGGCATCTTCTATTCAAAGTGCTTTGAGACCTGCTGATGGGCAAACGCTAGATTAAAACGTGAGTGGCTTTTGTATACCCCTGTGCCAGACCTTGGAAGCAGCTTCTGGTTCTCTAGTGAGAGACACAACAGCAGAAGAAGGGTGCTATGAGCCAGCTGTTGGGTGTAGGTTCTCTCGTTTCATGTGTGAGTGTACCTCTAGACCTTACTGCAATCCACTGTTCAAATTGTACCTTGCAGACCAAACCAATTATGTTCTTGCACTTCTCTGGGTCCTTCATCCCTGGTGATACTTGTGTACTTCACAAGTCTTGTTGAAAGTCCTAGAGACACTGGTCCCCGTTCTACAGACCAAACTGAGGCTGGTAAACACTAAGCTTAAATAAGATTTTTTCCTTTTGGTGACTGAGTTTCCTGCATTTCTGCAGTGCAAGGCTGTGGAGGTGAGCGTTCAACAAAGGGGTGCATGCACACGCACTTCGTGAGCAACCCTGACAAATTCTGGTCCATTACTCTGCTCAGCAGGCGCAAGGATAATTGCCAAGTCCTCAGGGCAGCAACTGGCTGCCCTAATCCTTTCTCTTCCTATAGTTCCGTGCTTCCCTTTTACACATTGCTGTTCAAATTCAGCAGATGTTGTAGCTGGGATGCTACAGACAGTAGTGTTCTCCTCTGATTCATCCTTAGAGCAGGCCCTGTCCTGCGGAGGAAAGGAGGCAAACATAGAACAGTGCCTGTGTATGTAATGAGGCTGTTTCATAACGCATGCACACGAGACAGCCAAACAAGGGTTGTACAGACATGCTAGTTCCAAAGGTGCCCAAATCATGAAGCTTCCTACTTCCTTTAGCAGGGCCCTATTTGGACAGATTTGTGACCTACCACATGACAGTCTATACAGCTCAGGAGTGAGTATGGTGGATGAGTGTAGTTGCCTTGGATCCTGCACTACTCCTTGAATAGCCGCCCTTTAGCACCTTTGGGTCACGGTGCTGTGACTTGTCCCAGAGGGAAAGGAGAGGGTCAGAACTGGAAAAGCCCTGGATACTAATCACAAAGTCTGTCAGCTTAGCTGGGCTGGGCCTGAAAGAGGCTTCTCCCCACTTCCTAAATCTAG
The DNA here is from genome assembly GCA_033558185.1 of Dromococcyx pavoninus. Taxonomy (NCBI): domain Eukaryota; kingdom Metazoa; phylum Chordata; class Aves; order Cuculiformes; family Neomorphidae; genus Dromococcyx; species Dromococcyx pavoninus. Next base: position 85,143 of record JAUMJL010001610.1, on the reverse strand, counting down.
TTTGTGTGCTGTAGTGGAGGATCTTCCTCTGGGTTCTGTGCTGCAGCTGAGCCGGCTGTGCTGTGCAACGCAGACTGCTCCTAGAGCTTCATCTTGGGCGTCAGGGTCTCAAACAATTGAAAGGCCACTGGCCCACTTTGATGCTATGAAGTCAAATGTGCTTTGCCTTTAGAGTGTGAAGAGTCAGGCCAAACCAGGAGAACTACAAGAGAAGAACATAAACAAAATGCATTTACCCCATCTGGGTGTGTTCTTGTGATCACTGGGGTTGTTACAGACGTAGGACACGCATGTTTTATATATCTAAAGAGCCTGGCAACCCATAGTATTGGTGGCTACACTTCTGCCACTGTATTGCTTCTGGTGCCTCCAAAGCAGTTGGTCTGCCTTTTTTCATTCTATTATAACTGGTCTCCATTGCATAGCAAGTACACTGGTACAGCTGGGAGGGGAGGGTGTACTCCATGACCGCTCGTGGCTGCAGGAATTGCTGGGCACCCTCCAAGAGAAGGTTCTCAGTGAGGTGCAGATATAAGGCTTGAACTGCCTTTCATTAATGCTGAGAACATGTTTATCAGCAGGCTCTTAACCCAGGGGGAGCCACTTCTACATCTCTTATTCTCCTGTTGAAGTGCTCTGTGGTTTCAGCAGCTCTTTGTGAGGTCTGACTGCTGATCAGGCTCACTCCGGAGGACAGTAGCTGTGCCGTGTTCCCTCAAACCAGGATCACACACATCTGAGTTCTTACCCTCATCTCAACTTCTTGATTTTAGCAGAAAGGAACAGTTAGATCAGCAGATACTACTCTGAGTGCCACGTTTGTACAAGGAGCAGGTTATTCCTGTCTCCTAGTGAGCAAGAACTGTGCTGGCTGTGACGGCAGTCTGGCTTCCAACAGCACTGTTGGGTTGTGGGATCAGAAAGGTGAAACAAACAAACACCCAGTGGTGAGGGACGGCTCCAGCAGAAAAGTCTGAGGGAGGGAGAAAAAGCCCCAGTTTACAGCACATTGGTCTAGGCACCTGCCTGAGAGAAAGCACTGCTTCAAGTCCTGTCTGCTGGTTTGGGAGCTCAAGTGATTCATTTCTCCCACAGCTGTCTCAGAGTGATGGAGCTGCTGACCTTCCAGGTCGTGGTCCCCCTTTCTAGCACCTCCAGCACTTCTGTGTGGTGCAATGATACCATCAGGGCAGCGAGGCTTCAGTGCTGGCTTCTGAGACATGTTGCAACCCTCAGCACTTGCAGGGTGTTGAGGCAGCAAGCACAGGTATTCTGCTTTGTCCTGAGAGGGATAATTGCTGCAGCATGTTTTCACCTGGGGAATGATTCAACAAGGATTTGTCATCTTTGCTTAGGCACGAGGGGAGACAGGATCTTGAACTTTCGTCTCACATCCTCTTTTAGACTTCTACTAGCTGCATCTCTTCTCTCTCCATTGCGGCTAAAGAGGCAGGATAAGCGCCTAGTGCGTTGGTCAGGCTGTCGGACCAAAAGGAATGTGGAAAAGCAGGCCAGCTGCCTGCAGAGCAGCATCAGCCTGGCTACCTCCTGCAAGTCCCCCACTACTAAGCTGGAAAATGGGACACGGCTAGCTGAAATTTTCCCTTGAAGCCTTTACCGTACAGGTAAACCTCAAGGGCCACTTTCTCTCTGTTGCTTCTACAAGTGCTTTAACGTCCACAAGTTGAAGGGATTTCACTATTTGAAACCATTTGAATATGACCCATCTGTCATTCAACTATCTTCCAAGCTCAGATTTCGCAAGTTGCAACCAATGACCTGTGCAGTTATTTGTGAACTGTCCATTTTTAGCGGAGTGATGCCCAGAAATCTTTTCTGCTGAAAAGCAGGAAGATAAGGCCTGGACCTCAATGCCAAGAAATCGTATCAAGCCTCAAATCATTTAGGCCCTCTCAGTGAGTTTTTTGCTGCTAATCCGACTTTAACTGTAATACAGCTTTGAATTACAATGCCTTCAGTCATTTCAAAGCGCACATTTCATCATCATGTTCCACAGAGAGTCTTGGTGGTGTTACAGGTAGTGGGAAGTGGCTCTTCCTCACCAGGGAGCAATTGCTGTGCTGCATGGCAGGGCTCTGAAACTCTTCTGATTGGGCTGGTGTCAGAGCGCTGCATTCAGTTTTGTTCTTACACAGAAACACTGTCCCACCACCCAGGAGCAAAGGGATCTTGCATCTCTGCAGGGAGTGAAGTTAGATTTTGAGCTGTGTCTCAAGACTCTCAAGTCAAACAAGGTGCTTCAGAGCTACGTTCTTCATTAGTTCAGTGGTCTCCATACTCTCTGTATTGGATTACTGGTGCAGCACACAGCTCAGGAACCAGGTGGGAAGTCTGGCAGAGTATAAACAAAATACATTGATATACACTGCAGCCCAAACCCAAGTCACCTGGTTACTCAGTGTGTAGGTTTTGCATTGGAGATGCAGAATAAATCAGACATCAAGGCACTGATGTTGCATGCATGGTACCCTGGGTACCTGTGAAACTTCCTAGATATAGCCACTGTGACCTCATCTATGACTTAGAAATGTGGAGAACAAGAGATCGGTTTGTATTCTGGCATTACTTTGTGTTTGTGGAAAATTCTCTGTAGTCTTCCGATGAAACCAAAGCAGTTTCTTGGGTCTGCAGACCAGAACGCTCACATTCTGTGGAGAAATGAATAATTCCAGAGCTTGTTGGTTTGTTTGGTTCTTCATTAAACGCAAAGCAGAAGCGCTCTTTAATCCTCTCTGGTTAAAAAGGCTGGAGGCCTTGACAGGGAGGCTGCACCCTTCGGCTGGCTTTCCTTCTCCATTGACTCTTGAGGCGGGATCACTGCCTTTTGTGAGGACCATTTGGATTTATGCTGGGAAGCAGCGCCCCAGCACAGACAATGTGGTACTGCATCTCCAGCTTTCCATCCTTCTGGCCTGCTTTGAGGACCTGCCTCTCAGGAAAACACATCTTTTAGTGTTTTCAGAGGGCAGGACCTCCTGTTGCTGCAGGGCTGCAGGTGCCATCAGTTGCCCTTGTGGCCACAGCGGAAACCTCTCAAAGACACGCTGAATGCAGCATTGTCCTTCAGCGTCCAAGTGAAACAGCATCCCACGGAGGAGGCTTGTCTACTGCATCGAGCTGTGCAGACAGAACAGGCGGGCCTGTTCTGAACACATTGCAACTGGTCCTTCATAAATCACAGGCATCTGATTTGTGACACCTCAGTGCTGGGGCAAAGAATGGCATTAGTTTCCAACACTGCCTCAGATAAAACGCGTGAGAGTCTTCCAAGTTTTTTTCGTTTTCTGGCATGCTCCTTCATTCTCCTGTCTGGAGAATTTTTGAGGTTTGCCCTGGGGTAACTTATCTCCCTGGGGCAACCAATCTTCTTGGGCCCTATCCTCGCTCTCTCATCACTTATTAAAGCCAGTCCCTTCTCAGCAAAGCCATGGGACAGTGGTGTGGAGGGAGGGCTTGAGAAGAGTTAATGTAACTGCTGTAAAACCGCATTGTATTTGAGTGTTTGTTAGTACGTCTCAAACTGTAAACCACTGTGAGGGGTGCTGGAGTTAGAGATAAATAAATCTGAGCAGCATCACAGACCAGCATTGTGGGATTTGGTGGGTCTGAGAGTCCTCTTCCCCACTGGACCCTGTCACCACACCATAGACAGCAGCTCTCCTTTGGGTCAGACTCTGGTGTTCTGTGTCCTGGACCACTTTTGGGAGTGACCCACGTCAGTGGTTAAATGTTTATTCGTTTATGAGTCTAAGACCAGAGAAGTTATGGTGACGTGGTTGTGTGCTTTCCCAGTGACCGGCAGTACTTGAAATCCAAGTTGACGCACTAAGTTGAAAAATAAAGAAGGATCTAATGAACAAAAACTTGCAACACTCAGGAAACACTTCTAGGATGAGTCTGTCTGTTTGGGACAAGATATTCCCTCTGCTTGCTGACCATGTACGGTTCTGCCAAACTGTCTGGTACCTTGAAATACGCTTTTGGAGAAAAACGTCTCATCATATTCTGACACCTCATTGTTGGCTCTTAACTATTGTGACATGTAATTGTGCCCTGTGGCTGAGGGGCAAACGAAAGAAACCGTCTCCTCAAGCCCAGAAGTCACGCTGAAAGCCTGTGTGTCACAGCAAATAGGATGTGCTTTGGGGAAGGCAGGAAAAGAATGAAGAAAATAGAAACAATGATATAACATTCTCACCGTTCTGTTCACTAGACTTCGATGATCCCTCTGTGGATTCATTTAGGTAGTTTTTGGACCTGTTTATGCTTCTGACTTTCACCACAGGCTCTGGCAGTGGGTTCTATGGGTGAATGATGCACAAAAAAGTGAAAGATGATGACAGCCCCGGTGAGCCCATTCAGGCAGCAACCTTGAAGCAAATCCTGGTGTGGAAAAGCTCTTCTGTTTCACAGCTGCAGTCTAATAATTACAATTATTTTTATCTACTTCTTGTAGAAGTAAAAAATCATTCCCTGATCGCATTATTTGCTTCACTACAGAGCTCTAGTAAGTTCCCATTCAGTCTTCATCTTCTCAGTGAAAGAGGCCTGATCTGTTCATTCTCTCCTGCTGCTGCAGGCACATTAAGCCCCTCAGCAGCAGTGTCACCTTAGACTTGCCTAGTTCTAAAGAAAAAAGGATTCATAACAATAGGATGGCCGAGACTGGAAGTGGATTCATGATGTCACCATGTGTACAACTTTATTTTCTTAGCACCTTCTGATATCCTCTGGGCTTTCCTGGCCTCTGCAGGGTACTGTTAAGATGGGGAAGACTCGTACTGCATCCAGGTCTTTGAGTTTTACTGCCATGATCTAAATGGGACTGTAAAGAAAGAACAAGCAAAGCTTTTGGCAGCTTGGAGAACAGCAATGGTGAGGGGTGGAGAGAACTCTTCTGTAGGAAGACACTGGAGTGAGATTTATGAAGGGAGGGATGAAAGAACTCAACAAAGCCTGTCTGGTCGGGGCTAATAAGGTGCTGAAAGCAAGAGCCAGAATGTGACTCGAAAGCTGGAGCCTACCTCAGACTTCAGTGGAGGGAATAGGTAAAGCTGCCCTCCCAGACTTTCCTGTATGGCCTGAGCCAGAACTGTGGGTTCTGGGCCTACCAGCACTTCTCTGGTGGTCATATCGGTGCTGTGACGTGTCTCCTTTCCTGCAGCTGTAGAAACATAGGGAAAGCCATCCCTCTCATGCCACTTGATGGAGTTCCCTGCAGGAAGGTCAGTGCAAACGTTTTGTCCAAGCACTTAAAATACATAAAGGCTGATCTTTCCACTTCTAGAGGATTAGATAGGCATAAGTAAGTTGTCATGCTGCCTTTTCTCCCCAGGCCTGGAGTGTCCTTGAGGTGCTCCATTCAGAGTGGCGACATCCTCCAAAACTAGCAGCCTGAGCAAAGTTAACTGCTGCTGTGCTGCTTTCACATAACAACTGCCATTACTTCAAATGTGCTGAATGCCTTTTGGCCTTTGTCTGGGAGAACCAAGGGAAAAAGGAGTGGCTCCTGTCCTGCTGAGAGCTTCTTTTCCTTCCCCCACTGAGTTTCTATTGCACTCCCCTCGTGCAAATGCCTCCTGACAGTCAGTAATTAAAGTGCATTGGATAAGTGAGGGCAGTTTCTGATCAGTCTGCATTACAGGGTGCACAGAGGGGACAGACACAGTCAGGAGTCGCAAATCGCCAAGCTGCGTTTGCATTCCTGTGCTTGTAAGTGAAGTGTATTTGATAGTGGAGTTGCTAGGACAGTAAGCCTAGCCCTACTGCCTGCTGTTGTGCAGCACAGTGTAACTGAAGCCTTGCACTCACAAATCACAGGTAGAGCCCTCAGAAGACACTTAAGGTTGGTGTAAACTTGATGAACATGGTGTTTTGACTCACGTATTTTGAACTGCATTTGTTGCCAATCGTCTTTCACAGTTCAGGGGTCAAACATGTTAATGTCTTTTTGTAACCCTGGGGTTGGAAAGGTAGCTCTTTTTCCTTTCTTTCTTTGAAGTCAAAGGTGGGAATCTCATGTAATTGCACGTAAAAGGGCAAGATTGCTCTGCAGTGAGGAGTTCTGTCACTGTTGCTGGTGGTACTGTGGATTATTTTCTGGGAAGTGCTGGGCTCGGCCTCTCCTCTCCTGGTTGATGTCTCTTCAATTTTGTTTCACTAGACTTTTTTGTGGTTGAAGCCTGCATCTGCCACTCCTGAAACTGTTGACAACGCCAGCCTGAGCACAGGGGAGCAGCTACAGGCTCCAGACTGGAGCACAGCCCTCCCATTATGCAGTGCCTTGGTCTGCATTCTTGAACCTTCTCTGTGCGTTGTCCTGAGGACCCGGCACCCCTTTGAGATACAACGCTTGGTGTACTTTAAACAAGTCCTTGCTGTCACTAGAATGTGACCCTTGAGCCAAATACCCAGGGTAGCCATCGGTCTATCTAGGGCTTCTTCCATGGAATAAATGAACCTGTGGCTCCATCGCCATCCCAGGACTTCACCCTCTGGGAAGGACAGCTAAGACATTCCTAGTCCTTCAGAGCACTTTCCTCCTACTCCTCACCACTCCCCGCCCCACAGATGAAGAGCCAGTTTTCAGTTCCTCCTGCATCAGCCGGGTTCATTAAAAGTGTGGGGTGGAATGGATTCTGTTGTTATCATACGTGCTCAGCACTCTGCAGATGGGCAGACTGAGAAGCTAGGAGCCGAAAAAAGAGCCTTCAAGCTGGGTTCCGTTCAGACAAATAGGCAGAACTGCAGCCTTGCAGAACAGAACCTTTTCCCTGCCCTCCCAGTTGAACTCAGACTTCCTCACTCAGCTCAAATCTTCCCTTTTGTCCAGTCAGAGTGACATCTCACCTGGGGCTCCCTGCCCACTTTGTAAGCCCTTTAATAATGACAATCCATTATGCTACTTTACACATCAAAACACACACAGGCTCCTCCCAAACAAGAGAACTTGGCAGGTGAACTGTGGGTAAAAAGTACAGTCAATTATACAAATGGTGCTGTGCAAGGGTATGTTTCTCTTTCTCCTCAGTAGCAGGAAAAGATTTCTTGCTCTCCAGATCTTAAAGAAATAGTGTTTATAATTAATCACTGCAGTCTTGAAGCTCTTGATCAGAGAGTGCAGGGATAGGACGAGGGGAGGTGGTTTTATTCTGAAAGAGGGGAGATTGAGATGAGATCTTAGGAATAAATGTTTTCCTGTGAGGGTGGGAAGGCCCTGGCCCAGGTTGCCCAGAGCAGTTGTGGCTGCCCCATCCCTGGAGATGTTCAAAGCCAGTTTGGACGGGGCTTTGAGCACCCTGATCCAGTGGGAGAGGGGTGGGAGCTGGATGGGCCTTGAGGTCTCTTCCCGCCCAAACCATTCCAGGATTCCGTGATTCTGTGATTCTGTTAGTTAGGTTTATTCAGGCACACATTCACTCTGCTATGCATGCTCTGTGTACTAAGGATGCAGCTGGCAAAGCCTCACTGTATCCCAGTGTCTCTCCAAGGCCGCTTCAGAGAGGGCCTGGAGAGGGGGCCTGGATCAGGCAACATTGCGCAGTTCTCTGCACTGTGTCGTGGTGTTTGTAACTGGCCTAGTTTTGTCCAGCTCTAAAAGTAACAATTCGTGCTTTGTGTGATTATGGAGCATCTGACACAAGAAGTCTCTAATTTGAGCTAAATGTCTGTGGCAAATTCTTCATGGAGGTATCGAAACAATCACAATGTGTTTAGCTTCTCTTAGGACGACAGCTTCTGATATTGTTTTGGAGTGGGCAGTAGGAAATGACAGTGAATCTGTACACACTGCAGTCCCTCATGCACCACAGGTAATGAATATTGGAGCTGCTTCGCATCCTGGACTGAAGGAGAGGGTCCTGTCCTTATGCAGACAGCATGGGCAGTGGACATGCCGTGCTCTGCCAAAAGGGGGAAGGAATTGGCCCTGCAAATATGTGGACTGTTCTACATGGTCCTTCATTATGTTGTGCTGCCTCAGTTTGTACAGCTTGTCATGCTTGCCATGCCGAACCTGTTAGCGTATTCTAGATCTATGTAAACACCAATGCTGATGAGTTCAGCCAGCTTCCTCTTGAAAACCTTTATTGGGTGTCTTCCATGCTGCCCCCACAGAGCCGTGTTCCTTGAAGTCAATGGGAGGGCTGGGTGTGGTGTAAAGTCAAGATCAGACCTGTGAATTGGATGATAAAGGGAAGTGAATCAGTAGGAAATGCTCTTGGGGAATAATGTATTGCTCTCCCATCAATTAAAAGCACAGGGAAAGGCTCAGGAATAGCTTCACTCCGACACGTAAGAACCTACGTTTGAACAGCATAATGGTCTAATAGAGCTTTCTAATAGGCTGAGGACATAAAAACACACTTGTGCTAAATAAATTGTTGAGACCATCTAATAAAACCCATTTCTGAAGGATATACAGATTTGGTGGTTGCTCTGAGGATGTTTTCAGACCTTTCGTGTAGCTTTAGCATATCCTATGGCAGAGCCCAGTCCCCAGCAAATTGCCATGCTGCATGCTGTGCCCCAGAATGTTTGATGTGGCTATCCAGGGTTCAGGTGCGCAGCCCTAAGGAATACATTCTGCTCTAACTGCATCTCCTAGGTACTCTGAAAGCCTCTCTTACTCTCTAGCTTCTCTCAAAATATCCATGGCAGGTCACTGTGAGAATTAGGTGCCACTTCTGCCCTTTTGGAGCTGAGTTTATCAATCAGTGTTATTCCGGCTTTCTCCTTGCCTTTTTTCTTCCTTCACTGTTTCATAAACCAGCAGTACTTAGCCTGTCATGGATCATAAGTCAGCGAAAGGTTGCCCGTGACGTCATTGCAAGTAGAATAAAAATGCATAAAAGCATGCCCGTGCCTTCAGGGAACCCAGGTGGGGAGACGGAAATAGTAAATGGGTGTGCAGGGTTTCACTGACGGTGGGCACTGCATTCCCGGCGTTGTTTGTTCCTGTGAGCTGCACTGGCACGAGCTGGTGCTTGGACTTCCTCCCCAGCAGATGAGGTGGGCTTCCCTTAACAAGACAGGCTGAGCAATGCCTTTGTGTTGCTGGATGTCACTGCTCACACTGTTAGCACTCCCGTGCTCCTGCCTTGCCCAGGTTACTACGGCTCTTCTCCTGTCACCACCCCATCCCTGTAGCGTTTGTGGGGCAGCACTTGTGGAGCAGAGTGCCTTTTTACAAGCTGTTTCATCACGCTGCTTGAATCACGAACAACATTGGGGCTAATAAAAGAACCTTTGAGTGCTCTGCAGATGGGAGATGTCACACTGGGAAAACCAATCTGCAGATCTGCTCTTTGATGGAATCTGGCTGCAGGCAGATGCTTTCATGTGCAGCAGCGTCTTCACAGACAGGTTATTTCCTTGCTCACATTGTGTACAGTCGTGCAAGTCCTTGGATAAGCAGCTTCACACTGCAGCACTTCTATATAAAAAGTAACTACAGTTCATTGCTCATCCTGGCTGCTTCCCTTTGGTGTTGCCTGGGATAGATGAGAGAGAAAACCAGACTGACAGCAACCATCTGACTTGTTAAATCTGGTCCAAGGGTTAACATGTAGTGATTGACCAGGGGAGCACAGGAGCAACAAGCTTCGTACGTGGAAGCTGCAGCCACCTCTCCACTGAGGGCAACACATGCTCAGGGAAGTGGGATGATTGAACAGGTATCTGGCATGTCCTTATCTGGAGAAAAGGCAGGAGGCTGTTTTGTCAGCATTTTCATCTAGGTTCCTCAGTATTTTCCAAGTGAAAAAACAAACAACAGAGTTCAGTGCCCTGCATTGTGAGAAGTACAGTGATAAGGATCAGAGGGGAGCTCTGTTCAAACAGCAGGGCAGAAGGGTCTGGAGTTCTCACCAGAGGGTGAGATACGTTGAAATATGTGGTGATTCTTTCTTCTATTACTCATGATTGTGTTTGCACCTAGAAACAGCATGAAACTCCTGATGGGCCAAGTGTTAAACACACCAGCCTCCACAGAGAGAGAAAGGGGCATCTCTTTGTACATGCCAATCTCATATCGCAGACTGAGACAATAATAAACCCAACCCATGAGCTTGTTACATTTTTATGAGCCTGCATTTTGGGCAGGAGTTTCTTTTTAGTGAGATTTTGTTTGGTATCTGTTTCCAAGTGCTAAAGCTAAAAATAGTGAATTGCCACCTAATCTAGTCTAACCTGACTCAGCTACTGTCTTCCAGGTTAATTTGGTTTTTATCTCGGTGTCAATTATTTGATATTAACAGCCTTCCACAAGAGGACTTCTAGGCAGTGCCAGTCCGTGGGAGACATGGGGAAATGCAGTGTAGTGCAAGGGTCTGTGAGCTTTGTCAGTGAAGGCAGAACCTTGCAGCAGAGATTGCCTCCTGGAGCACCTTCCCACCCCATTTGCCTTCATAACCCCCTCCCTTTCACCAGAGCTGTCCTTAACACACCGCGTGGCTACACAAGAAGGTACTTACTTCCATGGAAAAGCAGCACTTGGGATAGTACCAGCATGCTCTGTCTTTGCTGTAAAAAGCAAGTGGAGTTTGTCCTTTAAAAAAAAAAGTTGTTTCTTTTTTGTTTAACTTTTCTTTATTATTTCACTTCTTATGTGTTTTTCTCTCTGTTTTGCTGCCTGCATCCCTGGAAGCTGATTTCCACCAGGAAGTGCCACTGTGCATTGCCCACAGACACGGTGGCTGGCTTTGGCTCTGCTCCACTCCTGCTTCATGAGTCCAGAGACTCATGAAGAAGAATGGGCCAAGTGAAATTCTGTCCAAGGTGTTTTCATTCAGCTGTCCTCAAATTCCCAGTAAATGTTACTAAACTCTAATCCGGGTATTCCTATTTGGCACCTTGGGCTGTGGGGCACAGCACTGTACACATAGAACAGCCTGTCCATCTCTCCTACACAGTACTTCAGGGACTTCCTCGTTATGGTTTGATCTCTTTATTGTTTTGCTGTTTGTTCTTCCAAAGTGGAGAAAGGTTATTTCACCTCAGATCTCTGAGTTAATGGCAGACAAAAGGAAGTGGGTGTGAAGTAGCTAGTATGCGCACTGTGAAAGCCCTGTGCCCTTCCTATATATAGCTCTGCTTGAACTTTCATTCATTCAGTTGCTATTTTGGTATGGCAAACATTCCATCTCCTGGGGAAGTATGCAAGCAGTGCAGGTGAGCGGGAGGGAGAGCACAGCTGTCATGCAAATGTTTAATGGCCCTGGAAACCATTGCTATTCCAAGAAAACAGATACAACCCAGATGATACTGAAGTGAAGCTTCCCTTGTGCAGGCGTTCAGCTAGTAAGCAAGGCAATGCTCTAAGGTGAACCCAAACCTTTTACTGACTTCATATTTTTTATCCAATTTTCAAGCAAAGGGATTTGTAATATTTCTGTTCTTGGTGGAGCGGGTTTGTCTGATGAAATGAATACACTTGGTCACTTGTCCTGTGCTCTGTCATCAGGGCAGAGAGCTGTCTGACAAGCATTAAAAAGCTACAGGTGGGCTTTTCAGTCCCAGCCAGAAGGGTTCCTTAGCCATTCAAGTCTCACATCTCTGTTTTAGTTCAGACAGGGTAGGCCTGGAGACTGGATTGCTGGGCAAGTCCACAGAGAAGGCAGCCCACAGCTTAGGGTCAGTGCCCAGACCGGTGAAGATTGTCATTTCTACCATGGGTGGACTTGAGGGAAACAAGTTTAATCCCTGTGGGCAGCACGAAGCAGAGCAGCATGAATTTTCGTTGTCTCACAGCCTCTTCCCAAGAGACATCTTAACAACTTCAAGCCTGGATGGCCTCGGCACATAGGGCCAGGAGCACAGCAGGAATGAGCTGGCTGTCTCCATCTGCCACTGAGCACGCAGCCCCAGTGTCTAGGCACCCGTTTGTGTCTGTTTGAAATGAGAATAGTGTTTGTCTTGAGACAAACGTCTGAGTCGTTGTGACCCATATCTGTGCTGTAGCGGTCTCCGTGACAGTTCTGAAAGCGAGGGGCTGTCGCAGTGCTGCTGGCTGGCAACGGTTGGGCTTGGAAAGAGGAGGGTGGTTGGAAGTGGTGGTGCTCCAGAGATAAGCTGTTGGCTCTGGCTAGATGTCAGCTGCATTGCCATTGTGAGTGTGGCAGAGGGTGTCACAAACTCTGTGAAGCCGCTTTGCCAACAGATGTGCAGTGATCTTAGAAGTGCTGATGGAAGGGGTTCGGTCTGTGTGAGCCAGGCGAGGCAGGAGTCACTGGCCCAGGCTGCAGCTGCAGCCGTACTGCATGGCAGGTACAGTTGCAGTGTGAAAGGGAAGGACAGGGCTTCGCAGCAGATGAGCTGGAGTGAGTCCGTTCCTGGCTCAGTATCCTGTGGGCTACATCATTAACTGGTGGAAGTCCATCTCCATACACTGATGATTTTCTCTGGCCAGAGCTCTGGCTTCTTTCAGGGCCAAAACCTGTTCAAGTCCTGCTCATTTCTTCAGAGAGGACAGATGATTTTAGGTGAAGGCCACATCCCGCCTTTGCATAATTGTAGCGTACAGCAATTAGTGATGATGCTGTCCCTGGAGCAGGTGGATAGTTTGCTGGCTGGATCCACTATGCTCAAGGGTGTCTCTGCTTGGGTATGTTGGGACCCCTGGCTGTGCTACAGCCATGCTTACAGTTAACACCTGCCTTCACGTTGTCATTATTCAGCCATCATAGTCAAAACATCTTAGATCATTCCTTTACTCACTCACTAGCGTGGCTAATTGACAGAAGATATTTTAAAGGAATCCAGAACTGTTTGTTCCCACCTCTTTTTCCCTTTTTTTTTATCCAATAATAGTTGTACCCACCAATGCACATCTTCTTGCAGACTGAAATGCTCTCTCTGAACACCTTCACTGATGTCCATCTGCTGCACAGGCAGGACCAATGGCTTCAGTCAAAGCAAACTCACAAGAGAAAACTCTGGACATGGTCTATCATAATTCAAGAGCTTATGTGGAGCACTCATGTGAGCAGGCAGAATGAAGGTCCATTATGAATTTTGAGTAATTGCCTTGACAACCTCAATAATAGTGCAGAGCAGGCTGGGAGAGGGGACTGCACAGCGTCAGCTCCCTAGGTCTGAGGCAAGCATTCCCTGGTTTGTGCCAGGCAAATCTGAACCCCACAGAGTTAGTGAGAACACAGGAGAATAGCGTGACGCTCCCTGCGTGACAGGTCACAGGTACGCTTAGGGTGAGGACATCAGGCAGCCAGGTCCACATGGTCCAAGATCCTTTCTTAATTAAGGGTCTTACTGTCTTTGGGGATTTAGTCCTTCTCCCACAGTTTGCAAATACCCAGACATGTTCTCATGTAACCTCATGTCACAAGTGATAGGAGGCTCCTGTATATTTTTTGTGTGCCAGTTATCATGGAGTTGTTAGAAAGCCTAGAAAAAAGGAAAGAGGAGTAGCAGACTGCTTTCCTAATTCATCACCTTTACTGTCTCTTCCTTGGAGCACAGAGAAGTCAGTAGGAAAACATGTGCCTTAGGAATTTCCTGGATTGGGAATGAAGGATTTGCTTCATTGCTAATAAAGAAAACCAGGAGTTGCAAGCCGACTTCCCCACTGAGGGACTCCTTCGTGCCTGTGTGTGTCACATCTTCACTTCCTATGGGAGAGGCACCACTTGCCTCTGACCCTGCCTTCTCATGCGCACAGCTCTTTTTTTGCCAGTGCTGCCCTTACAGGCTTGGGTCAGTCACTTCAGTCAATATTGTAGCCAGGTTAGGAACCTCGCTGTGAGAGTGCACGGCGGCTGCTGCTGAAGGGTTCCCTCTGGCTCAGGGGAAAACACTTCCCTGAAATGTGCATGCCCACCCTGTTTCTACTCTAGATTCTGCAGGACACACGCTGGCCTTTGTGTTAGCACCAAGCTGGTTTCAGGCTCCTTCCAGACCTTCCACTGGTATGAGGGTTTAAGTGCCCCCTTCACCCAGCAATACCTCCACCTCTACCCACCATCTATTTCCTTACATCTCCCTCCTGAAAAATGGTCTCTGTGCCTCAACTGGGACAAAGAGGAATTCACGTGGGGTGACTGCCCTCACCCCTCCTACCTAACTCATGAGTTTGGGCTACAACTGTTGGAATCTGCTTGTCAGTGAATTAATTGGCATCTTTTGAGGCACATCTTTTCTTCTGGTTATGGATGCAAAGTAAGAATTCGTGACCTGTTCCTGTCAGATACTGAGGACACAGATGCGGAATGACATGTGGTTTGAGCTGTTTGTTGCTCTAGAAGGACAGTAATTGAATACACTCGTGATTTTATGACCAAGAGGAGCTGCTTTCTATTTAATCCAGGGAAAGACCCTCAGTCTGTGGGAGATAAAGCAGCGGAGCCATGAGTTTCAGTTTGAAGAAAACAGAACCAGTTACTTCAACCTCTCTTTAACTGCGTGTGAGTTTATCTGAAGAGGTGAAAGGTCTCCACTAGGTGAAATGATAGAAGAGAGAGTCTTATTAATCCTTTTCTGCAGTTGCTTTGCGGAAGCCAACAACTTCGCGGGTGCGTTGTTCAACAGGCATTGTGCTTTGTCTCCATTCTGGGGTTAAGATCTGAGGGCAGAGGCAAACACTGAGAGCAGAGCTGTCCTGGGACTGTAAATGAAGATGTGTGTGTTGATAGCGACATCTCTAATGGCTTGAGCAATCCTGGATGAAGGGCGAGGTCATCCCCACTTTCATGTGACAGCCAACGCTGGATTCTCACACCCTTATCTGCTGTACTGGCTAAGGCGTCGCTCTGTTTTCTCTTCCATCTGCAGAACCAGGTGCTGAGCAACTGGAATGTCATTCCAGAAATTCTGACTAGCTTGGGTGTGTGCTCCTCGCAGGAATTACTCCTGGGAAGGAGTACTCCAGGAGGACCAGACAGTATGATTTCCACAAGTTATGTTCCTGTACATCATGCATTTCAATGAGTTGCATAGTTTAGCCAAGCATGATTCCTCTGATGCAGAGTAGCAGGTTCCTTCTGCCTGCTCTTTCAGAAGGTGATACGACTTCAAGGAGCTGTGTGCTGTTTACACATTTATAATGTTTATTTATAGGGTGCATAAGTGCCAGCAGGGAATTAGGGTTTATTTTGTGTTTTCCGCTGTTTCAGAGTTGCAGCAGCACTCTTTGTCCTCCCACAGCCCTACTTCTTCAAAATTCAGCCCCACCATTCATTTTGCTTAGCTACAAGCAGGACACATTCCCTAATGGAAGTGACACTGCAGAAGGCAGAGATGTAGGGAGGTATCAACCTTCAGCCCAGCTGACTGCTGCTTTCTGTGGCTCTGGGCAGAACCCTGGCATCAAGAGTGCATCACAGTGAGCGGGTGGGCACAGCACAGAGGGGTCGGGGAGCTCCTTTCCTGCAGAGCTCGGGTCTCCTTGAGCGCACATGGAGGTGATCCCTCACCAAGGCCAGAGACAGAGGGCAGGGTGAACCAAGCAAAGGAAACATCAGGAGCCCCCAGACTGGCCCGAACAAGCAGAAGCTCAGGAGCAGCCTTGTGTTGGTGCTGCATCGCATGGGATTGCTCTGGCTTTGCCTACACCATGTCCGGCTACATCTCACTCGCTGGTCAGCTGTGCTGTTGATGAGCTGGCTGGCACTTCACCTTTCACCTGAAACATATTGGCTCAGTGTCCATGGAGGAGAAATCCCCCTGCAGAGCCAGAGCTGGTCACATGGAAGCACCACCCATGCTGGCAGTGTGGCAGCCCTTGGCTGATGGAGCAGCAAAGCCCAGCATGAGAACAGCTGCCAGAAGGCACATGGGGATTGCTCAGAAAAACTTAATGAAGAATTCTGCCCTTTTTCTGTGCTTCATAGATTCTCTTTTTAAGTTTTTTTTCTGGTACTTTAGGGGAAGCCAGAGGACCGGACAAAGAAGCCAAGTGGAACTTGAAGGAAAGCCAGCTGGAAACTCTTTGGGTGCCTGTCCCCAAATTGCAATGGTGGGTTTGAGCACTGGCACCCAAGGGTCATGGCACAGAGAACTGGCTCCTGAGGAAATGACCTGCACGCTTCTGCTGGCAGGGAATAGGCCGGAGAGAGCTGTTTGCTGCTCCATGCAACACAGAAGCTAAGGGCTCAGTCTAGGTTGTACAATTTCTGTAGAGGTATAGATTTTCATTTTCTTACTGTTCTCCTTACTGTTCTCCTTGCTGTTGCCAGGGCGATGACTGGCTCACTGCTTACCTGGCTTCGGAGCCTCCCACTAAATAGCTGACCACATCCTTGGATTGAGATCTTCCTTCATTCTTTCTGACTTTGAGTCTTGGTGCTCAGGGCTCCCGGAGGGTTCAAGGCTGAAGTGCGGTCTTTGATGGTTGAGCTTCCTGTTCACTGGGTGCAATGAGTGACCAAGGGCTCCTGAGGTTTCGCTCCTGAGATTTCACTCAGGGAGAGCAGTGGCGAGGTGGGCTCAGACCTGCTTCCGGACGGTGGCCAAGTGTGCAGCATTGATATGGAGGATCACACTGGCATTAGCGTCATGGCTTTTTGGTACCTCAAAATGTGGCCCCTGTCAGAACACTTACAATCAAGGTAAATCCAGCTGTGGTGGTCAGGAAAGCTGCTCATTTAAGCACTCAGACTGGGAATCGTACCGCATGTGGTGGGGATGTGTTGCTATCAACTGTACTGCCACATTTCAGCTGCACGTTGTGCAACTGCTATTAGCATTAATGAGTTACAAGGCTAATATACTCACCTTTTCCTAGAAACAGTCTGCCTGGGAATGCTCTCCTTTGGACCAGTTAGGGGAGTTAGATGGAGCAGAGGGGACCTGCCCAGGCTGGTGCTTTATGAGATACCTGAATCCAGTACCAGCTGTGAGTTTGGTCTTCAGCTGGGAATTCCAAAAGTTTAAAAAAATCAAAAGCTGCCTCTGTTGGGGTCCGATTTAGATTCTGGTTAGGAGTAATGTCCCCAAAGTGCTGGTGAGTTCAGTTCCCAACCTGATGTGGGTCTGGGGGACCAGTTGAAAAGCAGCTATTTCAAACCTAGTAATGAGACTGCAAAATAAAATTCACCCCCAGACCATGAAGTTAACTGCTCTGTCAATCTCATCTAGTCCTTGAGTTAAGATGAGGATACCTGTCACACGTTAACATTTCCAGTGCTGGTGCACAGTGATTACTCTCGGAAGAAGCATCCTGTCCAGAAATGAAGATCTACAAGAGCAGTGAGTGTAGCTTCACCCATCTCTAATGGATCACTGGTGTCAAGAAACTGGCATTGGTTTCTAATGACTGAACTTCTTACTTGGTTTTGGGCTGGCAAGGCCAACCGTAGCTTTGTGGGGCTGGCAGACATGAAATTAGATTTGTATTGTCTTTGCAAAAGCTGCACTTGCTCTCACCGAGGACCATTTGCTTGTCCAAACTAGGCAGTAGTGCAGCTGCATGCTCAGCTGCACAGACCGGTATGGATTTTTCTTGTGCAAAATGCAAAGAGCCTCGATTACCTGCAGAAAATCCTGGCCAAGGACTGAGTTGTCTGATTTCTTGGATGTGGCACTTCCTCTTCTGTGCCCTGGCAGCTGCGCAGGTCCTTGTTCGGAGCAGAGCCCGGAGGGAGGCAAGGGAGAGAGTGGTATTTGGAGTTGAAAGGCGAAGGGATCAAAGGCGGTTGATTAACATCAGAGCCTCTCATCAGGATAGGGTGTCTGAGCGCAACCTTCCCTGTTCTGCACCTGGGAGATGGGTCACTCCTTTGTTTGTGTGAAGGCGTCTCAGGAAAGGAACAGCCTGTGCATGGGTCACACATCAGACAAGCACCGGCAGGAGCCCGGACCAGCCGTGTGGCTGGAACCAGCAAGATGGGACTGGAGATTCCCGGCATGTTCTTGGCCAAACACGAGACCTGAAAGACAAGGCAGGCAGGTAACCAGGGAATAAAAGCTGGTGTTCTTGAGCACGTAAACAGTAGAAACCACACAACAACCACACTGCTTTTGAAAATGTCACCACACTTCCAGGGTCAAACAGCTGGCCAGATGCTCAGGCTCGAGAGGCTGGGACTGAAACCGTGCACCAGCCTGTGACTTGCTGCCTTGTGCCTAAAAGCCACGGCATCCTCCAAGCAGTTGCCAAGTGGAGAAAATTGCCCCATGGTATGTCTGTTGCCTGCTTTCATGTTGGAGATATTGCCTGAGAGGCCGCAGTGCTGAGCCTGATCCTCATCTCTGGATATAGATCAGAAAGAGCTTGGCTACAGTCAACAACTGTTCTGGAGTAGACTGGGAACAAGGAAGAAGTCTGCAGCCTTCATTCACACATTCTCACGCTGTTTTGCAAGCCTGAGCAATCCTGTTTTCCATAGCCAGAGTGCAGAAGCACATTCAGCTGTCTGCGTGTAACTCGGTCTGTGGCACCCAGGGACCCTGTGCCACTTTGGGATGGTTATAGGGATGTAAGGGCTGAGAGGCAGTGGTGGAATTTTCTGAAGCATCAGGACTCATTAACAGTCCTATTAATCAGGGCTTAATAAAAGGCTGTATCAGGGGGGTGCTTTCAGGAGGCTCCCTGAGTGTATCCACCACTTCTTGCCTGTTCCCTTTGGGTTAGGGGAAACATCTTCAAAAAGCCATGCCTTAAGCATGTCACTCCAGGCCTGCCTCTCTCTGGTTATCTCCTAAAGGCCCACAGGGTTTATAACCTCCTCCAGGTACAAAATGAGCTGCTCTTATAAACATGTGGAGGAGGTGCTCTGGTGTTTGCCAAATTCTGCCCCTGCTCGTGTCACTGACAGCTCCATGTTAGGGGGTCAGAGCTGGACTGCTTCCAGCATGAAGGAAACGCTGCCCTTCATGAGCAGCTTCCCGCCTCACCCCTGTGCTTCCCTAGGGTGCCAGGGATCGGGGCATCCGATAGCTCTGCCCATCTGCGTACATCACTGTGGTCCCCTTAGCTTCATAGTCATGCTTGGTACCCCAGTGTTCACTGTCGAAGAGGAGACACTGGGGTCTCCATGGGCTGGCTGTGGGAAGGTGGGAAGGTGGTAGGTTCAGTGGGAAGGTGGTATGTTCTCCCAGTGGGCAATTCCTTGCCTTGTGTCAGATAGGTAATCAGGGGAGGTTGTCTGAACTCTGAGAATATGGATCTGCTGGGTGTACAGAGGAAGCGGTGGCATTTGCATGAGTACTGTTTGCCTGGGGTGTGTAGCATACACAGATTTACAAGGCACTCATAGTTTATGAATGTTTGTAGTTCGGAAATACTTTGTGTTTGAATATTGAAAGAGAAAAAAATGAAAGAGGATACTAAAAATGGAGGAAAGTCTCCTGTACCTTCAGTTCACATTTTGACTCTCTGCAGCCCTCCATGCTGGCTGTGGGAGGCATTCCCAAGTCTGTACGCTTGCGCATGGTCAGCACATGCAGCATCACACAGGGGTGCCCAGCGCCCCTGTCAGCAGAAAGAGTGTGCTCAGCACTGTCTCGGACAGACATGCTCTGAGGCATACAGCTTTGGGCTGAAGGCAGCCACCTCTCCCCAACACTTCTCAAAGCAGAGTGGATTTGTGGATCCCTCAGGAAAACCTCTGTGTTCAGATGGTTTCATACACCTGTATAGTTAATTGTTCAAAGGACTGGGAAAACCTTTGCTGTTTCCTGTTGTAAGTTTTAGCAGAATGTGGTCTGTTTATTATGGAAGTGCTGGTAAATAACAGCTTATTGGTGGCAGCTCCAAAATTCTTAAAGCTGTGCAGCTCATAATGGCAGGGTGGTTTTGTAAAATGCTGGGTGTCAAAGAGTCCTGCAGTTCAGATGTTTGGTGTGAACACAGTAGTTTTTTCATGCCCAGTTAGAGCCTGATGCTGAGTACTCCTGTCTGTGCCAGTTTTGGTCTTGGGTGCAGCCTAAAAATAACTTGGGAAGGAATTACTAACTTTTTTTACTCAGAAGCTCAGATGAAGCTTAAAAAATGCTTCCTATGACTGGTTGCCAAACCAAACCACCCCCAGATTTCCAGAGGAAAGAACATAAACCTCTCCTGGCTTTGCCCAACTCTGTTACCCACTGGCACGTGTTTGTCTCGTTCCCTCTGCAGGTTGGCACTGATGCTCTGCTCTCCAGTTAGCCCCACTCCAGCTTTGTGGAGGAGGTGAGAGTCTGGATATGCAAATTGTGAGCACCACAAACGTGCATCTGTACAGCTGTGTTCAGCCCAGAAAGATAGCATCTGCCTGCACATCTCTGTGTTCTGTGCGGAGCTCCTGGGATATAAAAGTGACTCTCTCTGCCAAGTAAGATGCTGCAAAAGAAATGTGTTTGGCTGTGGGAAATTCAGGTACAGGTCCGAGGGATTCAGAGCAGGGCCCGCACTGTGCAGCAGGCTACATCACCTGACTGATAGTCCCTCTGCTCTGCTACACCATCACTGCAGCAGGGACAGTAAGGAGCCTCTTCTCAGACAAAATTTCTCAAAATACAGACATCTTCTGATCTTGGCACACTGTGTGACAGGATCAGCTGCCCTGACCCGCATGGGACATGCCCCACCTTTGCACGGTTATCGGTATGGGTTACACAAACCCCTGTGCCTGCACAGGAGAGGTAAAAACTGCATTATCTTATCTGAAGGCGGCCATGGCCAAGCTTTAAATGCTCCAGCTTCTTGGCCATCTGAGCGCTCTGTTTGCATTCCATCTGAAACCCTTTTACAGCTGCAGACACCAACGTCCTTACCAGTAATTAACAATGGAAATTTCCTTCCCACATGCCCTTGGATAACTTAAAGGAGGAGTTTTTCTGAGCCTGTCACAAATCTGACAGGGAGTTGCAAAGCTGGTTAATGTGTCTGGGTGCTGCATTTGGGATGAGCATTGATACGTGTGACAAAGGGAATATCCTCTGTTCCTCTGTCACAGGCCTCTGTGGAACTTGATGTCCTCCTGACCTGGGTGCAGTTTTTAAAAGCTGCTGCCTGGTTCTGAATTCCTTCCCTCACTCAGCAACCAGGCCCTGCAGTGTAGGTGCTGTCAGAGCTCAGGGATACAGAGAGCTGGGATACTTCACAGAGCTGGGCAGCCTCTGGAAGAAATCGCAAGCTTCCATGGTCTTCAGGAGAAGTCTGTCCCAATAAAATAGCTCCCTCAAAAACTGCCGCTCAGTCCCTGATCAGTACTAGTGCCTGGCTCAGTCCCATAGGGGAAAGTCTGTTTTGTTGGCCATGTGCAGGATTAAGCTGGCCCTCCCCCTGGGGCCTGGCTGTGCATTCTTTCCAAACTGGCGCGTACAGGAGCAAGATGGCAGATGTGCTGGTGTCATGGAGAAGCAGTAGAGGGAAAGGCTTTTGGCCCAGGGATCCAACTGCATCAAAAGGAGAGGCAGAGGCCTTCTGCGCACACCAGTCTGACCCAGGTCTGCTCCTGTCATGCCGTGCTCAATGCTGGCATCAACACCATACGCAGCTGCACCCTGACAAGCACATTGGGGCTGCAGGGTGTGTGTTTCCTCACGCCGTGGGAGAAATACCTGGGTCATGAGAAAGCATGCAAGAGCAAGTCTGTAGGTTCTCCAGAGCCAGCAATCACTGCAGAAGGAAACAAACTGGAGGAATTAGCTCTGACGTTTGCATGTTAACTGTACCTCCTCCTCCCAGGGCAAACAGCTGACAGAGATGAGGACAGTGTCATTGTGGATGGAGCAGGCCAAGGAAGATGAAAGCTGACAGAGAAGGCAAGTACCCCCTTTTATCGAATGTCCCCTAGTAATCTTCACACAACAGCTGGCAGAATCCCTTTGGAATAAGTGCATTCACAAGACCCTCCCTCTTCACACGGGAGAGTGGCAGCAGGTCTCAGAGCAGTGGTTCCCAGAGTCGGGGGTTGCCAGCTCAAAGCTTTGTGTTTGTTTTGTAAGGGAGTCTGGCAATGAAGGAGCGGCAGAGGCTGTCAGAAAGTGCAAGAGCCAGCAGACAGAGCTGGTAGGAGCTGATTGGGAAAGCTGGGGAACTGTTAGATGTGACATCACCCCTCTCATTACTCCTGTGAACTGGCAGGCTACTTCACCGGGTTGCAGGCAAAGTGGGTAGAGTAAAAGTCACGGCTCCTGGTCTTTTCTGAGCAGTGCGTTATTCCTTCCCATCAACGGACCACTTACACAGCCAGTCACCACGTTCAGTGAGCACCCAACGATCACCATACCAAACACTCACCCTGCGGAGCCTACTCCAAGCTGCAGCTTTCAGTTCTACAATCTGTGGTGGCAACAGGGTGGTCCCGGGAAGGTCCTGCCAACCCCTTTCCTTCAGGCGGCTTTTCACAGATGTCTCTTCCCCAAACAATATCCACACTTAAATTTAAAGCCCAGCAGTATCACGGCATGGGGCCTCAGCAAAGGTCTCTGCATAAACAGCCAATCCCTTGTGACTGAGCAATTAGCTGCAGTTTTTGAGTGCAGGTGCTTTAAAGATCAGGACATGTTTGACTACATGGAACAAAAACAAATGCGTCCTCACTCATGGACACGGCATTTACAGATCTGCATGTGGCACATTCTTTTGCTTTGTGTCTCTTGTTTTCTCTTTCATGGTAATGGCTGGGCATGAGCTTGTGGGTTTTCTTGTTTGCTTTTGAAGGCAGTGGATGGAGTTGGAAAAGATTTTCTCTGCAAGAGATGTGAGCCTATTGGTTCAGCTCTGAATAAAGGGATTAAAGAGTCAGAAACGTGGGGAAACCCTGTTCTGGTAGGTCCTGTACACATTCCTTCAAACTACCCTGGCCCTTCTCCAAAAACAATGGTAGTTTACGTAAGGCATTGTGAGAGAGTGACAGGAGCGTGAGTGTAAATCTGCCTCTCGCTAAGAGGAGAAAATGTGCTTGCAATTTCATTGGAGCTTGTTTAGGGGTAGAGAGGAGGGGTAGGCAGGCAGAATGCTGAGTCGTAAGGTAGGTGTTGCCAGTATCCACTAAGGAAACCAGGATACTTTCTCACATTAGTAGTGGTTCCTCCTCTCGTTTTCAGGTGAACAGTTCAACAAAATCCAGCTTAACAGGGCCTGAAACTTTAGGAGCTTTGGGAAGGGGATCCGGTATCACAGTTCAAATCAAAACTGCAACACTTACGTTGGGTTTGAAAGGACATGAAGGCTGAGGCTGGGGTTAGAGAGCCCTTTCTGAACGACATAAAGAGACTCTGCCTGGTCCTCAGCACTGTCCCACCCAGGGAGAGGATGCTACCCTTGCCAGACACATCAGACTGATCCCCAGGGCTGGTCTTTTGGGTCCAGGAGGAGGCAGGCTGAGAGCAGCCATTCCATCCACCAGCAGCAGCCTCTCTTGCCTCCTCTGTAGCCAGACCACCCCTCACTTTGTCATTCCACCTTCCTTGAGCAGGGAAGGTTGACTTGAGTGGTGAATGCGTTTTCCTCCTTATGGGCATGAATTACATCCCACATAAAGCTCTGCTAGGTTCTGTTTACTCCCGAAACTGTCCTTCTCCTAAAACACAGGTCTCCTGGGCTTCATCTTCTTCCCTGTAGCAAATTTCCCCCCAAAAAACTAGGAGAAAACTATTTTGCTCCCTCCTCCTGCTTGTCATATGAATGAGCAGTGACTCTGCTGATCCAAACCTCTTCCAAGGCACCGAACACATTCAGATGGTCTTTTTCATTGCAGTGGTTGTACGTAGAGATCCCTGAGGGAGTACTGGAGTTGGAGATGCTGGCAGCACCTCCTGGGCTGTAAATCTCAGCCCACCTGCAAGGCCACTTTTTGCCCAGGAGGTCAGTTTGTCATGAAGCTCTTCCCATCCAGGGCTGAAGTGTCCCACACTGGCTTTGTCCAGGCCCCACATCTTGTGCCAGGACAGGGGTGGCCTTCTTCCCTGGTGCTCATCGGTTCCTAACACTTTCCAGAGGGTGACAGCTCCTTGCAAAGTGAGGGCGAAGGCTGCCACCTGCTGAGTCACCAGCGCTGCCTCCAGTGACACCTGAACCTGCGTGGATGTTTCTTAGCTGGCAGACACACCATGACACGGTGCTTAGGGAAGGATCTCAGCCAGCACAGATTTCAGCAGGACCCGTGGAGCTGAATTTTTCATAAGCAGCATCACTCTCTTTGCACTCTGTTGGTGTTTAGATACATTTTATTTGGGTAGAAGGACTTTGGTATGAGTATGCTCGATGCGATCTTGCTTTTTAAAGAATCATCTTCCAAGCCACTCCAAGGATGTTAACTGTCATAACACAGGGTTCCCCCAGGAGCTGTAGGAAACTGCTGCCCAGAGTTCCCCAGACAAAATACTGGGGAAACCAGACAGGATAAATCAGGCAAACACTCCTGGGCCCTCAGTGCTGGTGTTCTGACCAAAGTGATGCTTGGCAAGCTGAAAGATCAGAAAAGGAGAGCTTCCCCCCAGGTCTTGATATGAAAAGCACTCGATCCCCAGAAGCTCTCGTTGATCTGTCAGTACATACACATACCCAGACATAGAGCAATTCCTGTGTCTCCAGCTCTTCCAAATAAGCATTTAACTCTGTGAAGAATCCATTCCACTTGGAAAGTGCCTCCTCGGGGCTGCACACTGTCTGGTGGGATCATGCAGATCATTAATTGCAGGACTGTTGAAGTTTGCAGGTGTCCGTTGCTGTCCCGTGTATACTCCCAGACCTCTACACCAGGCAGGCAAATGATACTGATCTCCCCCGCTGGAGACTTCTCCCAGTGTGAGGATGGGGCATTGGACTCCTGGCACTTCTCACATCTCAGTTCTTATGCTGAAGCACCTCCTGCTTATTCTAATACTCAGGTTTCTATGCACATAAGGGGGGCTTTATTGTAGTCGGCTTCAGTGGTCTGTCAGCTAATCACCTCATGCCTGTCCTCCTTTGTAGCCAGTGGAGGGAAACATCTCCAGTGGATGAATTTCCTGGATTATTTTAGGTACCTCATCTTAAATTAATTTCCCTATAGAAATCCCTTTTTCTTAACTACCTCACCTCTCCACTTAACAGGTAAATACGGTGTGGGTGAACCCAGCATTAGTTCCCACAGAGAAAACAGTACTTAAGAGCCCACCAAAATGAAAGAGACCACAAGGGACAGACTGTCCGTGCACAACAGTGGAGGTTTAGCAGCTGAAGTCTTTACGTGAGTGGTACCAGAGGCCAGGTTTACTAGAGTCATATTCTTCAAGCAATTAAGATCCAATTGTATAATGAACGAACTGGAGATCACCACAAAGCTATAAGTTTCCCACCCTTGTTTCAAGTTGCAAAGACCTGGGATCATCTCATTTAAGCCTCTGTTGCAAGTACAGTTTACTGTGCTGTTCCTGGGAGGATTATGGTAAGGGAACAAAGCTGCAGAGTTAATTAATTAATGGAAATCAGTGGTGGGTGGGGAGCACGGTGAGGTACTGGGTTCTAGGTGCCTTTCGCAGGGCTGTCCTTGCCCTGGAATGTGTTCTTGGCTGTGGCCCTGAGGTGGGATTTGCTTTAATCTGCAGACAGCCACAGGTCTGCTTCCAGCCAGTGGGTGTGTTAGCACCCTTCTATCAGCTTGGTGGAAGGAGCAATTAAACACCTTTGATGCAGGAGACAGAGAGCCTCTAAACAGGAGGAGCCAACACCCCAAAAATCGCATGGCATGTCCTGTGCAAAGCCAGGCCGTATGGGCAGCTGGAGGGGCCTTGCTCTTGGCTTACATCCACTGGGAGAAAACTGGTTGTATTAAGTGAACTTGTTCAGGGAAGGATTGTTTTTCTTGCTCTTTCCAATGCCTGCTTTTAATCAATCATTGAGTAAGCCCTGATGAGTTTTAGGTGTAGTCAAACGGGTCTCTAGTCTGCCTGCCTGCAGACAGAGGTAAGGCTGAAGAGCTCCAAGTGACAGCACTGCAGAGGGAATGATGGCAAGGTGCTGCCTTCAGAAACTTCAAACACATCACTTCATCAAAACCTGTTTCAAGACATTGCTCGGCAAGTTGCTACAGACATAAGTTATCATCTGAATGCCAAACACATTCCAATAACTGCCTCTGAAGTGAGGAAGGTGCATTTCTTACTCAATATTTGTCAATGTTGCATCCTTCCTCTTTTGACCAGATGTGAGAACTTTTATTCTTCGCAGAGGGGACAGTCCTGGGATCCTCTGAAGTTCTAGGAACTAGGAAAAGCTTCCAGCAAGAAGAGCTCAGTGTTTTTAAAATGGGCCTGAATGTTTAGAAAAAGAAACAAAGAATATTTGCAAAAGCTGTGGCAGCCCTTCGAGGAGCCTGGGCTTTCCAAGACGGTGGGGAGCCAAGGCAGCTGCTTCACTGCGTGTGTGTGTGTAGACTGGTTTGCACCCTCCTCTCCTGCAAGAGCAGTTTCCCCAGATTCCAACCCCAACTGACCAGAGAGGGCACCACGGCCTGGGAATGCCCTTTGGTTCTCTGCATGAGTCACCCTGTGAGGAGAAAGCAGCTGCCAAGGGCCCAGGCTATGGACAGCCTCCTGGAGGCACAGCTCTGTCCTCACCTATGCTGCCCTGTGCTCTGCCACCGCTGGCAGGGGATGTGCCAGACCACCCTTACACACCATCTTTCCTGCTTTGGAGAGAATGCTGCCTACAGCCCACGTGGTACAGAACATCACGTTAACCAGTGACGCCGCAGAAGGCCTGCCACGATGCTGCATCACAGCGTGGGATCTGTAGCTTGTGTCCCTAAGGAAGTGAGCCTCAGCTATTGTGCAATGCGTGTCTTTCTCAGTCCCCCTCTAACAACAGGCCAAATCCAGACACACATCAGGGGTCTCATGGGTGTGATGTTTGTGTCTGTTTCGTGAATACTGCTCACTGGAGAAAGAACAGAATCCCTCAGGGCCTCCGGTAAGCACAAACTGGCAGTGCAAGTTCACCTCCAAGAACCTGCAGGCTCCAGCTCTGGGCACCAATCTGGAGATGGATGCACTGAAATCATGTGTTCAATTTTTTCTGTCTACAGCCTGGGAGAACAAAGCCTGTTTTAAGGGAAAAAAGCAGAGATGCACACCTCATTCAGAAATCCCTATCTTGCAGGGTCTTACAGAGCCCTCAGAGCATTGTCAGACTCGCAAGAGCTGGCAGAGGTTGTGCATATATGTAGTTACTGTGCCAAGTGCTTTGGCTCGTGGCCTGCTTGCAATTCACTGGTGCCTGGAATAAAGTGGTCTGCCCCTCTCAGAGAAGCAGCTGCAGACGTGGCCTGCGAGGCCCCAACCAGAGTCCTCCAGCTCTACAAGTAGGCTGGTATGAGGACTTCACCAGGCAACACCAGCTCTTCAGTGCTTGTGTGCAGTAGTCTCTGGGGCCTTGTTTTTTCCCTGCAACACACACAGAAAAACCAATTCCTTGATTATGGAATATGGAGCTCGCCACTAGCAATATCAAACAACCCACATGGAGCTTAGCTTTAACTGATCTGCGCAGATCAGATGGGTTGACTTTTGGGCTCTGATCTTTGTGATGGTCTCGGAGATCTAGGAGAGGACCTGTCCAGGGAGACTGAGGCACTGGCATCAGTAGAGTCGTGTGAACAGTGTGTCTCTGTTTGATCGTGCTAGAGATTTGCAGACTGCACGGTGTTCAAGGTAGTGCAAGTGATGCATGGAGCCATGCATCTCATCTCCTGAAGGGAGATGAGCTCCAGTGAGTGGCCCATGTGGCTGGGTACCCGTCTGAGCTGCAAGAGTCTTGGGTGATTGTTTAACAAATCCATTTTAGTCAATCCTGGCAACCTCACATGTCTCAGCAGCAGCTTCCTCTCCCCTCCATCCAGGGCCCAGTTGCCTTCAAACAGCAGGCAAAATCAGATGTGAGGGAAAAGCATAGCCCTGAGTCACTAAATGTGCTAAATGGGTCTCTGTGGAGCAGTCACAAATCCAACTGCATCCTTTTGAGAGCTTCTCTGGAGGAGATGCATTTTCTGGATCAAGACTCCCCATTCCCCTAATCTACAAATAGCAGAATGCAACAGCATCCAAGCTATGCATTTGGTGGGCATAAAAGAATGACTCATTAACTTAATGGAGAGTTATCTGGGCAATAAATGGATGAATAAGAATATGTGACAGTGAGTCACATTGGATTGTGTGCCTGGGTGGAACAGGTAGAGGTACCATTTTGCTAGGGATTGGTGTAGGACAGAGTTCAAGGTGGGTTCAGGGAAGGTAGGATGCTTTTTTATAGCGTAGCTAAAGACCTGCCTCTGTAAGATGCAGTTGCCAAGCTGCCCCAAGCTCACTTCACTAGCAGCATCACTATATAGGGTCAGTCTTGCTGGATGGGGAGACCTGGAGCTACTTAGCTAGGTTTCTCTTGCAGGACCTGTCTGCAGCCCAGCCTTGTCCAAAGCGTGTCCAAACCAGAAAACAGCTCTGAGCATCAGCAGATAGATTTGGTGCAAGTCATGCAGAACTACCAAACAGGGCTTGTGGCCTCTGCCAATGCTGATGGTTGACTTTGGATGTTCCTATGCTGTACCCCTCGTGCCTGTGGCACTGCTGCACCTAAAACTTGAACACGGTCCCACAGCTGAGGGAAGGATGTGTGTGCTTTGTGCAGTCCTGTGCAGCAGGGTCTTCATCTAGGGGCTCAAAGCTGACATTTTGGTTCAGACAGAGTTTTTGTGACTCGTGTTGGGACAATGTTAGCTCCACATCACAGCCCAGGGCTTTGGAGCAACCAACACTTGTGGTGCCTGTTCTGAGGAGGAGGTGTGAGGAGTAGGGTTGCGCATGCCTGCTGAGATACCTCAGTCGAAACGTTCAGCAGTCATGAGATCCCAAGTCACTGGCTGCTTTTTAAAGCTCTGGCCTGGAATTTGTGATGGATGATAGATGCCAGAAAGTGAAATGACTCTTGTGATCAGGTGAATCCTCCCAGTGTGAGAGGGAGTTACAGAACTTCATTGGCATTTACCCAACAAACAGCTAGGGCTGGTTTGGGGAGAAAAGCCTCCACCCTGAGCCATGGTCTATAGTACTGCTCCTGTCGTGTTTTTCCGGGGACTGAACTGGATTTGCAAGTGCTGGTAAAGTTTGCTTTATGCAAGACCATGCAGTAGGCAGGGTCTGCAGCTGCCCTGCTGGAATTAGTGGGCCTTCTGTTAACCATGCAAAGAGGGCATCGAGACCTGGCGATGCAAATAGGAATGGAGGACTTTGCGTCTGTGGTTATGTGATGTTTCTTGCCTCAAGCCTAAAGCTGATTTCTGTGAACTCATGTGGCTGGTACTAAGTGGGGCTGGGCTGTCATCAACACTGGTGGTGTTGGTCCAGGATCACTGTACTCCCCACGTTAACCCCACATAGTTCATGGAAATCATTCCCATTGTTCTCAGCAACGTCCTCCTGGAGGATCCTCTTCCCCACAAGCTTCCCCAAGTCCCTGGCCTGCCTGAATCCCAGCAAGGAGTAAATGGGCAGCACAGTCCCCATGTGACTCTGAGCACTGGTGCTTGATGTGATTTGCTTCCCCGAGACCAGCCACGTTCCCACCCGCCATGGCACTGGGGGCAACAGGACAAAAAAGCAGTACTGACGTGACAGCGCTGCCAGGTGCTTTGACACTGAGGAGCTGGAGGAGTTCACAGCAGAATAACAGACAGATATTTTCCCCCTCTATCAGCTCTGCCAAAGCCAAGCCACTCAGTCTGAGGTGCGCACTAGAGCTTGGTAATGGAATGAAATCATACAGCCCCATGATGCCCGGGCACAGAAGCCTGTAGGGCACATGGCTCAAGCCTCTTGGCATCGTTCTCATCTGGAGTGGCTGCTTTTCCAGGGGGGGACAGCCAGGGGTATCTCACAAGGAAATGGCTGAACTAACAGGGCTTGTTGGAGCAAACACCTCTAATCAAACCTCTAAGTTTAGGTCAACATTTACGTACATCAGTGCTGCGTGTGTGAATTGTGGCGTTAGTGTAAATATAGCATGAGTAAACTTTACACAAAGACGGGCTGATTTCCCCTCCCTGTGCTACGTCTGTGCCACAGCCAGGGAGGTCAGGGAGGTTTAGATGACTTAGTATTTTAGGCTTTGCGTAGGAATACTGAACTGGAAAGGGATTCCTCGTACATTGAGTCCAGCCATGGGCATGGCAAACACATTATGTGGTCCTATTAATTCATTTATCATGCTTCAGTTTAAACACACTGGGTTTTCCTGCTCCAGCTTCCCTTGTGGAAGGGCCATGGCAGAATGTCAGCGTGCATCCCTGCTGAGTGCCTGCACTTGTTACTTTCCATCTGACTGGTTTGATCCTTACGACATGTCGCACAGCCACTTCGGTGGTTGATTATGGACTCAGAAACTCACAGGATTTGATGCATCTGATTTTGGAAATCCCTTCTGAAAGCAAAGCAGGTCTCAACAGCCTGTAAAATCTTACACTCCTGGTCACTAGAGTCTCACACCTAGTTCTTCGTGTGGGTTTTGTATCAGCCTTAGGCCTAAAAGGAAAATACTGAGCAAAAATGAAAATACTGTATTCCTGCAATGCTAGCAGGGCAGACAATTGCTGCTTCAGTGCTTTCCATACCGCAGTGCTCCACACGGCATTTAGTGTCTGGGTGAAAGCAGCTGCCAACAAGACACTCAGAACTGACAATATCAGTTAATATAAAATAAGCTTTTTGTTGTTGTTTTGAATTGTGTGTCTCAAGCTTAATGCAGAACTGATTTGGAGTTTTATGTCTCAGGTACTGATTCATTTAAATGGTGCCGTTCTCCTGTGTAGGCTTGGTTCTCCAGCTATTTTGTGTCTGTGTTCCATGATGGACCCTTGTCCACTTTGTGTGGCAGATCACGGGCAAATTGTCTCTTGGATGCTTAGTCCATGAAAAACACCAGGGATAGAAATGCAGGGGGAGTATTTTTTAATCTTGTTCATGTGTACCACAACAAACGCTGCGATTTGTCATTGTAGGATCTTGTTCTTCCTGACTTCTCAAAGCCAGGCTGCTAGGGAACAGCCTGGTTTGGTGTCTGCCACCGGTCTGGCATGTGCATGAGGGCACAGCCTTGCACTCCTGGAGTCCGTGCAGAAGTTCCTGGTCATCTCCATGAGAATCACACCCAGACTGCAGAAGATGGGTTGTTTTGTTCAAAAGAACAAGGAGCGTTTGTTGTGAAGCACAGTCAGTGCATAGGCAGGACCTTTGTTTGTGCACACAAACGTGCAAGGGACATGGTGATTATGGGTTCAAATCCAACTGCTGTCAAAGGGGACATTTTGCCCTCAGCTGAAAGCTTCCCATGTGGTCCAAGGTGAGGACAGCACATGGAGTCCTGTCCACAGGCCCACTTGATTCTCCTCCGCCTTTTCTCATGTGCCACAAGAAGCCAAGAGCAAACTTCTGGGGCAGTGCATGTCTACTAAAGAGCTGAATGACTTCTCTGGCACCCATGAACAGTGGTGCTTACAGCCAAGCTGCCCTGTGGGAGAAAGGATGTGCAGCTGGAAGGATAAGCCATCCAGGTGCTGTTACAACAAGGTGTGAGGCAGAGCCCCACGTGCCACCACTGTCTGCTCAAGGAGAGGGAGATCAGGAGGCCTGAGGAGCATTCTGTCACCCCATCTGTGAGCTGGCACATCTCTCAGGGAGTAAAATGTAGCTGCCCAGTGCTCGAGCTTGCCATGGGCTACCATAGCCTGGACCCTGAAACAAGACAGGAAGAGAGAACAGGACAGGGCAAGACAGGACAGGAAGAGAGGAGAGAGCACGACTTGTGTTGGGAGCACATCCCCAAACCTGCAGCCAACTCTAGTAACTTGTGTCTTCTCAGGGCATCAGTGAGGCCCTTCTCCGATGAGGCCCGTGGGCGCACATCAGCCCTGCAGTAGCACACACAAACCAAAAACCAGGGCCCAAGCCTGAGCATCAGGGCCCTTTCCAGAGGAAAAAAAAAGAGCAAGCTCCTCTCACAGTGCTACGCCCATCCTTTCTAACCTCTCACCTAAATCCAGGTTACCCAATTCCAACATGATTTAGCTCACAGCTGCCACTTAGAAATGCTTTCCTCATGTCACCCTTGTCTGCCCTCCGCTGTTTCCTAACCACACTGTCACATGCCTTGCATCGCATGACTAAATTGTTGGAGACTTTGGACTGGATTTACATATATAAACAAATCAAACAACACACACCTGCAGGTGCTCTGGCCTGCTGGCACTGCCTGAGCAACAGCTGCATTCCTGGACTGTGACATTTAGCAGGGCACCTCGTGTGACACAAGTGATAGCCATTGACATCAGCCAGTGTCTCTGCCCCCAAGCCTTTCTCCCATGACAATGAGGTGTGGTGAGAGAAGGCCCAGGCCCCAAATCCAGCCATCTCTGCTCCTTTTTGTGCAAGCACCTGGCATCTGTTCCCACACATGGTCCAGGAAATTCCAGCAGTACTGCAGGAGTGGCTGGGAGTCTCCATGCAGGAACTGAGATGCAGCTGCATCCTGGTTGTACACACAGGTAGCAAACACTGGGCACATTCCTGAATACTCCCTGTCTCCATCCAAGAGCTTGCAATGGGAAAGGAGAATTGGAAGGATGGGATGAGACAACAGGCACATTAGTGTCAAATCCAGACTTCCTTTGAATAATTAGCAAAGCTCCCTCTGCCTGCTGTGTTCTGATCCCCTGATTTTCCTTTATTCAGGTCACAACATTCTGCATATGGGCAAACCCCTTGTCTTTATTGTCTTTGTCACCTGAGTCAGGTGGCAGTGATGGCCCAAGGTCCCCTCTTTGTCCTTGCCATATGAGCTGTCTGAGCATTTCATCTCAGCTGTAACCTTATATACAGCTTGTTCCCATCAAGGGCCAGCATCAGACCATCCTGAGATTTGTTTGGTGTGCAGATGCCAAAGCTTGCCTCCTCACTTGAAATTTTTGACCAAAATAGCTCCAGATATGACAGACCCCAACCAAATGTGGCTGAGAGGCCAACAGAACTCCATGGAGAGCTATTGCACTGACAAACCCCAGGCATTTCTTCTGCAAGACTTAGGAAAAAGATGTAGTTAATGCCCTGCTTAGTTTCAAGGGCATATGAAGTGCTTGACCCTTTTGATGAGGTATTTTGAGTAGGACTTGTGAGGAAGTGAGGTCAATAAATGATCAGACTTGGTTTTAATATTTAACATTTTTGGGCATTGGGTGAAAAGAATTGGTAACTCCTGATGCAGGAATGAGAACACCCACTTGTTTTAAGTCAGATGTGCGTTCAAGCATTTAGTCAATTAAAACTCCAGGGCAGCACAAGTTTCATTAATAACCATCTAGTGTTTCACCACAGGATACTCTAATTGTTCCTCATCAGGAAGATGTGATCCCAGGGACAGAAAGATTAAGCTTTTAAGAAGCTCAAATGATAGCATTCAAAGCACTACCCTAAATGATAATGAGTTGCCCGTTCGTCTTGTAGGCTTCGATGGTAGCAACCAAACCACAAAACACACGCATACTGGGCAGCTGGTTCTGGGGACAGGCTTCCTCTGGGTTACAGCAAGTTGTCGGATAGCGACCTATCATGGTTTAGGGATTCCCAGTACATCAGGATACTTCGTTCTTCAATTGTCGTAAGACCCTTGGGAGCTTTGCAACCCGATACTTAATCTTCTCTCCCCTATTGAGAATTAAGCAGGTAGGAGCAGCACAGCATTGGAGCATGAGTAGTGGAAAACCTCAATGATTTATGTGATTGGGGAATTCCCATCTATGATTGGCATTGGTCCTAGGTGGCAACTCTAAATTTTACCCAATGCAGCCATCCTTGCCACATGACAGCTGTGCAGAAGGCACTGGCTATGGAGACGCCTTTGGAATTAAATCAGCAAGTGGAAGCAACAGAGATCACCAAGAGAGATCCACACTGTTTCAGGGACATCTGGGGAATGCTTTCTAAGTCAGGATTCATTTTCCCTAACCTCTAGCCACCCTGGCCCCTCCGCACTCTGCTGCTTGTGACTCAGAACACCTTTAGCCACGAGCTGTGCAGGAAAGATCTCTGGAGCCAGTGCGCAAACACACGAGAGACCAGTGTGTGAGATGCTTTCTGTCTCTTTGTTTCTCACTTTTAGAAAACCTCTCACTGCCTTATCTCCTCTGACCTCTTTTGGAGAACCAACAATCCACTGCATGTTTGATATCCATGGCACAAGCGACAAAGTAAACTGAACCACTGATAATCACAATCCCTTCTCACTGTAGCCCTGTAAGGCATCTGCAGAGCAGCTCAGGCAAGTGACGTTTGGGACCAACGCCCTGGGTGGCCTCTGAGAGGACACAGGCAAGGACAGCTAAGGTTCTCATTAGCAAGTTGCTCCTTTGGCAGGGTTGTATCCTGTGTGTTGTCTTAAACCAACAAGAAGAATTCTCCTGCTCCTTGTGTGCAGAGGCTGTAGGCAAAAGCCATGTTATAAAGATGAAGAAGAAAAACAAGTCTTCTATTGCAGTAGTGCAAATGAAAGGGAACTGAAAACAAGGCTGGGAACACAACTAATGAGCGGGAGAGTTGCAATGTGTCTAAGGGCTTGGGAAGATCTCCAGAGCTGTGTGGTGCTGTCCAGAGTCAGTGGAGCAGAGAGGACACATCCCAGTGGAGTGCTCACAGATCCATGGCACAAAGAGCACCTGGTGTGGGTAGCAACTGGAGCTGAGCATCACGGACGCAGTAATTAGCTAATTAGAAAATACAGGCTAAACACATGATAGAAGCTGATAGGAGAATACGTGACAGAAGGAAGATGAAACATTCAATCTAGATGAAGGGCAGTCATGGGAGATATTCAGAGGGGTGGGCAAATGGATCCCTCTCCATGTGCTGGTCAGCACTGGCCGACACTTGCATAACCCTGAGTAAAGGGACCTTCCTGTCAAATCCTCTCTGGAGTCCAGCCTTATAGCAGGGCAAGGCTGGGGAGGCTGGATCATGCGCTGTCCCCAGAGAAGCTGGGCCCTAGCCAGCAGAGGAGCAACTGCTGCTGGGGTGCTGATAGTGGGAGAGGCAGGCCCTGGAAGGAGCAACCACTGGTAGCACCGTGGCACTTCAGCACGTAGCACCTTGGCACCTGGCTGCATTGACTCACTGTGGCAGCAAACGTGTCCTTCTGCATTGAGAAGAACTCTGGAGATGGAGCTGCGAAGACAAGCGGCTGCAATCCCCACCAGCCAGTAGCAGCTGTGCTGCGCAGGAGGTGATGGGGGAGGAAGCCAGGCGACTCTCAGGTCAGTCCTGACAGCGCTGCAGCAGTGGAAGTCGAGCTGTTTTCGCAGGGCAGGTCAAAGTTGGACAGAAGTCAGCATTAAAGACAGATCCAGAGATAAAAAAGCTCAGATTTACATTGATTCAGTTTGCCACATCATTCACGAACACACTTTGATCTTGAGTCATCTGTTGTTATAATTACTGAGAGGTGGCTGATGCAGACGCGCTTCCCAGTGTGGCGAGGTCACTGCAGCAGGGACTCGCTCCCTCTGGCATTGACCCAAGTCTGCGATCCCATCCTTCTCTGTTCTAAGGGCTTCGTGCTGAGGGTTATCCACAAGTAGCTATTCTTTGGATATCAAACCTTGATGCACAGTCAGTTAGCTCTTTCCCAAGTGTGTGGAGCCGTCACCATGGAAAGAGGCTCTGGTCTAAGGAAGAGAGCTCATCCCAGGCAGACAAGCTACAGAGCCGTGCCTGGGGGTAGCTCAGGATCAGACAGCTCAGGTGCTTATCTGCGAGTGATTGCTGTGCCTTTTGATGTTCCCCTGCTGCTGTTTGGACAAGCCCGTTCAGGAGCTGTTCCAGAAAATCCAATCCACACTGTTAGCAGAGGAAGGCAGGATCTGATCCGGGATGGAAACATGCCTTCCATAAAACAGGTGCATTTTATCTCTTCTCCCTGCCTTGCAGCCTGCTTCCACCAGCGAGGTCAGTCCCGCTGCTCCTGCTGCTCCCTCTGCCTGCCGATGGCATTCCTATG
Source organism: Dromococcyx pavoninus (assembly GCA_033558185.1). Taxonomy (NCBI): domain Eukaryota; kingdom Metazoa; phylum Chordata; class Aves; order Cuculiformes; family Neomorphidae; genus Dromococcyx; species Dromococcyx pavoninus. The sequence goes on along the minus strand of JAUMJL010001610.1, from coordinate 49,169 downwards.
GGACAGGCCACAGCCTGCCAGCACTGTTTGTGATGCTGCCTGCAGGCTGCAGAGGACATCACAATGCCAGGAAGAAATTGCTGCTTCGTGAAAAAGGGAGAAAGGAAATCACTGGGAGGAAGGATGACAACAGAAGCAGCCTCTGACGTCTGGGGCACAAGAGAGAGCAGGTACTTTAGAAGTGCTGTCTCCCTTGAACTGGTGTGCAACAATTTTTGCTGTTGATGAAGTTTAGTCTTAATTAAAAACAGTTGTGAACTCCAAAGCATCTTCATAGAGGAGCCAGCACTGTCATTTTTTGGGTACCAACATGGCCCTTGGAAACAGCCAAGGGTAAATCCTGCTCCAGCACAGTGGCACAGGCTGATGAGAGATGGGCTTACATCTGTGTGGAGCCTGCAGGGCTGGCACTGAGACCTGTGTGTCCCTAAAGGCTGCCTGAAATAAGGATAGTGTTACTTATTCCAGAGACAGGACTAGAGCAAGGTGCAAACATCCCTGGGGGGCAGCAGGGACGAGGCAAAGGCCTGTCTCTGGACACACTGCTCACACAGGACCTTCCTTCAGTCACCACTTGAATATTGGAATACCTCCAGTAAAATGTTCCTCTCCGTTTCATGCTGGATGCCTCTCTGTCTCGGTGCAAAGGTCTTTCACCTCCTGCTCAGCTGATGAAGCCTCACAGAGGGACTGCACAGAGCATGGCGGCCGCTTGTACCTGGGGTGGCAGAGAGGCTTTGGCCTTCATGGGGAGGGAGGAGGGCTTGTAAAGAGGGGATGTTTGGGAGACCAGACGCTGCTGCATTCCTGGGGTTTGGTGTATGACATCCCACCCGTTTGAAGTTGGGAATTACCTCAGTCCTATCTGAACTTGCTGTTCTTTGTCTCTTTTCATGCCTGCAGGAGTGACATCAGAGGCTCTGAGTCACGAGCAGCTGTGCTTCACCTCTGCCACGTTAGCCCAGACGCCGTGCCCTCTGGTCTTTAGAAAAGCCTTTCCAAAGCAGTCGCTGCCACCCATGTTGAAGGGTATTTCACCAATGGATCCATCGCTGGTGAGGAAAGGAGAGGGCTTTTTGTTGGCTTTATCAGTTTGCGCTTTGCCGTATCAGTCGTTTCCATTCCACTTATTTTTCCTTCATGCAGTTTCTCTCCTAGGGCCCTCACAGCCATGTTATGTGTGATGACGGTTGCCACACGGGGATCTGACTTAAACAAATTACGTAATGAGTAGCACACAGGAAATTAGAGGATAAAGTATTTATGGGAAGAGTAATTTGAGAGAAACAGACCACTTAGTGAAGTTTGTTTCACATGCTCTGTTTGGAGGCTCTTTTGCTTACATGTCATGTAATTCCTTAGTTAGGAGAAGGAGGGATTCCCCTGGGTGTGTAACTGTAAGGTTTTTATAACAAAGCTAAAGAAGAAGCTGTAATGGGCATACAGACTTTAAAAGGCCAGGATTTCACAAGCAGAGTTCCCTGCTGGAAGTGCCAGGTTAATCCTTTCTGGTACAAGGGTCTTAGACTCTCCAAGAAGAGCCATACCTGGATTTCTTTTGCCTTGGGCCAAAATCTGACCAGCTCATTCCAGTAAGTCACAGTCCAACAAGGCCCCAGCTTGTCCCAGGCCTCGATGGATCCTTGACATCCTTGAACCTGAGCAGCAAAGTCTGGTGTATCTATGCGTGATCTAGAGCTGGATGCTACTCCCTCCCCTTCCAACCATGGTGTGGTAGCTGGGGCTGCCTAAATCATTCTGGTGCTGCAGTCCATCCGCCGCAGTGAGAGGCCAAGGGAACTGTGGGCAGTGTTGGCACCCTTCACAAGCAAACCCACAGGGATGCCAGCTGGGCAGCACCATTCTCTGTTCAGCTGCTCGAACCCTGAGTCCTGCTTCACTCCCACAATGCCCAAGTCAGCTCTGCCCACCAGGAATTAAACTTATTCCTGTACAGAATCTTCAGAATGAGGTCCCAAAGGAAGGACTGCACATAGCACTGGCCCTGCGCTGCTTTGCACTCCTCTCCTATTTCCTTTTGTCGATCTTCAGTTTTTCTAGGGCACCCTCAGCTCTCTTCTGCCTGTTTCCTGTAACAAGATGAGGGATCCCTTGCAGGCCCTGCCTGCTCACCCCTGGGTCAGCCCTTCCAGAGCAATTCTCCTGTCCCACTGCTCCCTTGTCTCTCGCCAGATCTGTGGCCACGCACAGGAGCCAAGCCCTCACTCCTGGGCAGCTCCAGCTTGTCTTCTGGATAGAAAAGAGAGAATTGACATTTTCTATCCCTTGAGATGCACAAACACTTGCTCAAGGCAAAATGTTTTCTTTGGCTTCACAGGCTTGCTCTCGTGCACGGTGTTCTTCCTCTGTCTTCTCTTCAGGTTTCCTTTCACAGCGACTCCTCCCCTTCTCTTCTCCTACCTCCAGAGATGTAATGTTGATGAATTTCTTTGTGTTACCATTTCCTTTTCGCAGCTATGTGTCAAATCTTAATGCAATGTGTCATTACTGCCTTTTGACAGACAAATATTTCCACTACTGTCAAAATTGTTGTTACGGCAACAAAGCAATTGCAGAGTCAAACCAGCCAGTTCATGTTCTTTAGGGTTCCCATCCTGTGGGAGATTGCCAGCTCTAGAGTCTTGCTCCTGTCAGACTATAGGAAATGCTAGGAAGTCACTGCTGAATGATAAGAGGCTCCACAAACTCTAACCTTCATGTTTTGCAGACATCTCCAGTGTCTGTAAACACAAATCATTAAATATGGAATATCGAGGCCTGTTCCAATTGAACTGCTGTCACTTTCTGGATGGAAGGAACATCTGAGATCACTCATCCCTGAAAATATCTCACTTTGCATTAGCATCACCAAACGGCGGAGGTATTCCCAGCCAGATCCGACCTCTGGCTCTGCAGGGATCGGCCTCACTAAAGCTCAGAGATGCCGTAACCGCCTTGCTACCAGCTCCTGGGTAGAAAAGCAAGTGGAAAAGTACCGCCAGGATGGACTTCCCTCACCCCCTCATCAAGGGCTAATTACACAACATAGCGTGCCTGCTGTCCTCCATTTCTCAAGCATCCTCTGCACTAGGGAGGGACCTCTTCGAAGTCTGCAATAGATGGAGCTGATAAAGTCAGTTCCAAGGAGCTGGTAGGTCACAGGAGGCACAGCTCAGGATAGCAGCACCAGAACTATGTCCTGTTTGATTGATCCCTGTTATTCCCGCCTCGATTGCAGAACAGATCAAAGCACCTATAAATAGTTGAGGTAACCTGTGCCCTTGGGAAGGCTGCAAGGAATACTGGGTTTTAGGTCACAAAACAAACAATTATGTGCCAAGAGGAAATTGCCCAAATATTTGCAATGCGTTGTTGCTTTTAGTAATTTCACCTTCATGGTGTGTCAGTCCCAAAGGGTCAGTTATGTTTTCAGAAGGTGCATGTTTCTGTGGTTGTACCGGGGCTGCAGTTAGCCCAGAGATGTGCCCTGCAGTCTGGCTTGGCTGTGGGAGGTGGGTGATGCAGCAGAGAAACACAGTGGTGTCCTGAGCCAGGAGTGAGTTTCACTGGGAGAACAAAATATCCCAGAAAGAAGGCAGATCCAATCTTAGAACTCTGACACAAGGCATCTCACCCAAAGAAGTGCAATTGCTTTATGTCTGATTCTCAGTTTTCAATTTACTGGGTTTTAAATAGTTTTAGGTAATAAAAGTATGTGGTACAATAGAAAGCTTGGCCCACAATTTACAGCAAAGATTTTCCTGGCTCACCCTGCCAGCACGCACAGAAAACAGTGCTCACATAGGAAACCACAGATCACATTGTCCATGTTGTGTGTGGAAAGGAATTTGGGAAGCATGGCATGTCCCCACAGTGCCAGCATCTGAGCAGCGAGGAGGTGCTGAGCCACGGAGCCAGTGTCTGGGCAGCAGTGGGGCACTCCTCTTCTGGGACCAGAGAGCCCTGGGTGGGGAGGGGACAGAGCAAGAGGCCTTGTGCTGCTCAGCCTGTTTAGCCACACTGGGCCAGCCGTGCACCGGAGGCAGTGGCCTCCTCCAAGGTGAGCAGTGCTGCTTCCCAGTCGAGCCATCGTAACGTGGAGAAAGGTGATAAAGAGTAGCCCAGTCCATGAAACTGTGTTTACTCATAGCACCACACTTGGGCGTGTGTGACTCTGCCAGCCTCTGCTTTGAGGCCTGCTGCTGCAGATGCTTCTTTCAATATTTGGGTTTTTTCCTTGAGCTTTCTTGTGATTCATGGGTTATTCTGCTAGGAAACAAAGGCAGGAGAAGGCCGTGTGTGGGGAGAGCCCTGATTATGGGAAGGAAGTGTTTAGCAGGTGACATCCAGAGCTCCCCATTGTAGCCAGCCCTTCCCTGCCAACAGGATGTGCTTCTGCTTGAAGTTTGTTTGGAAAGCTTTAAAAGTGCTTATTAATTGCCTTGCATAGCCCCGCTGATAGAGGAGGAACACTCTGCAGTGTAAATATGCTCCATTGGTACACTGAGGATTAGATAACAAGGCCAGGCTCATGCCTCATGTCGGGACATGGCTCCTCACCACTGCAGCCTCCATCTCCAGAGGCCTTGAGTTGTTCTTTCCCCATTATTCATAGTGAGTGGCTTCTGTGTTGCAAAAATGACATGTGAAATGTGTACACTTGGCATCTCTCTGATCAGTTTTCTGTCCCAGCTGTAGCACTTGACAGAGAGCTCTGAAATCCACCCAGCCCGGTCCATCTGTGTCAGTTAACAGGAGTTCCCATCTTCCACCAAAAGCTTGCCTGGGAAGGGAAAAGAGTGACCGACTGTTGTAGAAACACAGTTCTTCTATTGCAGGGCCTGTCCCGTGGCTGTCGGTGCTGATGCAGGGAGCTGGGAGCCATAGCAGAGTCTCCAGGAGGACAGGGAGGTCTCACAACACAACAAAAGGGAGTGGAGCCAGAAGCCAGATGGGATAACACTCCTGAACCAGAAAATGTAAGAGATTGATTTTTTATGCAAGATAAAAGCACACTGAGGTAGCTGAAGCCAGCCTGAGCTAATGGGGGCATAGTGGGGCAGGGGAGGGGTTGAATGGGGAAATGGAAACATGACTGCTAGGGAGAATGGGAGGGTTTCAGAGAAGATGTGTTCTTCGGGCAAAGGTTCAGGCCAGGGGAGAGGGGATGCCAGAGAGAAAAGTATGGAGCTCTTGTCCCAGCCAGCTTCCTCCATGTGAGTCTTGGCCATGTTTACGACTGGTTTGCCTTATCTGTAAGACATGCCCCTCTGTCTGCTGCTCTGTGTAGTCAGCTTTTGGATCTCTGTGAAAGCACAGAAAAGATGGGAGCAAAGACATTTTATCTCAGCAGCACTCCTTGAAACATCACAGCCCGGGTCTGCCAAGAAATTTAGCTTTCCTTGCACACATCCTGGACACAGTTGCCTTTCGTCATCCCTCCACCGGGCCTGAGTGCCCTGAGACTGTGACCCAGCTGACTCTGAGAAGAGTGTCTGGCAGCCGTGCTCCTTTGGCACCTGCAGCATGGTGAAGTGCCATGGAGTGACTCAAGGAGATCAGGGTTGGGTTTTCAGAGAGGAGAGAGCCTGGCAGTTAGAGAAGGTGGCCAAGGGAGCAGCAGGGGCTCATTTGTCACTCAGTTGATAACACTGCTGTAGAACGGAGGGCATGAATGTCACTCACACTCGAGTCATTTGCAAATAACCAATCTAAAGCAATCTATCCCTTGTGAGTTCTCCTTCAGGTGTAGGCAACCTCCAGGTCCTGGCTGGGTGGGGGATTTCCTGTCTGCGTTTAGTTTGTACCTCTTCCAAGGCTTGCAGTTTGCCGGGAGGTTCCTGTCTTCCATTAACACCTGATGGATGTTTAACTCATTCTTAATTTTATGACTTGGGGAGTGAGTCCTGACTTCTGCAGCTGGCAGGGTTCAACCTGGCAGCTGGACCTGTGCTGTCTTCTCCTGGCTGCTGTGAGCCAGAGGCTTTGCTCAGTGTTGCTTTGCCGAAAACTGCCTTGATAGCATGGAAACGGAAACCAGACAGAAAGCAAAGGAGCAGTGCGGGAGCGTAGCTGCCAGCTTAGCTGTGTTCATTTGCCAGCAGGCTGTGTGAGGCCTGGCATTCCTTCTGCAGACTCTAAAAGGCACCCTACCCCCTCCCAAATAGAAAGTAAAACTCATTAAATCTTCCCAGTCTGCACACGGAGCTGCTTCGAATGAGGCTGGAGCAGTGGCACTCTGGGAAAGCACAGTGAAGGACCCCAAATCTTCCCTTCTCCTGGACACATGTGAGGTGCCAGCGTTCCAGAGGTCACGTAGTTGGGGTATATTCAGGAGTAATATGGAGCCAGCTTAACCCAACTCCCAATCATACAAGGTCAGCAAGGTCAGCTGCAGCAACCCTCTCAGGAGCAAGCGGGCCGCAGGAACGCGCTGGCTTTCAGACGTGAGCAGAACGGGCACTTCGGCTCCATCCACTTGCAGTCGAGCAGCATTTGCACCAGTCTGCAGGGGCTGCATCACCTTGGAAGTGCTGCTCTTATTTTTCAGTCTGCCTCACAGTCTCACGGGCTGCGTGCAGATACATTTGAAATATAGCTGCTGTGAGTAGTTAGATTCAAAAAGCTATGGTGAGATGGATGTTTTTGTAGAGGAGGGACCAAAAACCCAAAGAAAATACTGCCTTTTGCATCAACCCAAAAGCATGTTTTCAACAGAGGGAAAGGAAAACTCATAAAAAATTCGTGTTGACCAAAATATTTCCTTTTTTCAGCATCTAATCCTAGCTATTTTCACCATGAACATATTTAAAAAGGAAAAAATCCAAAGGGTTTCCCTAAAAAGAAATGAAATTATATGAAAATGAAATGAAATGAAAATGAAGTGTTGCTCCCTCCTAGTCTCTGACTCAGCCAATGCACTTGCCAAATTCAGCTGTGATCCTTATTTCCTGAAGGTGCGTAAACAATCCACCAGATTAAAATAATATTAATGCACCCAGTGGTATTTAAATACATTCTTGCCAGTTTGTTTTCAAGCTTCACACCACAGGAAAGATCTTTCTGGTTTTGACTAATATTAAACCAGTGGCTTCTCAGGAGAGCAGGCACTTTTTCTTCAAAGCTGTGGGTTCGCTGTGGCAGGGATACACTGGTCCTTATAGAAGGGCCTTTGAGGCACTCAGAGGGCTTTCATTTGGCCTGCAGCCATGGCAGTAAATTTTAGTTAGAGTTCTAGGCAGTGTAAAGCCATGGATGTGTGTGTCCATACACGTGCAAAATCGTGTGGTGTCCAGTTCTGGAATCCCCAGCATAAGAAGGCTATGGAACTCTTGGAACGAGTCCAGAGGAGGCCACGAAGATGATCAGAGGGCTGGAGCACCTCCTGTATGAGGACAAGCTGAGAGAGTTGGTGTTGTTCAGCCTGGAGAAGAGAAGGCCCTGGAGAGACCTTAGAGCAGGCTCCCAGTACTGAAAGGGGCTCCATAAAATCTGGGGAGTGGCTCTTGATCAGGGAGTGCAGGGATAGGACCACGGGAACAGTTTTCAACTGAAAGAGGGGAGGTTGAGATGAGATCTTAGGGAGAAATGTTTTCCTGTGAGGGTAGGGAGGCCCTGGCCCAGGTTGCCCAGAGCAATGGTGGCTGCCCCATCCCTGGAGGTATTCAAGGCCAGGTTGGATCCCCTGATTGAATGGGAGGTGTCCCTGCCCATGGCAGGGGGTGGAACTGGATGGGCTTTGTGTCCCTTCCCACCCAAACCATTCCATGGTTCTGTGGTTCTGTGAAAATGCAGCTCTGAGGTGCAGTGTTCCCATCATGTGCCATAAATCCATCTCCAGGACACACTTCAGGCTTGTATCATAAATACACTGTTGATACGAACTCAAAACGAGGTGATATTTTAAGCACCACCTTTTCTCAAGCCCCATGTGAAGTTTTCAAAACTTCATGTGATAATGACGATAACAAAATGCTTCTACAAGGCCCCTCTTGGAATGGATTTCCTAATAGTGCAGGGAAGAACTGGAAGGCAAAGGCTGGCGGCATCCTCCGTATGTGAGCCCACGCTGCCACGTCTGATTTGGTCGGCTCACGGAAGGGCAGTGGGAGGGCTGGGATCTGTCCAAGCAGTGCAGAGTTCTCCAGCGCCTTTATTCCCACAGACCAGGCAGCTCCCCCCTGCCAATGGCGATGGGACCCAGTCCACACAAAACAAACCACAGCAGAAGCTGTGATTTTACAGAATCCCTCCTACTGCCAAAATCTTACCGGAGGTTGCTCACCATTTACTCAATAGACAGAGCTTGTCTGTGCCCGCTTGGCCTTCTGCCAGGCACATGCTGCTTCCCATTGCTCCAACATGCCAACTGTCTTCTGAGATGTTACAGGAACCCAGCTTGTGTGATGCCAGCTCCTTCCTGCCTAATTCACATTCTGCTTTGATCCAGAAAACTCTGAGCTGGCAGGAGCTCTCCTGTTCTCTTGTCTGGCTGAGGTGTTGGAGGGGCTGTGCACAGGCCACATGAACAACACTGTCTTCAGGCCATGACTTCAAGGTGGCCCCATTTCTCTCTTCATTAGGATGCTTTTCCATCACACCAGCAACCCTCTCTCTCTCCTCTCTCTCTTGTTCTTTAGACAAAGAATGAACTGATGAAGGGTTGAAACTCTGGCTCTGTGCTTACTGTGTCCGAGGGGCTGCTGTGCAAAGCATCCATGTGGCACACATGTGATTTAGGACCTTTTCAGAGAGAGGCCATTGAGAGTGGGGATTTCTCTCCCTCTGTTTGTTTCCTGAGGAGTCAGGGACTTAGATGTTTCTTTGCGGCCTGGTCAGACGGAAGACACACACAGCCTCGAAATCCACAGCGAGAGATGCAGGGGCAAAATGACTGTGGCTTCATGCTGCAAGAACGCTCTCCCTGCTGAGCCTCCTCCTTCCTTGCAGGCCTCTGGCAGGTTTGGGTCATGGGCACCACACATGAGCAGAGTTCAGGCCGGCCCCAGAGCTTCAGTCAGCTCAGGCATGTTGCCGAGTGCCATGCGCAGCAGGCACATCTTCACCAGCATCCTCCAAGGAGGGGGGCACTGCTTTCCCCCACTGGCAAGGAGGACTGGAGGGAAGGAGAGGCTTTGGCAAAAGGCAGGCATTCTCTGTGCAGTTCCTGGTCTCACAGTGACTTCTGGATGCTGCAAGTGCTGTCATCTTCTCAGAGATGGAAGGATGTGCTGCGTCATCAGTGCTGTTGCCCTGACACTTAATTTGGGAGATTCCTCAGGGAAATAGAGACGCAAATCTGTGAGTAATAGGTATTTGTAGATAGGTCAATCCTGAAGCAGCAGGTACCTGACAGCAGCTGTTTTGACTGATGTGCTGTTGCGTACCAAGAAGCAACAGGGAAGAAAGAGTAACAGTCATTGAACAGTTAACTGCTCAATCAGAAATCATCACAAACCTCTGATGAGGAGCTGGGAGCATCAGAGGAACGTTCAGACAGGAGCTGAAGGCCGAAGAAAATCACCGTATAGCCAGCCCCATCATGGAAGTGACATTTCAAGGCTGAAAGCAGAAATAGGGGGAATTTTTTACTTGGTCTTTTCTGCTGAGGTCAAAGCAGGAGGTTTACAGAGCAAAGGGCAGACGTGACTCAGGCGTATGTGAAACCACCAGGAAATGGTCTCGAGCCCCACAGTAATTGCATCAGAGAACTTCACCCGCAGCACTCACATGCTCTGTGTGTGAATAGGAGGAGCACTCGGACAGCCAAGTCAGTGATCTGTATGGATGATGCAACCAGCCCCAGTGCACATCCAGCATGCTTCAGATAAAGGGCTTCTTTTTGAAGTCTTCATGCGTCTGACGTAGCCACTGTAAGTCCAGCTGCACCTGTGGACTTGCACAAAATAAACAAGTGTAAGTGGTGACACTTTGGGTCATTGGGACAGCCCTTCAAGGCCACTGACTCAGCCATAGCCAGAAACACTGCTGGCAGGACCACTCGGTGGCATCTGTCATTGGGGGAACAGTAATGCAGAGTCCTCAGGGCTGCACAGAGATGTGATGCCAGGCCACGTGCGCAGTCGCACAGCCTCATCTTTGACTCCCTGACACAGGGAGACTCTGGCTGAGGGGTGGGACATGGCAGCATCAGTGATGCATCACTCTTCAGCATCCCGGCTTCACTTTAAAAGCAAGCCAAGCCAACAGAAGTCTGCACTGCATCCAGGTGCAGTGGCTGTGGTGGGAATGCCACCACCACCACACCCAGGCGACCAGGGCAAAGCGTGATCTGCCAGTCCTGGGCAGGCTCAGTTACCCCCTTGCCCTTTGGACACACACTCGCATATGTGGGAAATCAGCAGCCACATGGGCTGGAAACCCTAGATAAAAGGTCTGCTCTTGGATTAAGGTGTTGAATATACCATTGGGAATGACAGGATAATCCCCCTGCTGAAAGCCTCAAGCCTCTAGATGGAAGGTACTTGTTATCCTTCCTATACAGAGCAGAGCGTGGGGACCAGAAGCAGCAGTCACTCTCTGTCACAGTGGTTGCAGGCTGGGGCAGACCTGCTCGACTAAAACTCCCATCAATCCGTGCCCCGCAGACCCCACTCCAGGCCCCGTTAGCTCTGGCGCAGCAGCCAGCGCTGTGGCCGGCACTGCACATGAGTTCCAAAATGCTTGGAAAGGGCAAGTAGCTTGGTCCTGCCGGGAAGGGGGGTGAGTAATCAGCTCCCTGCAGCAGAGCCTGCTCGGAGTGGAAGCTGTTGCCCAGCCATGTCCCCCTTCCTTCCCATTGAGGTGCACAGCGTGCAAGATGAAATCAGCCCCAGACAGCTTATGACAACAGCTGAGTGTAGGTGTCTGGGAGACTTCAGCTAAATAATAGAGAAAGTTTGCTCTTATTCCCGCGGATTTCCTGGAGTGATGAGTGAGCCTGGCGTGTTTCTGCCATACCTTTGGCATGTGCTGTGCATCTGGGCAGGCTGACGTGGCCTCGTCCAAGCAGTTCCCGTTAGGAGTGCTGGCTCTGTCCTCCCCTCTGCTGACCCACTGCTCTGTGTGTTCACTGGGCACCCGCTGAGATGGCCACGCTGGAAGGCTCCAGGGAGAAGGAACCTGCCTGGAGAGCATCCTGAGCCCTTTGCTCATCCACCAGGCATCCTCTAGCCACCTGGGAAAATGCTTTCTCACCAAGAGATGTTTGTGAAAACAGCTCCCCCAGAAAGAAACCAAAACCCAACCCTCCCGACAAATAATCGGCTTTCTGAGTTTAAACCTTTCCAGCAGTCAATTCCAGTTCCTAGTGTTTGTGTGAGCAGAGAGACCCACTGATACATTTTGTATTGGAAAATGTGGAAGAGAGCATTTGGTTTATTTCCAGATCTGTTTTTCCCATTTGATGCTTTCAGACAGCTTAGAAACCTTTATCAGATATCTCAAACCCTTCTGTCTGCCACTCACACCTCAAGTGAGCTCAAGCACACTGATAATTCTGGTCAGATAAAGCTTTTCATTCAACCTGGGTGATTTTGTGTTAACTCCTTGATTTACGGAGACATAAGTAAACAAGCAGACATCCGGTCACCTTGCAGTGAACTCAGGAGCAGTGATCTAACCAAAAAGAGTCATGAGAGAAGAGGAGCGGGGAGGGGATGGTAGGGCAGCCCAGCACCCGAGCTTGTCTGCAGTCTGGGAACTCGGTGCACGTTTCCCAGGAGCCCCACAACCAGAGACCTTGGTTCCAGATCCACAAACACAACGTGCATCACTGGAGTTTGCACAAACCCAGGAAAGGAAGTTGTATGGAGGCTGAGCAAATCAAGCCACTCATCTACAGAGGTTGCACAGTGGATCAGCAGCAAAACAGGTCTTTGAACTTGGTCCAGCACTCTCCCTCTTGGACTCTGTTGGTTCTGCATCAGGGAGTGGAAAGACAGGTCCTCAGGTTGCAGATGTGCCACCACAGCGCTGAGTGGGAGTTTGGAAGGTTTGAACCCAGGTGGACACAGCACTGGTTCCAGCACGCTGACAGGGAACCACTGTGAGCACTCAAAGAGGATGTGCTGGAGCACAGAGCCTATGTTGGCCATGCCCTCCTGTGGGTACGGGCTCACCATATGCATCCCCGGAGCCGGCACAGCCCTTCCCATAGAGCCCGGCCCTGGCTGCGGTGTGTGCAGCGCAGGGTGACCCGACTGCCTGCTCTGCCTCGGGAGGGAAATACACTCTTGTAGTCCAAGCCCAAGTACCTTTACGAGCTCCTGTTGCAGACAAACTTAAGTCTTCAAACTGTGCCAGCTGCTAAAACTGTTTTAGGTTGAGCATATCTAGATGTAGATGCCAGGAGAGGGAGCTGCACTATAGCTGTTTGCCTGCAGCTTTGTTTAAAACCAGAAGCAACTGTCTAGTTAGCTTGGAAACCCTTCCACTGGGGTGGCTTCCGTAGCTGCAAGGCTGGGGTTTCCAGCCCGTAGCTCAGGGCTGCTCCTCTGGTTTCCGTGCCACGTGAGGGAATACCAGGACCTCTGGTGGCCACGTTGTGAATGCAGCTCTGTGAGCAACGGGACTTCTGGTAGCAAAGCTCCGGAGACGTGCCTGAGGATAAAAAGTCTAATTCATCACCTCGCAGCGTTCTCCTTGCCAGCCCCGCACCCACCTGTGCCACTGGGAGAAGCGTGTGCCCTGCAGCACTCCCGCTGTGCCTTGCAGCAGCATTTTGGGGGCTGGAAGTGTGCGGGTGAGAGCCAGGGTCCCCAGGAACGCAGAGGGCGGCTTTGGGCTGTCATCACCCCACCTTGCCTGTGTCGTGGGGAGTGATATGAAGACTGTGCATTTGGCTGTACTTAGGGCTTGGTTTAGGCTGAATCTGTGAGTGTTCAGCGTGAGAACTTCTCACCAACTGGGGTGCAGGAAGGCTCATACTGAGAGCTTAAACCAGCACACGTTGCAGGACTCCTCTAATTAGTGGGGCAGCCCCAGTTCTCCTTTGCCTTTGGACCGTATATGTATCTGGGAGCTGATGCATCCAAATTCAGGATGGATTTACTGGTGTAAGTACACCCCACAGAGCCCATAGAGTCAGAGATGTGAGCATGCTCCAACCTGGCCCTTCCTCCACCGAGGTGGCAGGGATCCTATTTTGCACCTATTCCATGTCTTAAGCTGCAAACAGCAGCTCTGCAGAGCGTTTGTTCCAATCCACTTCATTCTGAGAGGTACGGACAGACAAAAAAACCTGGATAGGTCAGGTACAGAATGAATAAGAAAGGTCTTTCGGGTAACATTTCTGGAAATATGTTAAGATACAGGCAACAAATCTGTCTGGAGGGTGAGGAGTAGGAGGGTGGGAGTTCAGGAGGGTGGGAGTTCAGGAGGCAAATTTATAGTGATGAAAGCTTCTTCTTAGACCTGTGTGCTTCCAGAAGCTGCCTCCCGCTCTGTTGGAAGTCTGGAGCCAGCACAATTGACAAATGCTTAAGAACCAGCCCTGTCGTCGGCCCCAGCAAGGCCCAAAGGGAGAGGCGAAGAGCAGGCTGGTTTCCCATTGTGGATGCAGAACCTGCCACCTCAGGCTCACCATGTGGCTCCTTGGTGGAAGACAGGGTGTTTATATATCTTTGGCTGCACCAGACAACTCAGCAGCCATCAGGGGAGTTCTGGGAACGCCTCATTCATGTGAAACTCAGAAGAGAGACCTCTTGCTCTCTAGATGTGGGGCATGGGCCTCCTGTGCTGTCCTGGGCGAGGACAGAGCCAGGCACATCTCTGTGCTGCCCAGCTGGTTGTCTTGGTAACTCTTCTTGTCATAGCCAGGGACTTGCATTAAAGTCAGCCTGCTCTGCCCTTGCCTAATGGAGATGCAGCAAAGGAAGGGTCAGCAGTGGTTCATTCCTGCAGCGTGGGCCGGGCTTTGTGAGCTGTGTGCCAGCTGGTGAGCACCTCGTTCACCCAGGCTGTCAGATAGTCTCAGCACCACGGGTCAGCCCGGAGATACCGATCTGCTGATGTGCCTGGGGGAGCCCCAGCCTCAGGTCCCACCATCTATCCTAGCTGGTTCCTTTTCCTTGGTGCTTACTCTCACGAGCCTGATCTGACCCTCTCTGTAGTGCTGGCCCCAGAGCACATGCTTTCCCATGGGTCTTCCCGTGTGTAAGTGCACTGGCCTGAAGAGCAGCGGCTCTTCCTGACCAGCACGACTCTCTCTCCTGTCGAGCAGGCCGTCTGCCTGTGATTTATGATCCTGCTTCACATGCTGCCTGCGACCAACCATCAGTGACCACTGACTGCCCCGCTTTGCCCACCATTTCAGCCTCAAGGTGCAAAACTGCACCGATGGTATTTCAGCCTTGGCCTGACCCCCACATGAGCCTCAGGATCCAGGTCCGTTGCATCACACTTTGCTCCCAGTATGATGCCCTTTATCCAAAGCAGTGTCATAAGGTTAGTGTTTTCTTATAGAAGTGGTAGGAAGTGATCACAGGCTTGTCCAGACCCATTCTGTGCATCTGAAATGCTATTTCAAATAAATGTCATGTTCTGCGCCTGCTTTGTGAAGCAAAGGAGATGATATGTACAGAAAAAACAACAGCCTTCACAGCAGGGCTAATTTTATTTAGCAGAGTGGTTTATAATGCCGTGGCTCATGACAGAGATTGACCATGTAGGCACTGTGTCACTATCCAGGGACATGGATTCAGCACTTCCCTCACAGAGAGAGCCTGTGGTTTTACAAAAGTCAGTTTAGCTGGATCACGTGACAGGAGAGCTGCAATATCTCCAGTGGGGACAAGAGCTGTTGATGTTCCTTCCCAAAGCCCGTTTCTGCGGAGTTGCTGGCGAGGCTGTGCAGGGATGATGTGGGGTGTAGAAATGAGTAAAGGGTGTAACAGAAATAAGCAGTATGGCAGAGATCCAGCCTCACAGGTGAGAGGGACAATGAGCATATAAAATACATTTCACTTCACAATGGAGCCGTGCTACAGGAGAGAAGTGTACGTGTCTGCCATCACCAGGAGAAAAGGTTCTGTTTCTCTTCCCATGTCTCTTGGAGGCTGAGGGAGGAACTACCCTGCGGGACAACGGCAAACCTTGCTCATGGGATGGATCGGTTCAGCGAACAGCATGGCCAGGGGAGCGCAGTGGTTAAACAACCTCTGTATGGAAGCACCCAACCTGCCCTGAGCATCAAGTCCTGTTCACGCCATGAACATGGACCTTGCTGGCAGCTGGCAGAGGGCTGGAGCACACAGCTGTGTTTCATGGGCACCCACACCCACCATACCTGAGCACCACACGGGCTGGGATTTCACTGCTTGGCAACCAGTTTCCCCCCTCCATCAGTCCCCAGCCTCTCCCCATTCAAACTTCCCCTTATTCCTGTAGTTTAGAGAACAGGAGACATTCTTCTATTAAAGGATTTACCAAAAAACTATTTCTTAAGCCTGTGTGCATTGCTGACCGCTGTTTTCATTTTACTTTCTAGGAAGAACTTCACACAAACAAGATTTTGGCACTTTCTGAGCTTGCAGATGACCAGCGCAGGCAGACGCTGCGTAACACAGGTAAGGCTGCTCTGGCTTCCCAGAAGTCCCTACTTTGCCAACAACTGACCCACAGAATAGCGTAGCAGCCATCTGAAAGAGATTACAGAGGGTTTCCATGTTCAGGCCAGGCAGCACTGCATCTTTCCTGAAACCCCTCGCACTGAAAGCGTGTGTGCAGGGACCCATGCTGCCTCATCTGGACATGGCACACAAGCACCAGCGGTGGCCTACAGGTGGGCTGTGTTGGTCAATAATCAGCATTGCTTGCTTCTGCTCTTCACTCCTGGCACTCTTGTGCTGTTTGCCTGTATCAGTGTCAGCGTGCGCAACAAGCACACCAGAAATCTGTGATGTATTTACCTCCTCCTTGCCATCAGTGGCTTGCTTTGACAAAGAGACTATATGGAAAGGATCCAAATGCTGGGCAGAGTGAGGAAAAACACGCTGCATTTGTGATGTGCCAATCATGACAGGACAAAAAAAGATTCCAAAGAGTTAAGAGTAAATCTGATTTTTATGACGCAGCCAAGAATGCACAGGCTAAGTGAACACCTTCCAGGCAAAGGCCACCCCTTTGGCAGTAACACAATTGTAATCCAGACATCTCCACAACCAGCAAATACAGCACTAGGGTGGTGCAACAAAATAATGAACAGAACAGGTTTTCTCATTGGGAAAAGCACTTTGAACAGGCCTGTTTGAAACCTGTTTGTAACCAGTTTGGCTGTCTACCCCACTACCTACCCCACCTAGCTCTCTCCCCCTTCATTTTTTGCAATTTCAAACATTTTGAAATTGTATCCAAAGGGAAGACCTGCCCAAGCATAACACTGCAGAGAATGGCCACAAAAAGTCTTGCACCCTACTTTGGGAGCAGCACTGATGTCCAGCTGGGGCTGCCAGGTTAGCAGCTCCTGCTCAAGATCAGACCAAGCCATCAATCCCGTGCCTTGTACTTCCCCAGACCGAGGCTGTACTTAACACTTTTTTCAGGTGATCCCATCTCATCTGTGTAAGGAAAAGGTTTCTTTATTTTCCCCATTTTCCCTTCTGCCTACTCTACAGAGGCACACTCTCCTCCTGGGGCATGAAGAATGTGTATAAATGTCCCTTTATTTCTCCCTACAGCATTTTGAGGGACCTCGCAGAAGGGCACCCAGAAGACAAAGCAAGAACATCTGGGTGGGTGCACAAGGTGCGTAGAACAGACAAAGTGCCTGCAAGGTCACAGATCACCTAGCGGGACACGGGGAAGGAAGAGCAGATTCCCTTGCTGGCCCAGCTCTGCAGGGCACACCAGTGCCCCTGGCTCTCCACATGTCACAAAGCCACGAGGCTTCCTGACACCACTCCTCCTCACTGAAGGATACAGCCCTTCCTGGGAAAAGCACTGGTCACAGGACAGCAGACAGCGATGGGGGGAGAGGTTCAGGCCGAAATGAACAAGTCCATCTGTCTTGTCCAAGCACGGCAAGACAAACCATCACTGGCTCCCTGGGGTGGTAGGAAACAGTAGCACCACACTCGCACGAGAGCCAGGTACCAAAGCTGCCACCTTTACCAGGGCTCATAAAAAGAGGCGCTTTTAAAACTGACTTTCCAAGACACACAGGAAGGAGCTCCCATTCCCTCAGGTAACAGTGCTGGTCACTGAAGCACTCAGTGTAAATTCAAACTCTTCAAAAGCGAGCATGTCCATCCTCCCCCCTCTTCTGCTGAAGTGCCTTTATAACAGCATGAGGGTAGGTACTGCCTGGCAGGCCCCACCATAGCCCTGGTTACATCCCAACACCCCAGTGATAACAGCCCCAGCCCATGGCATATCATTACCTTCATCTGCCACCCTAGACTGGCTCTAGGCAATTTTACCTGCCTATTTAAATGCATGTTGTTCAAGCAGGACAAGAGAATTAAGTCAATGAGCACTGAGTGGCCAAACCTATTTTTATTACCAAAAATGAAATCAATGCACTTACCATATTAATTTTTTTCTTTTAAAATTTTGTCTTTTATTCACTCTTCAAGAGCCAATAAGTTATATAAATCATAGCAGTTTTCATTTCCCTACTGAAGTAGTCAACAAGGTTTATATTTATTTTTATGCTGACTGGGTAGCACATCAGATCTTTAGAAAGAGTGCATCAGTCTTTGTTTTTCCATAGCGATTCCTCTGAAAAAGGCTACCTCGCTTGTGCAGCTTCCCAAGAAACCTCTCCTGTGCTGGTAGTGGAGCACTGCGGCTCCCTGGGAGGCTCCGGCTGCAGCCATGCAGGTGTCAAGGCACTCGGCACTGGGCAGATCCCTTTGCTCCCAGAGAACCAGCCCACGAGGCTGGTGGAGTGGCCGCCACAAGCCGGAGCCACCCCTACCCTCTGCCTCGCCACTGCCCTTGCAGTGGAGCTCCATGCTGGAGGCAGGGGCAATGATTCCAGCTGACAGATGTTAAACCAAATACTTTTGTATTTAATTAACAGTTCCAGCAGGTCAAAACCAGAGAAAAATGCACAGAACTTCTGTCGATGACAATAAACTGAGGCAGCAGCATTGTCATCCCCATGCTTTAAACAGTGTCTAAAGCAACTTCTAAACAAGGACAATTTGGGATACTGATGTACAACTTAAAACAGTGATTTTTGTTTGCTTTACCTAGCGTGAAGGGGTTTCAAACACTTCAGTAACTTAGAACTAGTCCCACAGTTGCCATTTTCCCGTCTGCTTCTCCTAAGCAAATGCTTTTCTTTGCATACCAGTAAGAGATTTTTTCGCCAATAGCAACACAATCTCATTTTCATGGTAACACAACAGCATTCTAGTCTTGCTCCTCTTCATCTCCATCCTCATCTTCATCCCCTTGATCTCCGGATTCAATGTCATCTTCATCTTCATACTGAAATCAGAAAGATCCATTGTGAGCAGTAACATCCCTTACTCTGATCCAGTCTTTTGAAGGCAAATGCTGAGGGAGTGGAGATGGCTGCTAATGTCTTCTGGGGAGAACTTAGGCTCAAAGGGTTCCTTGTTTACACTTACAGGACCCCCATTTGCTACCAAAGCCTTACATTCCTCTCATTAAAGTGCTATTCCTGCAGCTGGGACTAAGCCAGGCAACTGCCAACCACCCACACGGAATCCTTCCTTCAAGGACTGTTGCTTAAATGGCAGAATGACTGCTTCTTGATAGGAAAGCCAGGCTGTAGCCTGGTGCTCAGCCACAACTGGAGCACAGCAGCTGGCTGTATCCACTTTAGAGCCACACATCCAGCTGCGAGTCACAAGGACTCTTCCAAGAAGCGGATCAGAAGAGGAGGCTCCCAGAAAGTGCCCTGATAGCCCACAGCCCTGCTTATGCAGCAGACAAGAGCTTTCTATTTATCACTTGTATTATCTGTGAAACAACCCTTAGGATAACAACATGGCCATTATCTGCTTTCTAGTGGGCAGCCAGGATGAGCTGCAGCAAGGCCAGGCACGTGGTCAGGTATCGTCCCAGACCCACACGTGACCAGTAGCTTTCCTCAGAAGAGTCTGGCAGCCCTAAGCTGAATGCTTCTTTCAAGAGGCAGTTGTCCTCTTTTTTTAGTGGCTGCCAACCTAAGTACAGAAAGCAGCTCTGGTCCATTAAGCAGTTCTCTGTGCATAGAAAGGGACCTCAGATTTAGTGGGTCAGGTACTGCCACACCCAGCCTGCTCAGACCTGCCTTGGACCGAAAAACTCGCTTGACCCATAGTTTTACTTACTGATGCACCAAAATCCTTCAGTCTGCTCTTCATTACAGATAACTTCTGATCCTGGTCAGCCAAAAGCACCAGAAGATCATCCTGCTCTTTCTTGGATTCTGCCACTTCTTGCTGAAGTTTATTTTTCTCATCTTGCAAGATGGCAACTGTGCTGCTGGTTGAATCCAAGTGCTGTTTCAGTGATTCTTTTTCCTCAGAAAGGGTTTTGACTTCACTCTTGCAACAGGAAAAATCCCAGACCAAGTTACACCATAAGCATGGGAATGGCTGAAGCCTTGTTTCCTCCAAATATTCCATATGCTACCCATGAAAGCTCCATCCAGCCCCACCCAGTGCCCTGTGCATTGCTTCCACACACTTCCTTACTCAATCTGCCCTCACTACCAAACAGGAGTAAGGGAGGTGGAAGTCTTAGGTGCAGCTGTCTTCATCCCAGCCAAACAGGATTGTCCATATCAGAGTAAAGCTATCTCCTAGGCTGCCCTTACCAACTCTTTAAAGGCAGACAATGCGTACATTTTTCAGGTGAAAAATGAAGGAGATGGCATTCAGCTTCCCCTGCATGGCGGAGGGGGTGGAACTAGAGGATCTTTACAGTTCATTCCAACTCAAACCATTCTATGATTCTACATAGCCTGAAACACTGGAGGTGCTGAGGAAACACCCCACTTCCACCCAAAGCCTTTCGTGTTGCAGAAGTCCTGCTAACTGTTGGCTGAGTACTAAGAGACTTGGTTTGGTGGTCACCCACTACCAACCTTCAATTCCCTTATCTCTTGCTCAAGTCTTCCCACCAGCTCAGAACTGTCTGTTGCTGCTGCACTGCTGTCTCCCAACACAGGATCCACAGCTGCATTCTGTGGACAAGAAATGCAGTGTCAGAGCACGGAGCACCTCTCAGACAGAGACAACAAGCTAAGAGGTTGTACAGTCAGGTGTGGAATTTGAAAGCATATTTTCATCTTACAGCATAGCCAAGGGGTGGTAGTTACAGACATCCTGTGCTGCAAGGCATCAGGAAACAGATCTGTGCTTCCCAGGGTCTCAAAAAACACATATGCATAGGGACAGTTCTCCTTAACACAAGGTACACAATTCCACAGAGACTGTTCGTTTTTTCCTAGGCAGACCCTGTGTATTAGAGGCCACCAGCCAGCACTCCAGCACTTCTCAAGTACCTAAGAGGTTTTTTTACTGAGCTAAATGTCCAATCTTTGTATGGGACTACTGAAACCAGCAACAGTTTAGTTCCAGCCAGCCCTACCCAGAGGTATTTCCAAAAGGTGGCAGCTTTCAGCTGAAACTGCAGCACAGCATGAACTGAAGGTGATTGCTCCTCCAGCTGTACCGGCTTTAAGCTGGAGCTCTAGGGAAAGCAGGACAGCAGTGAGGTGGGCTGACACCTGCTGGCAGCCTAGAGCACTTCCCTGTGCTCCTGCCTCCCGAGCACACGGCTAGGCTTTTGACAGCAGAGGTGTTAAAGCCTTCCTGTCCGTTAAGCACTGGCTACCCTCCCCACGCAAGTCCTCTCCCTTGCGGTACTGAAGTTACAAATCTGTGCACAAATTGGAACAAACAAGCTGGAATCAAGAGTCAAAGAGAGCACAGCTCCCACAGAGCATTCACTCTGCTTTCACTGTAGCAGAGTTGTCAGGCAGGGCACGCAGGAGCCATCCTGGCTCTGCCTGCACTGAACATCACTCATTGGCATCATTTCAATTGTTCATGTGGTCCATGCTTCTGTGGCTTCATCTGTTAGCTCTGCTGTGGAAATGCCTGTCATATCGGCATGCAATTTGTTGTTCACATTCTCTAGCGCAGTGTTCACTTTCTAATGCCATTAACTGCTTCTGGGGACACAACTGCCTTTATTTAGCTATTCTGTGAGGCTTTATCACCTGATCCAGGCAATTCAGAGCTAAAACCAGCTCTGAAGCACTTGGAGAGCTGCGCAGACAGACCACCTGCCATGTCAGCTTTCCAGTTAGCATCCTCAGCTGTTTACAAGAATAATGGTGATCTCTCCAATGTAAGTGATATCTTGCTTTTGTGTCTCACAGGACACTCTCTCCTTTCACTGGGGTACAAGCTTAAAGCATGGAAATGCTGGTGTTCCTTTGGCTAAAAACACCAAGGAGCAGCAGCCTCATGGAGCACTAACTGCACAGGGAGTCCCCTCTTTCCTCATGAAGGATTTCTCTAGGTAACATGTTACTTCATTTAAAACACTGCTGGAATCACTGGCTGACGTATATTCTTAAAACAAGCAGGGATAGGACAATGGCTACAGGCATCAGAAGCAGGAAAGCCAATTCCTCAACATTTAGTCCCCAGAGAGAGAATAAGGAACTTTGTCACGGGTACCGTTACTTGCAGCTTTTGATTCTCCATCTGAAGCTTAGAGATTTCTGCAGATTGTAGTTGCAGCTGACTCCTCAGCATCTCCAGTTCCTTCAGAAAACAAAGACAAAACATACTTTTAAGTTAATTTGATAAAGCCAGGTAGTCATTCACATTAAATGCTTCTTAAGTTAAACACTCCCAGACTTAACTGCTTCGTACCAGCATACATGAGAGGAATGCTGCACCCCTCTCTCCATGAGAGCACAGCAGACATTCCTCCAGCAGACAAAACTCGTCAGCACTGTTTTCCATCCTGCTCATACAAACTCTTTACTGTGGAGCACCTAACCCAGGCACCTCTTGGAGCCTCAGTTGTGTTCATAAAGGTGTTTCACACAACTGGCACTCCCATTGGCCTCCTCTATGCATTAACCTCCATGCAGGAACCCAATACTGACTTATCATTCCAGGCGTTATTGGTTCTCTAATCAGAGACATTCTGGTAGGTGGTTTCTGAGCAACAGCTGCCTTAAAATTACTGAATCTGCAGTTATTTACAAATCTACCCTATGCTGTACATCTAATACCTGGAAGTTTCCATATCAACATATCAATATATGTTTTGCAGTGGATAAACAGATTTTGCAAGTCTGAAGAATCAGTTGAAGTGTCTTCTGCTAGCTCAAAACTGCTTAGCAAAAACAAGTGATTCATTTCTGGATGCATAGTCTTGATGCTCCAAGGTTAATGCTACTGTCACACAAAGGTACACCATTAAAAACAACAACATGCTCGGGAGTGGATGCTTCTCCCTCAAGTTCAGCAAAGCTCCCTTCCCATCCTGAGCTACCACTGTTCACCACAGCTTTGATGAAACACCGTAAGTTCACCTTCTGTAGGTCATAATTGTGCTCCAGGCCACCAGGCTTGCTGGTCTGTGAAGACTGCTCAGTTGTTCCCACTTCTAGCTGTGAAGCTTTCTGTAACAACAAATCAGCCATAGAACAGACAGACCAAATACAGTCACATTGTCAGAACACAGAGCAAACTGTGCTTGCATAGGCAAAGTTCCCAGCAGAGAAGGTGTGAGCAGGCTAAGAAATGCACGCCAAGGCTCTCCAGTTACATGAGAGCAGCTGGATGGTCTCCTCCAAGGGGGATGCAAAAGCATCTTTCTCAGTTCAAATGCAGAAGGCAGGTACAAACTCTAAGCAGCTTGTATCTCCCTGCGTTTTGACGAGCAGCCCACTCTACACACATCGCAGGCATTGCCCCCAAAAGCTCCTGGGAGACACTGACCATTTCTTCCCATCCAAACCATGCTAAATACACCACACTGACTGCACCACACAAATCACTCGGGGAGCAGCACAAGGCAAAAAAGCCTCTGCTCAAGCCCTCTCCAACCATATTCCCCGTTATCAGCATACAGTCTGTGGCGATCGTTTAACTGGGATCATGAAGACTTACACAGCTTAAAGGAAATTACACTTGAAAACAGGAACTGGAAGCTGCATCAAGTTCTGCTGAGACAGTGCTTACCAGTTTTTCAATCACTGAGTCCTTTTCCCTTAGCTGCCCTTGCAGCAGCTCATGCTTGTTTTTCCATTCTTCCAGCTCCTCTTTCAACTTGCTCACATCTTCTGTCTGAATGCCATTCATCTGAAAGGTGTCACCGTGGGAATTATGGTGCTGAGTGTCCTTCCCTAAAAGAAAAGAGTTTATAACCAAGGTCACAAGCAGCAACATGAGTTTGGAGTCAGCTCCAAACACATCCAATTAGAGTACTGATTACCCACCCTCCTCTGGCCCCCCAGGGCAATCCCAGCCATTCCAGCTCAGGAATCAAAGCAGAGGAATGAACAATTCTCGGTCAAAAGCTGAATAAAGAGCTCTAATTCACCACCCCTACAAGTATTTGAGGCTGCACCTCCACGCTGCTTCAGTCATTCAGTTCATCCAAAGTAAGTTCATAAGCAAACATTCCAGAGAGAGAAGTTGTTTCCGTATAGGTTTTTAATTTTAAATAATCCTGAAGGCAGAATTACTTTTGGAAATCGTGTCACATCCAGCTTACCAGGCATCTTGACCTTGGAATAACTTGACTGTACTGTCCTGACTGAAGCATTCATTCACTCACCATGCCCACCTGTCACACCATCGTTCTTCCCAAATTCATCCTTTCGCTCCCAGCCTCAGCCTGCAGCACGAACCCTAGCCCATCTGCTCACGTTCCAAGTCAGAACAGGCAACGATTGCTGTGGACTAACTGAAGGAATAGAGGTGTAGGAAGCCTCTACCAGCAGCTCCCTGGTACCTGGCAGTTTAAAGGCATTTAAAGCAAAACCCACTATTTTTAGATAATGAAGTAAATCTGATGCTTAAACAAAATTGTTTGCAATGCTTGACATCAACTTGAAGAAGGTGAATTCTGTGGGAAGTTTTCATCTGCTGCAGAACAGTCTGCTGGAGCTGCTCTGCAGCTTGCCATAAACCATGAGAGATCTCTGCACCAGCAAGATCACTCCTGTTATTCATTCCAAGGCCTACCAAGCTGGACTTTGAGGAGATTGTACTGATCCTTGTGCTGCTGGATCTGCGACACCTGCTGCGTCACTGTTGCCTGAAGCTGTTCATTTTGAGATGTTAAAGTGTTAATCCGTTGTTTTAATTCCTCGAGCTCCTTATCCTGTGAAAGGGAAAAAAAGGCCCTTGGAGCAGTAACACTTTTGAATATGGTACTGTCAGGAAGGCACATAGACAGAAATTGCCCCTTAATTCCATGTGTACTGTATTCCATGTCCATTCCAGATGCCTGAACTAAACCCACCTGCTTCAGCTCCCCATAAGCTCTTGAAGTTAGTTAGTTCTGCTCCTCTGCTGCTCAGTCTAAGCTGCAGCAACAAAACAAGTGAACTGTGCGAATGCAACCACAGCAGGTCTACGCAGACTTCACTGACAAACATAATTTCTTGTTTCAGCCGTGTTTTGGTTGCCACCTCCTCAAAGGTGGGAGCACAGAACAAAGAATTCCTTCTCTCTACAAAGGGCTGTAAGTTCTCCAGTCACTCGTTGGAAAAGAAACTCTCCGGCCCAGGGAAGAACAGGTGGACCCCAGGAGAAGAATTCAACTTAACCAGTGTTGTGACCACTGGCATTTCAGATGAACCAGAAACCCTTGGCTTAAGTGCTCTCAGAACTGTTTCTGCATTGTTAAGTTCCTTGTTACTTGTTTAGGAGCACTGGGTATCAAACTGCTCCGCAGTGCCTCCAAAAGCCAAACAAACCCTTCTGGAGGCACGCGCGTGGTGGAACAACACTTACCTGTTCTCTGATGACTTTCTTGTAGTGAGTCACAATGTTGTCGTGCTGTTCCAAGGTCTTCTTGACCTCTTCCTCCTTTTTATCTTCCTCACTGGATTTGTAAATAGCTTTGCTGATGACACCTATCAAAAACCAGCAGATTCGCATCTCTTTTTGTTCTCAAAACAGCGTCCCAGCCTCACCCAGTTTAGCCAAGTTCATGGCATTAGAAACTCACCCTGCGCTTCACAAAAGCAATCGCAAAAAATGACAGGTTTAAGAAAATAGGAAACAGCAGGTTTTTATAGCAAGGTTTGCACGCTTACTGTTTTGCACAGTCTCAGAAAAGCAAACGAGTGGTTTGGGTCCTCCCTGCCAGACAAGGTGTGGGTTACGCAGTTTGGCTCCACTGCCACTGCTGCCCAAGGGTTGTGCACGTAACTAAGAAGACTTCAGACTAGGAGGGCAACACGCAGATGGAACGTGATCAGGCAAAACCTCTTTATTGTTGCTGCTTCAAGGATTTCTCCTTCTCTAGACTGGATTAAGTTGGGCAGTATCACTAAACAAGACGTCACTTAGATGTTAAGGATGATGACAACACATCTCGTGTCAGGGAAGTCCCTGTCATCTAACAAGCCAGAAAATTAATTTATAGCTTTTCTTAACAAATTAGTTAGAAACAGCAAATATCTTGACTGCGTACTTCCACGAACCAAGCTTCTGTGTCCATCCTATGTGCGCAATACTTGAGTGTCTGTGTGAGCACAGGTAAACAGACCTCTTGGCCACAGCATTGTAACTCACAGCTTGTATTAAGAACCATTTCCCCTAAGAATATGAGGTTACCCAGTTAGAAGAAGCCCTGCATTTTTACTGAACACCTGAGCTGTGGCCTGATTACTTGCAGCTCTTACTGTGACATGCTATTCAGAACACTCCATTTCAGTACCATCACGCTGTTGTTCAGAGCGTTACATTCAGTACACTTTTAGTTCAGTCAGCAGTTCATCACAAATAACTATAGAGATTAGCATTAACACCTAACCTTCCAACTCCTTTACAAGTTTGGTAAATTCATGGTCAAACATCATGTGGTCTGGGCTGGTAAAACTGGGCTGTGGTTTCTGAGCAGCTCTGGAATAAAGTTCATGCTTGCTTATGAAGCCGAGTTTCTCGATGAAGTTCTCCCTGCCAATCCTCTTCTCAATCAGCTGTTTCAGCTTCTCCCTGCAAGGCATAAACGAATCCATCAGTGCAGCACTTAAGAAACAAACCCACCTTTCCCTCAAGGGGGTTTTGCAATTACAACTTAGATTCTCTGTCTCAAGCCTTAACCACACCAGAGGCTTTGCATTCAAGATGCAACTTTTCCTTTGCCACCAACATCTGTGCCCAGCCCAGGAATACCCAGGCTAGGAGAGCCTGTCCCAAACAATAGTCTGCTTTGCCCAGCCAAGGGTGGGCCAGTTACTTTGCATCCCGTACAGAACAGGCATGGAAAACTTTAAACCAAGTATTCTGAGCTGCACCACCTCCGTTAAAAGCCTCTCAAAGCACTGTCTGCCGTTCACACACCTTTCCCTGCAGCCGCCTGGCTTCTACATTGTACTTACTTGCGGTAATTTTCCAGGGAGTTGTCGTTGTAGTAGATGGAAATGCCCAGCAGAAGCGCGCATAGGCCTTGGACCAGCTGCTCCTCTTCTCCAAGGTTTTCAGCTATCTGCCCCGTGAGCTAGAGCTCCCGTTAAGGGTATTTCAGGTACTGCATAAGCACATGTGTAACACCCTTCTCCCTGTATTAACTCCCAGTTAAAGTGATTTTCACACCTAAAACCAAATTTGATGGCAAAACAGGCAGTAACACCCTTGCAAAGCTCACTCCTGGTCTGAAGGACCTCGGTAATCAGTCCCTCAATTCTCTTTTCTCAGTAACTTGTCTACATAACCAAAGAGGTGTAGTTATTCCAAACTGAGCTTTGTTCAGATAAGACAACTGTCCAGCCTTACATACTTTAGTCAGGTTTCTTCCTGAAGAGTAGAAACAAGCTTTGAGAGAACTAGGAAGCATTCTTTCTCCCCCTTGAGTACCAGTGTAAGTCACACCAAAAATATCAGTGGGCTCATCATAATAAAAACACTGGTGGTAGAATGCTGTTGCTTCCCTTTCTGATCTCCAGGTGCATGCTACAGGCAGGCAGCACACAGCACTGCCAACACAAAGCTGGGGGTAGCTCTTGCCCCAGGGCATTTTCTTTCATGTCATCCCCACAGACTGACCCAGGCAGAGGTTTACCTTGAATAATCCAAGTAATTCCCAGGCACGTGGTCCTGCTCTGCACACAGGCCAAGGATACAAAAGGGACATTGGCTGGGTTGTGAAGGAAGTGGGTGACAGCAATGGAGCAGTTGCTCAGCCACGTGCAAAGCAGCATCAGGAGGCCAACCCTGGTCTGTACTTTGCTGCCCTGAAAAGAATAAACCCTCCATCATTACCTTTCCCCTTTACGGGGGAAGACCAAAACACCAAAAAGCCACACTGGTTCAGAATTCGCCCGCTTTCACCTCACCATTTTAAAAACAAGGTAGGTCTTTCAAAATCCCTCTCCGTTAGTTACACTGAACACAGCTTTAGTGCTTTGATCAAACAAGTATTAGACCATCCCTATTTAACTGTTTTTGGAGGAAAACAACAAGCAACACAGATGTGAAATACAACTCAGTGCAAATTAGCACCAATATAATATCATAACAAATTAGTTCTGCATTTGTAATTAACGCCAGGGTAACATGAAGGAACAAACAACCCCTGTGATGAAGGAACAAGGTGCACGTTAAGTCAGGTTGGGATTCCCTGTAAGAAGGGGCGCATCACTGAGACGCCCCCTGCTGATTAAAAATTGCCGTGTGTTCCTAATACCATTTGTAAGTGCAGGAGGAGAACACTGGCGTGGCTTCTGGATCAGACAGTACACACCCAGCCAGCAGAAGGAACACTAGCGGCACGTCTGCTAGCCAGGGAAAGTGAGTTTTCATTGGCAAATTGATTGTCTCCTCAATGCTGTCCCCTTGTCTTTGCTACAGATGCTGTGAGCACAGCAGTGCTACGACAGGCCTACAGCTCTGCCAACAGTCAGCAGCGTTCAGGAGGCCACCAAGAACAACCTTCCCTGCATGGCAAACCTCACACAAGCAGCTAATAAATCAGGTAAATAACAGGAAGCTAAAGTCAAGGCAAGATCAGGCACACAGAAATGCTGGGATATCTTCAAAAGGAGGTGAGAAAATAGACTGGAACAAGCAGTCACAGTGGCAAAAGAGAATCAACAACAGAGCTTGTGCCTGAGTTATCTGCACTGGAGACACTGACCTTCCATCCCTGCTTCTGAGAACCCCTGTGCTTCAGGGCTGACAGCAGTGTTGGCTTTAACTTCAGTTCAGCTTAAACAAAGCAGCAGCCCTGAAGGTCTCTGAATAAGCCAATGTGCCCCTGGGAGGAGGCATCGAGCAGCCCTCAGGCACACTGCTCTGCTGCTGCAGGGCCCACAGGAATCGAGTCCAGCAGAAACCACAAGTTCTGGTAAAACTGTCATCAAGGCTTCCTTTGGAAGGGCTGGGAATTTGCTGCAATGTAGCACCACCACGAGGATGAAACCATCTCCTTGAAGGAGGAAAACACAGATTACAGATAGCAGCAGTGTGGCATCCAGCCCTAAGGAAAGGCAGTGCCTGGCCCTTTCTCATCGTGTTCCTCATCGTTACTCCAGGGACACAAGTGAACAGAGTTTGAACAGTTTGAACACGGCCATCGCCCCTGCACAGCACCGGCTGATGTCTCACGCTGCGTACCGCATGCTCTACAGCTGTAGGTTTGTCCACGGCTTTGTTGTGCCCCTCTGCTGCTCTTGTGTTATCACACAGTATCTTCTTTGCTGCTGCCCTTCTAGCTGAACACCACAACTCATTTCTGCTGACCTAGACCTCACTGCCTGTTGCCTTGTCCCAAGCAAACTGTTCTCCTCTTTCCCTCTCTGTTCCTCTGGATTGGATCGTTTAGTGCTCCCCCATCACCACTGCCCATTTCCTCTACCCCACCTTGCATTGGTAATTAATGACTTGCATAAAACACAGCACTTTCAGCTCTGGCTCAGGAGGTGACACCTATTTCCCAGACAGTCTAATGACAAGAGGCGATTAAGAGAGATTCACTAGTATAGAGCAGGTTTACTCACGGAGACAAAGCAGGATGCTTAAAGAGCTGTCTCACCACTTTGTTAGCCACTAAGTAAGGCTGGGAACTGTGTTCACACTCCAGTCTTCAGGTGAAGCACAAACTGAGACACAAGGTGACAAATCATGGGTCTTGCAAGCTTATACAGAAAACGATCTGCAACATCACACCAGTGTAGTGACCTACAATAGCACTGCAAGAACCTGCTGGCCACACAGGCCCTTCTGACTACACTGAGGCTTCCAGGCAGGGCATTTCCTTCCTTGTTGCCATCTCATGAAACTACAGGGTCAAGTAAGGGACCCTGGAAATCAGAGGCTGTGCACTGTTTTAGCCCTGAAAACTGCCCTGTTTTCCCCACTCATGCTCCTCATGCTGCTCAAAACTGCCAGGAATACCTTTTCCCCAGGGGAAAGAATCTGTGCCCTTCCCAAAGCTAGAGGCTAAGAGCAAACCCAGTAGCAGGTCACCAGGCTCTACCAACTCCAACAAGCTCTTATAAATGCCAAACTCTGCTGACAGTCTGCATTAAATCCCCCAGTAACCACCAGTGCAACACTGCATTCACCCTTCCAGGAGAGACAGAAGTGACTTGAAGCAACCAGAATCAGGCCAAGGAAGGCAAAAGTTCAGACTGAGCAATTACTGACCAAATTCCACAGATAATGGGTGTCAAGAGACAAGACATCAGTCAGGCCAACTTGTGCACTACATCCCATTCTGAGCTCAAATGAACAGCATTTCCACACAGTCCCAGGCAGCCTCTCTAAAAATAAAAAGCCACCACCCAGCTGTTTTCCAGACTATGATAATGCCTGCTGTGAGAGATGCCAGCTCTCCAGAGCTGCTGCTGGACAACTCTGGGCTGGTAACCACACAGCCCCAGCCCTCAGAACAGCAGGTTAATGTGATAAATAAAGCAGGCAATTCCACAGCAGCAGTATTTCAGAGTTGGGTTTTCTGCCACCCATAACCAGCTTAGCAGTGCTTTGAGCAGCACAGCCTGAAGCTCAGCTCCTCACTTCAGGGTCCACATGTCAGTAATGAGAGCCCAGCTGCTCCAAGGTTACTCCTGGTGGGAAGGAGAAGGCATGAAGTGGCCTGAAGGTAGGTTGAACACAGTTTGTCTGTGTTTAAACAGGTAAACAGCAGCATCTTCCCACTGTGGGTTGTCCCAGCTGGTTGCTACAGGCCAGCCTGAGAGAACGGCATTTCTAAATGGCTCCAAGAAAGTGCATCTGCTGGGTGAATGAGTCCCACTGGGAAGAAGGCGCCCCTGCTGCCCAAGATCATTATCCCATAGTTCTTTGAGCACCCAGAGAATCAACCCAAAGAGCTTGTTATGGTAGGAAACAACCCAAACCCAACCGTCACACAGAGCTGTAAGTGGAAACACATCAAAAAGCGGTTAAAGCAAACCTTCCCAGCAAAACCCAAGACAAGAGGAAAAGGCCAGCTTTTGGCAAGAAAATGCCAAAGCTGTGCCAGAAAATACATACCCGTCTGTCGATCTTATCACCCTGCAAGTTACACACAGGTTACTGGAGAACCGTGAAGCGGCACACATTGCACAAATATCCCCCCAGAGCCTGATTCCCTGCTGTCATTTCAGGCTACAGAGCCATGGGCAGTTGTTCTGGCTCTGACTGAACTTGGACAAAATGCCAGGAAAAGGATAAAAGCCATGCTGGCCATTTTCAGGTGAAGCAGATTAAAAAAACCTCATGAATGAATTCAAAATTGCCCTTACTTTCAACTGCAGAAAAGCAATTGCTGTCAGGTTAACCACCTCTGGTTATGACAAATAGTCAGGGAAAAACTAGGCATAACAGGGCCAACGTCACCTGGCAGTGTGGGCTTGGAGGTGAAGGTCACTGGCCTGCCCTTTGCAAAGCCAGGGGTTAACAGGCTGAACGAGTGCAAAAAAGCTTTTGGCTTTGAATAGCAAAACCAAGGATCAATCCGTACGATTGATTCAGTATAGGAACAGTGACAGGGTCAATCCTAGCTGGCACTTCAGCGACAAAAAGGGGCTGAGGCTCCTGCCAGTCCACCCTGTCTTTTAAACCAAACATAGGAGCTTTAGGAGCCTCTGCCTCCTGAGAGCAAGCAGCATCAGCAACAATCAGTGATGAAAATGCAAAATTCACTGCTTTTCTGGTCCCTCTGAAGCACGAAGTGCTTTAAGCAGCACTTAAAAACAGTCTGCAAAAGAGAGAGACCCCTCCTTCTCATTAATAGAATCATGGAATGGTTTGGGCTGGAAGGGACCTCAAAGTCCATCCAGTCCCACCACCTGCCATATGCAGGGACACCTCCCACTGGACCAGAGGGCTTAAAGCCCCATCCAACCTGGCCTTGAACACTTCCAGGGATGGGGCAGCCACAGATTCTCTGGGCAACCAGGGCCTCCCCACCCTCATAAGGAAACATCCCTAAGATCTCATCTCATCTCAGTCTGCCCTCTTTCAGCTTCAAACTGTTCCCCCTTCTATCCCTGCGCTCCCTGATCAAGAGCCCCTCCCCATCTTTCCTGGAGCCCCTTTAAGCACTCTAAGGCTGCTCTGAGGTCTCTCCGTTAAGTTAAACCAGCACTCGTGTCTTCCTGCACTGCGCTGCCCCAGTGCGGTGTGTTCCTCCCAGACACCCAGTGTCCCAGCCCCGAGCGGGGGTGGTGGGGCTGTACCTGTGAGAGGATGTTGGTGCACTGCTGCAGCAGCGACACGGGTGGGTTGCCGATGCTCGTCGCCAGCTGGACTCGCAGGAGCTGCTCCTTCAGCGTGGCATTCTCCTGCAGCGCGTGGGCCAGGGCCACGGCAGCACACCAGTTGGAGAGGGAGTCCGTGGAGAAGAGGCCTCCGCAGAGCAGCTGCCCAGCCGAGACAGAGTTACCTGTAGCTGCCACAGCGGCCGAGGAACACAAGTGAGATTAAAACAACCACAAATCTGGCAACTTATTTAAGACATCAGCATGCACTTAAAACCCAGAAAAATCTCCTTTCTTGCATCAGACACTTAATGACAGGGAAACAGTTTTGCAAAAGACAGGAGTTGATACTTTATGCCCAGAAGGTCAACCATGTCCTGGGCTGCATCAAAAGAAGCATTGCCAGCAGGGCGAGGGAGGGGATTCTCTCTCCACTCTGCTCTTGTGAGACCCCCACTTGAAGCCCTGTGTTCAGATCTGAAATCCCCAACATAAGTACATGGAACTGTTGTAACAGGTCCAGAGGAGGCCATGAAGATGATCCAAGGGCTGCAGCACCTCTGCTATGAGGACAGGCTGAGAGAGTTGGGGTTGTTCAGCCTGGAGAACAGAAGGCTCCTGGGAGACCTTAGAGCAGTCCCCCCAGGATTGAAAGGGGCTCCAGGAAAGCTGGGGAGGGGTTTTTTACAAGGGCCTGGAGTGACAGGGTGAGGGGGATGGTTTTAAATTGAAAGGGGGGAGATTTAGAATGGACGTTAGGAAGAAATTCTTCACAATGAGGGTGGGGAGGCCCTGGCCGAGGTTGCCCAGAGAAGCTGTGGCTTCCCCATCCCTGGAGGTGTTCAAGGCCAGATTGGATGGGGCTCTGAGCACCCTGATCCAGTGGAAGGTGTCCCTGCCCATGGCAGGGGTGTGGAATGGGATGGGCTTTGAAGTCCCTTCTGACCCAAACCATTCCATGATTCTATGAGTAAACATTTGTGCCAGCGCCCAGCTCGCTCCATGTACCATCAATAGTAGAGGGCAGAAGCGTTGAAACGATCTCTCCTTGCCCTTTTTGGTTTTTGTACAGAAAGCACTGGAAGCAGTAGAGAACGGCGCAGCGCAGCACAAACGGCTGCCGCTCGTTCACCATGGACATCAGGAGCACTACAATTGCAGGCCTGTTGGGAAGAGAAAAACCATTACAATAAAGCTGAGGATGAAAGCAACTGTGGATACACCCTTTGGAGAGCATTCTCCAGGTACAGAGACTTTGACTACTCCACCTATTGCCATTTGAGTAAACCTTGTATTTTGAAACCAGAGTTCTTCAGTTAGCACAGAACAGCAGATTCATTCATACATGACCACAATGAGCTAGTGTTCCTCCCCAACATTTTCATCTCCCACGGAGTCCCCAGCTGCTTCCTGCTAGCCCTGGGAGGTGCCTCCTAAGGCCTATACAGAATCCTCTTTTTCCACCCTCACCCTCATGTTCAGCTGTTGAAATTAAGATCCCATTAAGCTGACACTTGCTGTTCCCCACTCTCAGTACATACAATTACCCGCCTGTTTTTCTGATCTCTGAACCCTCCTGTAGGCTGTCCCGATCTAGGCATTTCTCAGCTACTGCCCGTTCACTTTTCAGGTACCACAGACCAAATAAAATCAGTTTTGGCCTTGTCTCTGTGGAAAAGCACCCGACACCTTTGTGCTGTATCCAGTACACCCAACGCCAACTTGAGCTGTTGCTTTGTATCTTAACCCCAGACTTGAATTTAAACAATCCCTTGGGTTAGAGTGCCATTGCCCGTACCAACACATCACCTAACACTGCTAAACCTTCTCTTCCCCTACCTTGGTGGGTTAGAAGGTGCATTGACAGAGGCAAAGTAGTCTTGATTCATCTGGCACCCTCGAATGACCTCAGATACAGTGTTAATGGTCTACAGAAAGGGTAGAGAAGAACATTAAGTGAGGAGTTCAGTGTCAGCCACAAGCTACTGCCTAGAACAGGGAAAAACATGACTCAATTCAGCAGCTCTGGGATATGCTGGAATCCAACAGAAAAAAATAAGCAAATCCAAATGCTTTCTGGTTGCAGAATGTAATGTAAAAGTCTGTCTTACTCTGGCACCTGAAACACTTGCTTAGCAAGCACCGTAATGTCAGTTTGTCCCTGCAGCAAGTGGTTATCCCTGCGGACTCTTGAGCTGCCCCATCCCTGTGTCTGTTTGCTCCCGCTTACTTCTGTCAGGATGTCGGCAGGAACTCCAGTTGCCATCAGGATGGTGCAGAGCTGCTGCAGCAGTCCACAGTGGAACATGGCCTTCTGGCAGCTGCTGGTAGCACCCGGAGGGTTGGTGGGAGACACAAGCACCCGCACAAGCTAGGGGAAAAGAAACATTGCCATGTGAAGAGAGTCCAAGACCTTCCGGAATGCACAACACCCACCCATCTGAAGATTAGCCACAGGAGGGAGTTGCTCCTAAAAATGGAGAGAGGAGACAAGCCCCCTTGTTGTGTGCAGGGACACCTCCCACTGGATTAGGGAGCTCAAGGCCCATCCAACCTGGCCCTGAACACCTCTAGGGATGGGGCAGTCACCACTGCTCTGGGCAACCTGGACCAGAGCCTCCCCATCTTCATTGTGAGGAATTTCTTCTTAATTTCTAATCTAAATCTTCCCTCTTCCAATTTAAAGCCATTCCCCCTCATCCTATCACTACAAGCACTTGTAAAAAGTCCCTCCCCAGCTTTCCTGTAGCCCCTTCAGGTACTGGGAGGCCCCTGTAAGGTCTCCTCAGGATGTTTTTAGCTAACTCTGAGCTACAGACAACGCAGGGATTTCACAGTGGCTGTTACACCACACTTCACTGCAAGGAACCAGGGAAAATGTTGACCTCGGTACTTAGGAGCAAGGTGAAGTGTTTTACCTGCAGCATTAGGTGAAGGTTAGTGACTTTCTGGGCAGACCATCCACAGTTGTCATCTCCAACTTCAAACCAAGGCTTCATACGCTGGATGTAGGAACCTTCTTTGAAGAAATTCTGATTGGAATTGTTATTCTTCAACAAGTTTTGCAATAGGAGGAGACAGTCTTCTACCACTATTCCTGGTGAGATAAAAAACCAAAACATCAATCAAAGGATGACACATGAAACACTAATTAGCTTCTCCATGCAATGAGTATGTCCTAGATGGAGCAGAGCACACACTCCTGAGCTCTTTATTCTTAAACATTATAATTGGATCAACAACAGTGAACCTCATGCCTGTGGAAAAGCAATCTAAATTAAATATATCGATATTGACCCAGCGTATTTCCAATGAAACCATAACTGTGTTTCTTCCACAAGTCTTAGGCAAACCCATTATTTCCAAAGAATATACAGTTTGGATGAGTTAATGGAAAGAACTTCAAACAAAGCCTCACCACCGTTTTGTGTCTTGAAGCATCCCTACTCCAGAGTTGGGCTACACTACTGTCTGTGTCCTAAGCACTAAAATGAAGTTCCTCCGGAACTGCACCACGATTCAAACACAGCAACTCTTACTGGATCACACATTCCTTTGCTTTCATCACTGCATCTTCAACTCATTTCAACGCTATTTTGGGGTTATTTTGGTGGAGAAGCAATCCTTAGTCCTTACAATGAGCCTGTTCCAACTCATCTCATTGGAGCTGCAACCGCTTTAGTTTTACCCTCAGGTTTTATCTGTGGTGAAGAAGATGCTGATCAACTACGTGCTCTGCAAAGAAAACATCCTCAGACAGCTCTGTCCAGGAGACAGCCCAGGAAAGGCAGCCGGCTGCTAGTGCTGCCGGGATGCCCCAAGGCTGGACTCGGCAACACGGAGAGACTTAGTGCTCGCACTTGTGAACACACACAGAGGCAGCACCAGACTGGGCAGTGGGAGAGCAGAGACCAGCTGCACATTCCCCTTCCCGCTGCCGCCCCACAGCTGGCAATCCAGGCTTCGGTAGGGCTGCAGGAAGGGAGACGTGCGAGGGGGGAGCAGAGAGCTCTTAGTGCTTAGGAAGTTACATACCAAGTCTCCTAAAATTATTAACTGCCTAAAAATAGCAGCTTTAATCAAAGGTTTGTTTAATCCTTCCATGCCAACATACCTGGAATATCTCAGCTGGGAGAGAAGCATTACCAGCTCCTGCAGCCCACAGAATGCGAAGCTGTTGTTACTGAAACAGACCCTCTAGCAAGCAATAATTGGTGGGAAACTCGTCGTGTGCTGCTAATTGAAATAAAAGCACTTAATGCTGCATTGGTTTTGCTCGCTTTTCTTATCTTTGTTTTCTCCACTCCCAACAGGGAAATGATTTGGTGAGGAGCTGGCCAGAAAACTGAAGTTGTTCCTGAAGAAACTCAGCAAGCTGCTCATTCAGCCACTCCAGGCATCCGAGGACCTTGCCGGAGGAATGTGGACACCTAACGCTGTAAGTAATGAACGCCACACGCGTACCTGACACTGCCACTCCAGGTGTACACATGCACAGGGCTAAACCCAGCAGAACACACACACTGTGCACACACTCAGAGAAATTAACTGATGCTTTAACTAAGTATCTCAACACTAGTTTACAAAAGATGCTGAAACCCTGCCTACTCACTTGATCTGTTCTTGCTTGTGTTATGAGCACATCTTGTGTTTTGATCCTTCTACCACTGCCCCAGCTCCAATCACATACTGACAGTGGCCTGCACGCCGCGTCACCCAACAGTCTGTTCAGCAGCACAGCTCTACGAGTAAGCCTTAGATTTTTCTGTACCTCCATCACTGTTTCCTTCCTCTGTTATGATGTCCAGAAGTCTCTCAAAAGCATTTTCGAAGGCAACAATCTTCTGTATGGCTGCGTTGCTCTTTGTCAGCTGCTGCAACAACAGGACTCCCTTGACAGGCAGGGGGAGAGGAAATTAAACAGTTTTAATACAACTACATTGCTTTTCACATCACAGCTCTTAAATGGATGCTAAAGCAGCACCATAACCCTGGGCCCTGTGACTCGGCATATCTAACAAAACCCCTCATGGGCACCACACAATAGTCCCCTCGCACCTCACTGCACTTTGAAATAGGAGAGCAGCCCTGCTAAAAACCACGCCAAGTGGCTACACAGAACAAAGAGGGGACTTGTAAAGCACCTCTTCTCTTCTCAGCAGCACCTCAGAAAAGCACCTCTTCAATGCCGAGTCCAGAACAGTGATTGTGCCCCTGTGCTTGGTGCTGGTGAGGCCACACCTCGAATCCTGGGTTCAGTTTTGGGCCCCTCACTACAAAGACACTGGAGTGTATCCAGAGAAGGGGACAGAACTGGGGAAGGAGCTGGTGAACAAAGGTTATGCAGAGCAGCTGAGGGACCTGGGGGTGTTTAGCCTGGAGAAGAGGAGGCTGAGGGGAGACCTCATCACTGTCTGCAGTTGCCTGAAAGGAGCTTCTGGTGAGGTGGGTGTTGGTCTCTTCTCCCAAGTAAGAAGTGACAGGATGAGAGGAAATGGCCTCAGGTTGCACCAGGGGAGGCTGAGATTGGACATTGGGAAAATGTCTTCATGGAAAGGGTTCTCAGGCTCTGGCAGAGGCTGCCCAGGGAGGGAGTGGAGTCCCCATCCCTGAAGGGGTTTTAACAGATGGGCAGATGAGGTGCTCAGGTGTGGTTCAGTAGTGGACAGGGCTGGTTGGACTCTATGATCTCAAAGGTCTTTTCCAACCAAACTATTCTATGGTTCTATGATTCTGTAGTGAGTAATTAGAGCATTTTGGTGTCCGATGAGTAAAAAAGGACTGAAGTTAACCCTGACAGAAGGCTGAGACAAGGATCAGCTGACACTCTGGGAAATCCCCACACAGGGGACAATGTCTGCATTAACTACACAGCAGCAGTTTGCCTTTGTGCTAGTTGTGGTGAGAATCCCGAAGCCACCCACCTCACCTGAGGAATGAAATACTCCCAATTAGCAACCACAACCATTTCTTCACGTGCATTTGTTTAACTTAATCCAAACTCTGCACAAGTACTGAGCCATTCCTTGCACAGCTACTGTTTATGAAGAGGATGAACTGCCTTTGTTCTGTACTCACATCATTGCGTATCACCTCCCTGGAGTCTGCCAGTAAATCCATGAGTCTGGAGACACCTGCAAGAAACACATTAAAAAACAGCATCAAAAGGGGCAGCTTCTTCATGCTGGAGATCTTTAAGGTATTGTGCTCAAGACCCCTCTAGCCCTCTGCCATGGTATTTGCTGAGCTTCCAGCTTCGAGTTTATCAGCAAGAAACATAACCACGCACCCATAGGGCTGACGAGAATTATCTGCTGCACTTGAGGCCCTTGCTGCTTCAAGAGAGATGTCAGCAGCTTCACTCCAGGCCAGCGCACATGGAAATCGAACTCCTGCAAAGACGGAAGGAGCACATGAATAGATTCATCAACATTCAGGTTTCTCTTCTAGACACCAGCTATGAGTAGGCAGCAAAGGGATAAGGAATTTCATCTCCCATCACTTTCTTTTTTCATCCAGTCTGTTACAGCACATGACCAGCAAGTCAAAACACAAAACTACTCCATGTTTTTTTCTATTCTATTATCAGCAACGTGAACTCCCAAGCACTTCCCTTTTCTCGCTCTCCCCTGGTGTAGCTTCCCCAGCTATTAACTGCTTTCTAAAAAGCAGCCAGCCCAATCCTCCAGGAATCAGCCTGTACTACCCAGAAATCCAAGAAAAAAAGCAAGCCCTTTATTATCTTTGTCCTATTCTGAAACAGTAAGAGCAGCTCCTCTGTTAAAGCTGGGCCCTGCCAGCAAGAGAAACCTCAAGAACTCATGAGCCCGTGGGCAGACTTGGCCCACCACAGCAAACCTATGGGCTCCTGGCTCAGCCCAGACTCATTCAACAGCTGGAGACGGGACCCACATCTCAACTGAGTCACCCCACAGAGCATATGATGCAGATGTAAAACAGTCAACCTTTCCACTCAACCTGAATCTCAGACATCACTGTTATTAGTTAATGATCATCTGAAATGTTATCTTTGCACAAGTGACAACAGTTGCTGCTTGTGGACCAATAACCTTTGCTGTTTCTAATCGAATATGTAAACCTCTTTCAACATCACCCTGATTCAAAAGCTGCAGTAGTGGCCTTCAGCCAGGTC
Source organism: Dromococcyx pavoninus (assembly GCA_033558185.1). Lineage (NCBI taxonomy): Eukaryota > Metazoa > Chordata > Aves > Cuculiformes > Neomorphidae > Dromococcyx > Dromococcyx pavoninus. The sequence goes on along the minus strand of JAUMJL010001610.1, from coordinate 10,146 downwards.
ACAGTCCTCGCTCACCTCCCACCCCACATTCCCCATGTCCAGGAACACCTCATGTTTGCCACAGGCTTCACTGAAAAGACCAAATAGAGCTTTATCCAGCCAGCCAGCTCGAGCCCCCTCCTAGCATTCCAAGGATGATCCACTCACCTCCACAAGAGTCAACAGGAGCGTGACGTTCTCTGGCTGTTTAATGAAGATCTCTGTGAACTGACTTCCCAAATCATCAACTTGTTTGGGTATGTTTTCCTCTGTAATAGTAAAAAATGCGGTATTACAACACATAACTGGAAGAATTTCAGCAATTTGTGATGTTTATTCTTACTAAAACAGGGCCTTGGGTGACAAAAAGGTTTAATCTTTCCTATGAAGTTAATTATTTTCAAAACCAGCACTGACCATGGGCATTGCACAAAAAGAAATCCTACATTATCCTAAACTTAACTTTTAGTGAGAGGTGTTTCATTTCAAAACCAGGACGGAACCAAGGAGCTACTAAAAAAAACCATTTCAGCATTAAAGGAAACAAATCCTGTTTCCATGGATCGTATCTAGAGTCACAGCTCTCTCCCACAGCTGCCTCTTGCAGCAATAACCACACACACTCATAATGGAGCAGAGAGTTTGGAGATAAAGAGAACTTTCCCAGTAGAGGAAAGGCAGGAAGCCTCCCCTCAAAGGCTCATTCGCCTGCAGAGAGGTTCCTCACAGGAGCATTCACTGTACAAAAGCAAAGTGCATTTCATAGCAAGAAGCCTGAAGCAAGCGGTGGGGAATATAAACCCCTAAAGCTGAATGGCTCAAACACCTCATTTGGTTTGGCCTGGCAAGAGGAGAGAGACCTGAACATCAGGAAAGGCGAAGAGGACTGAAACAGCTGAGCATCCAGACCTCTCGGCCTTGGAATAAGAATGAATTTCAGGAGAGGAATGCACTGCCCTTCTGTTATTTACTCTTAACTCGTGTAGGATTGGGGGAGCACATGAATTCCCTCTTAACACAATTATTTCATGCCTCATGGTTGCACAAACAAAAACAAAAGCAAAAGCATCCCACAAAGCATACAAAGGGCATCTCCACACCAATGCTGTTTTTCTAGGCTGAGTGGCAACTTGCAAAGCTGTTCCACAAACCAATCCTGCATGGGTACCACTGGTTGGCACGGGCAAGGAATTGCATTGAAAAACTGAGGAAGAGCAATTCCTCATTGCACTTTCCTTATGGACAGGAAAGAGCAGACTTGTCCTTCAAGTCCAGTACAGTTCCCGAGACCTCAGCTTCTGAAATGCCTCACAGGAGCTAAATCCAGTCCCACTCAATGGCAGTGGGAATTCAGGCATGCACATCCAGCACTGCGACGCCGTGCCAAGGCAGCCAGGAGCCCCCGGGAACAGGGACAGCTCGAAGCAGAGAGCACAGAACACACATGGTAAAGCTGCTGATTTTATGACCAAACACAGAGGTTCTGGGTGTGGTTAAGTGAGAGAAAAACAAGGATTTCCATCCTTATCAAGGAGTCACTAACAAACCGTTAACAACTCACAGCTATAAAAAGGGTCAGAGACCACACTTCAAACTCTGCACCTTGTCAGGGAAGGGTAAAACAGAGAAGCCAAGGGACTCTGCCCTAAAAATGCGGTGCCAAGAAAACAATTTTAACTCAACCAACGCAATTCAAACCTTTGGTGATGGTGATTGACTGAAAGCTATCCATTTAGATCTAATTTTTAAAAGTTTCCAGTAGAGGAAAGAAAGGTTTTGTTTAGCCTTTCAGACCTCAGCAAGCAGCTGATGTGTCTCTGATGTTTCTCCCTTGAAGCAGGCTTATCAGGAGGGAGGGACAGCAGCACCAGGCTGCTGGACATTTTTAGCTACAGAAAGTCAGAAATACTAACAAAGCTGACAAAAGGGAGGCAGGCTGTGTGCAGAAATAGCTCCAGCCCTGGTGCGAGGCATCCAGCAGAGCACAAGCCCAGCACTGAGCCTGCAGAGGGGCTGAGCAAGCCTGGGTCCTGCCTGCTTTGCACAAATAAACCAAACCAGCCCACGTCAGCCAGCCCCACAGAGGCTCAGTTGCTACTACAGAGTAAGAGCCAGCTCACCTGAGAATCACACACAGATTGTGCCCACTGCAGCTTGCACAAACAAGGACACCCCATAGACCTAAAGCTTCTTCCTTTTAAAGAGATACTTAAGTCAAAATATTTCACTTTGAACTTTCCACGAGCTGTGACCGAATGTCTTGTCCTTTACTCAACCTCAGCTACCGTGTTTGAACTGTGGATTCCCAGCTCTGGTCCTTGCACAAATTCTAAGGCAACGCCTGTGCAGCAGGCACATCTTGCATATCCTCTTACATGTTTGCTGCAGGTTTTATTTAGTCCAAAAGCTTGGCTCTAGCTAAGGATTTTTAGGATACTTCTATTAAACGGCCAAATTTAAGTTGTCTTTTCCCTCTCAACTCTTGCTTTTTCCTATCAGTATTTCTTCTACTAAATTTATTAAAAGAGAGAGAAGAGCTAACGAGAAATAGGCAAAGTGAAACTGCACCTTCTATTCTGTGCATACCCCATAGATCTTGCAACCAGACTGCTGCCTGCAATTGCCCTTTAAATCTGCTCACACACAGGACTCAAATCAAGAGAACGACTTCCATCTACTGAGAGCAGCTCTTAGTGATGCATTAACAAGCAGCACTGCAAAACTGGAATGTAACCTTCAAACAAGCAGATGAGGTGCATTGTGATAGAGCCAGTTTGAAGCAGGAGAATATACAGGGTATCAGTGGCAGCCCATGGCAGAAGCAAGCACTGTATTTTAACATGCAGTGCTTAAAAGAGACTCTGTGAAGGATGCTCACGTGCAGCACGTGTTTTTGTGTCCAGCTTTGGGGCTTCTTGGAAACTGAAACTGTTTTCCAATTTTCCCATTAAATCCTACCTGTTCTGTGAAGCCACACACTTCTGTTACAGTCCAAACAAGAATTTATGTTTATTACATTCTTTGGAGTTCTGCTGGCATTCAGTAGGCCCAAATCGCATGAGAAATGAAATTGGGAAGGCATTTTAGCTCCAAAGAAAATGTCTAGAGCAGAAAGCACACAGCTTCCACCGTGAGGCTTCACAGTGTCCTTTTAAATGGCAGCCAGTGTTACAGGTGTGAACAGCTAGAAAGCCTAAAGTGCTGCAGGTATACAAGTAAAGAGTTTTACCTTCAGAATCATCTGTCAGCGTAGACAAAAGAAAAAGAAACAAGAGAAATTTACAAGTTGAACAGCTTTCCAAACAGCACAACAGCAGCATAAGCCCAGATTTTCCAAGCAGCCATCCCAGCTTTCTACAGCAGCAACTGCTCCTTCAGAGAGTTCTCGTGGAAGAGGCCCAGCTGAACCACCCACACTCCCAACACCGGTGAGCACACACACATCACCCAGGTCTGTCAACTCCTTGCTCTTCCTATGAGGCTGCCAATAACACTCCCATCAAGTGTGTAATCAAGGCCACTCCTGTGAACATGGATTCACCAGTACTGTAAAACTCTGATCTTGTTCCAAAGCTCTTTGCTCAAGATCAGGCATCGGGACGAGCAAGGAGCCGAGAAGCGAGTAAAGCAACCATCAGAGAGGTGGTTGGGGATAACCTATTGCAGAAGGGTTTCAGTGTGCCAGTCCCTTGCAGCTGGGCAAGGCCAGACCATCCACTGCAGAAGGTGCCATGGAAGGACACACCAACAGGCTGGCGGAAGGTTATTCATTTTGGAGAACTCTCACCTGCTCTCCATAAGGTTATTTACCATTTAGGGAGCTTTTGAAGAAATATCGTGGGGTAAATACTACAGAGAAGAGACTTTAACTCATACAGCAGTATTGCCTCATGTTTCACTCATTCACAGGAGCATCCACTCTCTGCTACGTGAAACGGAGACTGAAAAATGAGGTACAAGTGCTGTCAGGGACTAGAAAGAGTCTTGAGGTCCATGGCAAACGCAGGACGTTGTGAACCCACAGATAGTCACTTTCAGTGCAGCATTTGCTCTCACTCCATCCAGACTTCCCAGGAAGTCTGATTTTTTTGGGCAAGCTGCTATGAAGGACTCCCATGTTCAGTCACCCAACAGCAGAAGGGACACCCTACAAGCCTTCTTGTTTGTTGTTGATGTTTTCCTCTTTAAACCTTGGACAGCAAGCCTACGGCCACTTGGCTTTAATTAGCAATTTAGACAGTGATCTGCCAGCACCAACAGAAGCGGTTTTGCAAGTAACACCTGCAACACGGTGCAAGGAAAGCATCAGGCAGGTCAGTCAAGTCCCGCAGGCTGTACCACACAACTTGCTGCAGCCCTACAGCCGTGGACCCTGCTGGCGTCACCCTGCGCGACTTGGCCTGGCACCTGCCCTGCACCCCCCCCAGCAGTGGTGACAGCAACAAGTGTACATTGACTGCTGGTCACATAACACAGGTTTTAAAATGAATCAGGACAAAATCCAGATCACTTCAATACAACCTGTGTACAACAAGATTTTTAGCACTAACAGCCACACAATAAAGTGAGTCTCAGCATTAGAATCCCTGTCATTTACAGTCTGTAACTGGAACAAAACCACCACGGGAAGGACCTCCCAGTTAACACAGCTGTTACCACCATGCACTTACCTTGCTCCTCCTCCTCCAGGTCGTTGGATATGACATTGTAGAGCGTGTCCAAGGCATAGCCAATTATTTCAGAATCTGAACTGCAAACGAAAGAATCGCTTTTCTTTAGTGACTGATTTCCAAACCCCCCTTACAACACTGTTTTTCTGCCCAGGCAGCTCCCTTGGCAGCAGCGGGATGGCTGCTGACAGATATTCTCTAATACCACGGAACCATGAGCTGTCCAGTGCCGAAGAACAGAGTCAAACTCCTTTGCCCAGTTCCATTCCCTCAGATGGCCACATCCAGAAAATCTGGTGGCACGAGGTGACCACGGGAACCTTTGCTGTGAGCATGTCTTCCATTCCCTGAGTCACTCCTTCCAACCTGCTCCTCAAGTACACCAGGAGAAGTCTCGGGGAGGGATTCAGACCCTCTTCCAGGAAGCCACCCAAGGAAGCTGCAGACGAGCTCCAGCATCGTCCCAGCAAAGACCCTTCCCGCTACCCCATCAGCAAGAACCAGGGCCAAAAGCTTGTGCTCTGTGTGAGTGCAATGCTGACAGCCGTGGAGTCTCCAGAGAGGCCAATCTCTGTGTCACCAGCTCCGACTGCACCTCCTCATCACGGGGTTTGGAACTCTGGACATCCCCAGGGAGCTGCTGTGCAGCCAGTCCAACCCACAGCATCAGCTCACCAGCCAGCACCAGCTCCTCTCTCAAAAAGCCCTGCTCTAGGAGAGACCCATTCCTTCTGTGTTACCCAGAGTGAGCATTCTGCAAACTCCATGCACAACACAGAGTGCAGGAGTGCTGGAGGGGGAACGGAACCACTTGTGCTGCTTGCCTTGCTGCTCATAAACCAGAGAGATACGAAAGCACAGCAGGTCAAAACCCGAAGGAGAATAAAGTCTAAGGACACACTTCGCAGCTATTTTGTGTTTTGCCCAGCAGAGCAAGGAGAAGATCTCTCAGTGCAAATCTTCAAGGCTTTGCTTTCACTGATCTCTAAGGCCTCCACACCAAAAATCAATTTGCATCATAAGCTGCTGGACCAGCTCAGAGCAGAGACCAAAGGACAACCTACTGAGCAGTCTTAAAAGCCTTAATTAAGGGCAGCTATCTCTGCTAGGCCACTAATTAAAGGTGACAGACCTAGAGCAGCTGTTGCAACCAAGAAAACTAGAGAAGCCTGGAGGTGATTCACCAGCTTTTTGAGAGGACAGAACAGAGCATCCCTACCCAAGTCACTTGTATCACCACAGCAAGGGCTTCAGCCTGCTCAAAGTGACATTTCACTGCCCTTTCTCTGACTCTCACCCTAAATCAGCCAGAAATAAGCAGGTGTCATCGTGGTTTGTTCTTTCCCATTGGATTTTTCATTGAATCCTTGTCCTGCTGATGTCAATCCCAGAACACAGACATTTCCCCTCAGTGTCAATTGACTCCGACCATCTGCTCCTACGCTGGGCTTTGATGGAAACAAGGGGAAAATGATCTCCTCCTCTGTCAAACTGCTAGTCAAAGCAAGCTTTTAGTCCATGTAAACAGTCTTATCCAGCAGGAATGCTCAGATTTCCACTCTGTTTATGCTTTGCCTTTATAATAATTTTAGTTCTTTGACACAATACTACAAATCTGTTGATTCCCTTTCACGTAACTGAAACAGAATCATGGAATGGTTTGGGAGGGAAGGGATCTTAAAGATAATCATAATTCCATATCCAAAAAACACATAGAAATTACTTTCTGGAGACTTAAAAAACCCAGGCTGCAGCCTTGCATTTCCCTTCCCTTGATAGGGAAATGACTGCTGCTGCAGAAGAATAAGCAAATCGTATGTAGATGTGGTAGAAGCAGACCTCATTTCTCCTGTCAAAAGAGGGAGGCATCACAAAATGAGGGCGGCAGCAGCCTCTCTTTGCTGCTCAGAGCCTCACCACCATCTGCTGTTCACCACATACAGCATCTCATTGATTCCTCTGTTCAGACTGGAGCCTTGCAGCTTGTGCTCTGGAGTGAAAATCAGTCAAGGAATAACTTACTCTCATGCATTGAAAGCATGGAATGCAACAATCCAGCACAAGCCACCTGAGACACCTTCCCTCTGCTTGCTGTGCACTGTGGGGCACTTGACCCAGGTGTCACTGCAGCAGCCTGAGTTCACAAAGAGAGAACCAGACAGAAGTGATGGCACCCATATGTTGTCATAGAGTCAATCACAGAATCATAGAATGGTCTGGGTTGAAAGGGACCTTAAAGATCACCCAATTCCACCCCCCTGCCATGAGCAGGGACACCTCCCACTGGATCAGGGGGCTCAAAGCCCCATCCAACTTGGCCTTGAACACCTCCAGGGATGGGGCAGCCACCAATTCCCTGGGCAACCTGGGCCAATGCCTCCCCACCCTCGTTGTGAAGAATTTCTTCCTGATGTCCAATCTAAACTTTCCGCCTTCCAGTCGTCCTGCCCAGGCAGGGTGCCTCAACATTGCTGTTGCCTGTCCTGCTACAATGACAGCATTTCACTGTCAGGACAGAGACGAGCATCCTCTGCACTGCCAAGGAAAGCACGGAATAGCAGCGTGTTTCTACCATGTCATCAACTACAGCACGCCTAGAACAGAGGGCATCGGTACCCCTAAAGACTCCAGCCTTGGGAAAGCTGTCACTGGGGGATGATGTTTATATCACCTCTCACAGAAGCTTGTGACATAAGTAGAAACAAAGCAGTTAAAGATGCAGTGAATTCTCACTCTTCCACACCAACCGTTAAGCGCTATTGGCCTGTTCCATGGTCAATGCCAAATGTTTTTCAAACTGATCCTTGGTGGGACGTGGCAACATCTTGGCAGCGAGCAAGGAAAGGACAGTGGGCCCTGCGACTCATCCTCAGCCCTGCAACCACAGGTGTCCCCAGAGCCGCCCCTCTGCCATCACCGATGCCAAACATGCACTCGTAACACCAGAGCCTATCGGACAGGGGGCTACAGCAGGACCACTCCCAAGCGCAGCCCAGCAACAGCAAATCTGCACATCAGCACTTGGTGGAACAGCATTTTTTCAGGTGAAAACCCAAACCCCACAAAGACATATCCTGAACCACAACCGAGTCACACAAGACACCTGCACAGAGCCCCAGCCCCCAAATTCCAAAGGGACACCCGGGACCCAAAAGCTCTCAAGTTCCTGGCCTGGAGAGTTCAGCACAGCCCCACCTCCCCTCTCAAAGTTCAAATCTGGCCTGTAGAGCAGATAAGTGGATGAACACAGGCTCCTTGACCCACTTACCTGAAGGGCTTCCCCTTCACGTCAGGGACAGTTACTCCTATCACCTCTGTTTGCTCCAGACTGGTTCCATGCAGGCCAGGTGATCATCTCTAACTGCCCAGCCAACGGAATGGGAACAATTCCTGCTCCTGGACACCCAACTGCTGCCTTCCCAGCTCTCCCTTAGCCTGACATGAAAGCTGCTTCCCCTGTACACATGTGCAAGGAGTGCTTATGCCCTTATGGCTGTTTTTCCATGTTTACGTGCCCTTATGTTCAAATCCAGGCAGAAAGGCTGCCCCAACACACTTGCTGACCCAAGCACCAAGGCTCTGCAGCATTCAAAGCTCAGAGCAGAGTGCTGCAAACAGGCACCAAGCTACAACACATGGGTACCATCACTTACAGCAACAAGATCAGCTGCAGAAAGAGATGGATAGCAAAGATACTTTAAATGCCAGACTGCACAGATGTTACATTTCGGTCCACGTCAAGTGTTTAGAGTCGTGTCATCTGGCTCAGCGGCAGCCAGAGCCCCTAAGCCCTTCAGGATAAATGTCTGCATCACTTCAGGACAGAATGATCCTGCCAGTTCACTTGGTGACACACATCTGAGACAACACACACTTGTTGACTTCATTTCCTCTTAATCCTGTTCAGCTCACCTTTTGCCCAACAACAGGTTGGTTCAGGTGCTTTCCAAAAACCAGCACTGCAGTTTGGGATTTACCTTCCCACAGCAGTGGAAGCTGTCCACTGAGAAGCGTTAGGATGCACTTTGGTACCATCATTACTATAAACTGGTCCCTCGTCCAAATGCCTGGTATTCTGTTTTTTTTCACCTCTAACATATTTTGGTGGAGTCCGTCACCAGGAAAAGCCACTGTGATGGAAGAGCTGTTGGAACCCAGCTGCCTCGCAGTTTTACTGGCCCCCAGAACCAGTCTGCCTGTGCTTACTCTAGCAGCAGAGAGGGGCTGGGTCTTCCATGCTTACCGGTCTGTCTGCAGGACGCGGATGAGGTGTTCCATAGCCTGTATCCCAACCTCCAGTCGGTATTTCTGTTCGGAGAACAACAGAACAGTCACCGGTCTCGCCGGGAGCACACGCAAAGCTTTTTAAGGCACATATCACTATTAGAAGCCCTGCGGCTCCTCAGGTAGGTGGGCACTTACCTTGGATAGCGATTTGAGAGCCCGCACGGCATCCCTCCGGTCATCCAGTAATGTGGAAGAAGCCACCCGGTCGCACAACTTCTGGATCTAGAAATGCACAAGACACATGTCAGAGGCACCATACCATGGCAATGTCACCACTGCCATCACAGCTGGGCGGATTCCCGCAGCTGCCCAGGAGCTGCCAGTTCCCCTCACTCCAGCCGCAGCTTCATCTGTCAGACCAAAGCGAGGCTGGGGCGCTCAGAGCACCTGAATCCGCCAGCACCACCAAGACTTGTGGGGAAAGGGGCATGGTGCGTTTGGGGGTTCCCTGCTCAGCACGGAGGTCCTGGCGGCTGTGGCCTCAGACTTGACAGCGGGAGGGACAGTGACTACAGGCTTGGACTTGTGCTCGGACCCGGCACAGGGAAGGGAGGGACGGCGGCTGTGGGTTCGGAGCCGACACCGGGTGGGATAGGGGTTATCCAGGGCTCGGACCTGCCACCAGGAAGGGAGAACGGCAGCTGGGGGCTCCGACCACACACTGGGAGGGATGATGGCCGCGAACTCGGACCCGTCACGGGGAGGACCGGCGGCTGCCCTGGGCTCGGACCCGGCATTGGGGGGGGGGGACAGCAGCTCCCGGCCGCAGTGGCTCCGGGCTGGGCCCCGGCACCCGGAAGGACGCAGCTGCGAGCTCGGACCCGGCCCCGGCAAGGCCCCGGCTCCAGCTCTGCCCCGCGCTGGGGCGGGGCTGTCACGGCCCGTGTCGGCTGCAGAGACCCCGCAGCCGCCCCCGGGGCGACAGAAGCCGTCGACCAGACCCGCCCCGGCTCCCCCGCCAGATCCCGCCGCGCTCACCGTCTCCGCGCCCGAGGGCTGCGGGCCGGCGCTGGGGCCACCCATGACGCCGCGTAGGAAGTTCATGGCGGCTCCTTGGGCTCGGCCGACAGAGCTCGCCCCGGCCCTCGGCCCCGCTGCCCCCGCCGCTACGGAAGCGACCACCGCGCCTGCGCCGGGACGTGGCGCCACGTGGCCGCTGCGCGGGGAAGGGCGGGGCCGAGCGAAGGGGGCGGAGCCGAGCCAAAGGGAG